>VZDJ01000594.1:5900085-6331483 GCA_008694505.1 Cyanoderma ruficeps | reverse complement strand
AAGAAGAAGAAAGAAAAGAAAAAGAAAATTAACAGCACTTAAAAAACCTAGAAAATGAGGAATTAAAGTTGAACCTTGCTTAGCAAATTTGCAAATGTCCAGCAAGTCGTCATTTAGATGGAATTATGGATCTTAATATGAGGAGGGGCTGCAAGTAGTCATTTTTCCAGCAGCTGTAAAAACCAGGAATTTTAATTTTGAATAATAGTTTTTCTTAGATGTTTGTGTTTCACTGCTCTGCATGCTCAGAAACACTCTGACCTAGACCACTGGGAATCTTTCTGCCATCTCAGATCCATTCCAGCTGGACCAGAGACTAATTCCAGCCACTTGCTCAATCTGAAGTTGGCATGGTTGGTGAACCCAAATGGATTCATTTTAGATACAATTTCTAGTGCTTTCCTTCAGATGGAGTGAAAACCTCCAAATCAACTTGTACTGCATGATGATGACAATAGACAGTAATTCTTTAAAACACTTCTCACAGCTATTAGTAGGTCTATTGTATTGAAGTTTTTCCTATAATTTTGACGCCTCTTGCAGGGCCAACCTGATTGTACATGCACAGGTAGGTGGAGGATGTGCACAGGTTTGTGCACCCACTGCACTTCCAGAGTGCCCATGGAGGTCTGGAACCTGTGATGGATGCCTTTGGATGCACCCTGCTGGCGTGTCTGGGGTCTTGGCCCAAAGCAGAAGCCTTTGTAATATTGGTAATCCCATCTGCCTGAACTAACTATGGTCTGCTTGATGTGGCCTAAGAAGTTGAAACCCTGTCTTGTAAGTTCTGAAGTAATGATTTGAACTTGGCATGGGAATATGTTGTTAAGTCTCTCAGATTTTTGGTTAAAGGAAACAGGAAGCAAGGCCATTCTCTCCGAGATTGGCCATCAGTTGAAATCTCACACCTTCAACAGGAAAACTTAGATTAACAAGCAGCGTGTGAGGTCAGGTTAAGAATGCTATTAAATGACTGACTCCTTAATGTGGGGATGTTGTCTCAGCACAAAAGGAGCCAGAACTCTCTGGGGTCTTGTCAACCTTTTGCTGTGACTGATGGCCATTTGCAGGAGGGATCTGCATTTGGCTCTGCACTCTTACTTAAAAATTAACTTTGTCAGGAAACAGGATCCACCAAATGGATGAGAGGGAAGGATCCTGTCTTTGTCTTCCTGCAGGTTTTCTAGTTCACAGCAATAAAAGAAATCCTTCAGACTGCAGCTTCTTCATCTCCTCCAAACAACAGGCTTGTCTTTAATTCAATTGTTGCTGACAGTTACGTGACCACATTAGAGGTGGATTGTGAAATGTTCTCAAGGCATATCTCAGGGTGGCATCCAAGGAAACAAGCCCTGAGCTGCATGCAAGCTTGTCTTCCTAGCTGCTCCACTGTTCTAACAGAAATCAGAAAAATTCTGGCCTTGGGAATAAGACTGCATCTGAAATCCAGAGCTATCAATATCATTTATTAGATTTTTATTTTTTTTTAAATTTGAAGCTACATATCTGTGTCTCAGTCCTTTTTTTCCCCTTCCATTCCTGACTTCTCTGTGCCTTGGGTGCAGTTCTGGGACAGCCTGAGATCCCACAGTGGGGCCTGCTCAGTTCTCTGCAATTCTGTGTAATGCTAGATGATAGCCTCAGCACTGGAATGTAATGGAAAAGCAATCTCTAAACAGTGCCTACTGCACTGCATTTTGTAGATGAAAATAAAATCTCTCTTGAAATGAGTAACAGGTTTTTCATCTTTGCTCTTGTACTTCCTTACCCTAAAAATTAATTTCCTTTGGCTTTTCTGAATTTCAGCTTATTAAAAGATAAAAAGACACTCTGCACATTTTCCTGTGCTCTGTTTCATGTTCTTTAAGGTCAAATATAATCAGTGTTAAAAAGAAGCATTCCTCAAGCTCAAGCCATTACCCAAAATAATTTCACTCAAGCTCAGTAGCTTAGCCTCATCTAAGAAATGCTCTGTAGGAATTTTTTGCTTCTGTTTAGTAAGATAAGAAAAATGGCAATAAAACAGCTAGTGCTAAAAAGAGGTGAGGAAAAAGATCCAGCTGATAACTGTCTGAATTAATTGAATTATTCCTCTGAGAACCATTTCAATGTAGGTCATTACAAAGGAGTGAGGCTGAAGCTTCCCTCTAAAGCCCTGATGCAAGGCCAGTTGACACCAGGGATTAGATTCCTGCTTATTTTAAATAGGAGTTAAACCTGAGCAGCTGCTGCAGGTTGTAGAGGCTGACACCCACAAAAGCTCTTTGACTCAGTGACCCCCAGCTCTAAAACACCCCAGCATTTGCAGGTGGCCCAGCAAGGCTGGGGGCAACCATCCTGTGCATTTCTAATAACATCACTTTGGGGCTATTAGGCACAAAGCTGCACATCCAGAGACATTCGGATGCCTCAGGGGTGGTCTGGGTCCTCTGTGGTCTCCTGTTAACACTCAGGTAATTGAAAAACATGCAGGTGCCTTTGAAGAGTTTAAGCCTCCAGCCTTAACCTGCCAACTTTAATAGAACTAATATTTTACCAGCCACTAAAACAAGACTGAGACCTGATGGTAGTGTGGGCTGTATTCTCCTGCTGGGTCGCTGGGATGAAAGAACATCCTCCAGTTTGAGACATATTAATTGCTTTTGGAGCCTGCAATTATAGAGCAACTGATAGTGGGAGATTTCCATGCCTGTGACCTAAAGGATATTACCGGTGTCTTATCAGTAAAATTGAATAACCATGTATTTCAAATCATGCTATTGCACCTTCTCCTCCCAGTCTGGAGGCATGTAACAGTAGAATCCCCATCCAAATTTTACAGAAATGCTTATGTTTGAGATGCCTGGAGCACCTGTGGTGTGAAATGAAATGGTTCACAGATTAATATTTTGTATTGTTAATATTTTAATGTTTGCATTCTTTGTAGTTTTTTTTTTTTTTGCATATTTTTGGGGCACTGACTTTCCAAGGAAAAGCTGGCATTGGCTATTGAGAAATAATGAAAAGAAACCCCTCGTGCTGAGTTCCAGAATTAGTAAAGTTGATTTTAAAAACTCCACAATTACATTTGAAAGGAATTCTTACTGTGAAAAAGATGTCTCCTATAAAGAAACCAGACCAAAGATTTGTTGGAAAATGCATCCTGCTTCCCTTCCTGGAACATCTCTGCACTGTTGCCAAGACGTGTGCCTGCCCTTGTGTTTGTTGCCTCATACATCAGTGCCATCTCTTTAGAGTTGCTTCATTGCAAATCTTGTATGATCACCAAAACCTGAAAAAGCATTTCAGATGAGAGTTTCAGGATTAATCACTCACTGTAAAGGAATGTCATAAAATGTTAGTTTCTGAAAGATGTGTCATCTCTGGAGACAAGGAGGCTCTGGGAAGCTTTATGGTGACCATTGAATATATTTTAAGGGTTTATAAAGAAAGACTGAAAAATCCTTTTTACCAGTAGTGATAGGGCAAGGGACAATGGCTTTAAACTGCAAAGTGGATAGACTTAGATCAGATTTTAGAAAACTTCTTTACTGTGGATGTGGTGAGGCACTGGAAGAGCTTTCCTAGAGAAGTTGTGGATGCTCTACCCCTGGAAGTGTTCGAGGCCAGGTTGGATGGGGCTCTGGTCTAGTGGAAAATGTCCCTGCTCGTGGCAGGGGTTGGACCAGTGGAACTTTAAAAGCCACTTCCAACCCCAAATATTTTATGCTTCTATGGTACATGTCCATATCCCGATAAAAGTCCCCAGGTGTGCCAGTGTCCCCTGCGTGTGGCCAGTGTCCCGGTTCCTCTGTGGAGAGCTTTACTGTGTCACACTTGGACACACCTGAGTGTTATTAAAAATGGTTCTCGGGCTGAATGTACTGAAAGCTGGAGCCAGAGATGTTTTCTCCTGTAGATCAATCTGTGGAAAAGGTCACTGGGGAAAGAGGAAAATGAGCTGTCTTCATAGCTGTTATTATTTATGCTTCTCATTGAAAAAGGATGAACATTAAGAAAGGTAAACAAAATCTTTTTCTTTCAAGACTTTAAAAAGTAAAAAGACCTTTGGCTTTGAAAACAACTACTCAGTAGCAGGAGGTTTAGCTGTGAATTTACTTGCTTTAAATGGGACTTTTCCTGAAGTAAATGACTACATGTTACAAGAAAAGCACTGGAATCAGGATTCCAATCAAAACTTCTCAATCAGGAAAAGACTCATTTCAGCATAGTTTGGTTTATATTTTGGCTCTCAGAAATACCCAGGTAACTTAGGATTGTTTGATATCACTAGAAAGGGCATTCCTAACTCACCAGATGTTTCTAGAAAACAATGGCAACTTTAATTTTTCAAACTTCTAACTGCTGAAAGAAAAAAATAGTGGCATATAACCATACATAATTTTATTTTTTAATGTAAGGAACTTCACTGATACATTTACTGCTTTTATTGTTTGTATTTTCTTTTTAATTCAAAATATCTACTGTTTTCATGTCAAACTTAAGAGATCACATTTCTATTCCTCCAGTGATCAGTTCATGCAATTCACCATATCTAAAGTAAATCTATGTGGAAAATATTGCATTTTTATTAATTTTTCTTCTTCTTACTGTTAGAAATTACAGCCTAATAATCAGTTTAATATTTACATTTAGTGTAACTGATTTGCCATAAGATGTTTAAGTGGTCAAAATACCCAACAAATCTATATTATAATAAGATACATAAAGCAACCCAGAGAGTCTTCCTCTCCACCTTTCCTCTTTTTACAGCACTTCTTTATTTTTGGCATCTCTCACTCTGGGACCCGTGTACTGCTGGCACAAAGCAAACTTGGACTTGTATTGACAGGCTTGTTGTGCTTTGCCAGTCAAAAATTATTAAAATTGTGTGAGGCTCCATGCAGTCACCTTCTTGTTTCTCTGTTGGACACACTTATGTGTTCTGCAATAAATAGGGAGCAATGCATGATAAAAATCTGTCTGTACTTAATCTCTCTAGTCTTGTTATGCTAACTCCAGTTTGCTGGAGGAAACAGAATCCCCTCCTCTTGGCAAGCAAGTTTTATAAATGAGGTTATGTTTCTTTGTCTCGTTATTTCCTTACTGGAGCAAAATAAAGGTGTAAATTAGGGTATTGGGGAAATAGTCGATTTATTATGATTTATCTTGTGCTTTTGGGTCTCTTGTTTCTTTTGGCAGCTGGACAGAAATGGATTGAGTAGCAGAGTCAGTAAGAAAAATAGGCTTATTGGGGGCTGGAGTTGTCCTGGTTCTCCCTCACAGCAGAATTGTCAGTCACAGAATGGTTGGGGTTGGAAGGAACCTCTGGAGATGGACCAGCCCAACCCTCCTGCTAATGTGAGTTGCATAGGATTTCATCCAGGTGGGTTTGGAGTATCTCCAGAAAATGAGACTCCACAAACTCTCTGGATAACTCAGTGTCTGATGATGCTCCGTCTTTACTGGGAGGATGTAGGGAAGAATGAGATGGAAAGTTAAAATTCGCTCTTTTTGCTGGGCGCATTACTGCTTCCTATGAAAATTACTCCTTCCACCTAATTTCACCAGGAAAAAAAAATAGAAGAGAAAACTTTCTTGCTCTACACTACTTTGTTAAAACACTGACTTTTCCAAATGACTTAAAAATCATTTGAATGCTAGATGATATTGTTAGGGTAGTTTAGCCATTTTCCTACTTCAGTTGAATTTTGAATCTTAGACACTAAAGCTGTACTTGCTTTGATTGTCTGCTGTCCCTTGGTGGCTGCTTTGGTCGCCTGCAGTCTTGCACAGGCTTTGTGTAATGCCAGAGGAACAAGCTGTTTCAAGAAAATATCACTCTGTTTCCCAAATCCCATTTGTTTTCCCCACGTGCCTAAAGCCCCAAAGGCAAAGCAGCTAATGCCATTCTCGTGGGCAAGAGGAAAAGCTCTGCCTATGAAGTCTGAATCCTTTATGTAACAAATGGAAATAGGAAAAAGGTGCTTTCTACAAACAAAGCCACACCTTTATATTTTAAGATTGTTTGCATACTTTCATGTCTGTTACCCCGATACAGCGCACCGAGTCTCTCATCATCTGAGCAATGTGGTTGTTATTTTAAGCATTCCAGCCTCCTGCTGCAGGGATTTGCAGGTGTGCCTGTGGCCACTTGCAGCCCGTGTTAACTGGCTGCTTGGAAAAGTCAGGAACCTGCTACTCAGATGAGACATTCCAGCCTTTGGGTGTTGGTCCTGGATCTGCAGGGCTGAGGTGCACCTAATTCTGATGGAAGAGATGCTTTGGGTAGGAGATCGCCTCTTTTAAACAATGCACTGTCCATCATGTAAACATGTTTAATTCTAATTTAATCCCTTATCTAGTGTGTAAAGAAGCCTTGTTGGTTAATAAAGGCAGAGAAATTGGGGAAAAAGGAGGAAAAAAGCTGATCATTAGCAGAACTGTGGTGCTCATTTGAAAGTCCTTAGGCAGAGGTGTAGCCTTTGCAAGTGATTTTACCCTGAAATTCATTATTAGCCCTGTGCATCTTGGCCATGTGAGAGCATGTGTGATTCCAGGAAAGAAAAGAAATTGTCTTTTGCAGAGGGCAGTAGTCTTTCATCAAGATCATGACTTTGCCCCAGTTTACTCAGATCACCTGTATCCCTGCCAAAAGTGAGATGTGATACACCATTTTAAATATCTTCTCTCTTTGGAAGTCCTTTTCCCCTTTGCATAGTCAAATAAAAGCTGGCTGAATTCTGAACTCATCTCTTCTTTTTGGAGAGTTCCACCTTGATCAGTACATCACCAAGGGCTTTCATTTGGATGGTGCATTGTCCCAACCTGTTCTGAGATACAATTCCTGCAGTGACAGACAGCAAAGGCAGCACTGCCAACTGCCAGGGAGGGCTTTTGTGTTTCTCATTAACAGTTACACCATTATTTAAGGGCAATGAATTATTTTTTGAAAGCCTGGGTACTGGATTTAGAAAGGGAAAAATTGCATGCACAGCAAAGCTGCTGAGAGCAAACCCAGCCTGTATGTTTAGAGTTTTAAATGATTGATGGAAACTTTCTGTCTTTATTTTCACGAGTGAACAAGCATCTGCTGTTGCAACTGCTGGTTAACAGGCTCTTTTCTCCATATGAAGTGGATCCAATTATGTGCTCCATGCCATCCCAAGAGAAGCACAGAAGTAGCTCAAAGCAGGACTATCTAATAAAGGAGAGGCATAGGATTATGGAGAGTGTAATCTTTGCTGTGCTTAAATAGGCTGCACTGAAAGGGAATTTGCCTTTCTTTCTCTTCTGAAAACAGCTGTTGTAAGGGCAGAGAAAAAGTAACCCAGTCAATTTAATTTTCCCCTGTCTTTGTTCTTGTAATTCTCTGTTGAGTTTTATTTATTCGATATTAAAATATGTATGGGGTTTATTTTTGTTTCATCCAAATCCCTATAAAAATGCTGCTCTTCCCACTGACTTTGGTGACCTTTGGATCAAACCGCTGGTGCTGTTTCTATGACAGTTTTAGCAATAAATTCAAAGATGTTGCGACAAAACAAAGTTTTCTTGACATTTATAAAAAGTGACAAATTATCTTTAAAAACTTCTGGAGGAAAAGCTGCATGCTATGAAGGCATTTCTTGGTGTTCCAATTTTTTAAATTACATTTTGGTGTACTTTTGTCATCCTGGATATCTGTGTTCCCTGCTTAAACTCAGTTTGCAGTATTAGATAAGGCTGTATTTTTCAGTGGTCATTTCTCCCTTGATCCCTCTCTCCTCTGCTGTTTTCAGCCACCCCACTTCTCTTCCATCCAATGCACTTTTCCCAGCTTGAAGACAGAATGTCTGCCGGTGACAACTGGGAAAATGCAGCGTAACAGTTGTTTATGACAGATTGTAATTTGGTCCCCTGTCATTTTCTAACTTTTCTGTCAACAGCCCAACTAAATTTTCCGTCCTAATCTTTCCCACCACCTGTGAAATGTGCCCTTTCTTTGCTACCCTTGTATCAAATGCTTCTGCAATCAGACAGGTTTAGTTCCTGCTCTGTAGTTCCTTTTATGCATGTTTGTGTGTTCCTTCCATGTAGTTCCTTCCTAGTACGCTCTGCTGCTCCTACTAGCTGCCTTAGTTGCATCCTGTTGGACTTAAAAACTCACAAAGGGAATCTTTTCTTACTCTCTCCTAGACCAGCCACAGTGTTCCTTAATTTGCCTTGGCCTTCCGATCTTGTTTCCTGCTCTTCAGTGGTGCCCATGGAGTGTTTTCTGAGCACTGGGCAGTGAGCCTTGCAGAGGATGAGCAGCTTGGGTGGCTTCTGTGGGCTGAAGGTTCAGCACTGAGCTCTTTCGCAGCCAGAGATCAGACAAGGCTGCCTGCTAATTGGGAGGAAGGGAAAGTGCTGGAAATATTTATGTTGATAAACAGTTGCCGAAGTATTCCTGCTGGAAGTGTCAGAAATAATCTCTGTAGTACAGCTTGCGGTGGGTACTCACTTTTTCTTTCAAAACTTTCTTCTGCGTTGTACTGCTCTGTCTGACTTTAGCACTTTGCTCGCTTTCTAACAGACTTTCCTAAATCTTGTCTATTTGTAAACTCCTGGTCACTCTCCAGGGCTAATTCTCTTAGGGTGGATCATTCCTGGTCCCTGAATAGGGAGCTGCAACTTCACCTGGACAGGAGCATGAGTTGTGCAATTATTTTCTAGCCTGAAGATTGTGAAAAAGCATATTTGCATGAGTACTGTAGATGTTTACAGCTTGAGTATTTATATTTATTTATATTATATTTATATTATATTTATATTGTATTTATGTAAATACATTTCCACACAGAACTCGAGCATTTCTTGAGAATCTGAAATGTATGTTTGGTCTTATTTTTGTTCAACGTTTCCTTTTCTATCCTAAATATTACAGAAAAGAGAGTTAGCTGATGATCCTCTTTAGTTTTCCCCCAATTTTTCTTTCTTTCTCTTCACTTGAGGGGGCTTTCAGCTTTTCATTCACGGAAATGATTCACTCTCCATTTATTCCAATATGCTCTTGCTGAGACTCTGCAGGTCACTTTATAGCCCACTGTGCAAGCAGTTAAATGAAATTCTTTGGACTCTTTTTCTAAACCAACTATTTCCTCCAAATTGATGGTGTAATCTGGTGTAGTTTAAAGCCATTTCTGCTACTAACTGTTCATAGTTTACGGGTTTAACCTCACATGCTCAAAGGCACTGTAGTGTCCTTCTCGGTACTGACCCATCTTTTGGCTTCCACTTCTGTGCTCTCTCTCCCTCCATGGGCTCAGATTCTGCTAAATGAGCAAACCCCAATGTTCATCATAGTTTTCTGAGTGAAAGCCATGGGAACTGTGGGTCCCGGTTCTTCAGAGCGTTATTCTTGGTGGTTATATTTAGAACTTCCCCCTGGTCCCATTGGGGAGTTATTAAATGTCACTGTGGAAAAGGGGTACATTGATCAACAGGTGAAGAAGCCCCAGGGTGCCTTTCTGGAACATTATCCAAAGGCCTTTAAAGGAGTTAAAATACATTGTCTCAGTGTGGGGTTTTTTTATCCTCCTGCCTGTATGAAGCACTTCAGCTCCTCCTTTCTTCACTGTGGGTGACAAATGGAAAATTTTAAAGGCTGCTGAATACTGTGCATTTTCACAGTAGGTCAGGTGTTTAGCACAGGTGTTTCTGAACTAGAATTGCATTGCTGAAGTGCACTGTGCTTGATGGCTTTACAATTTCAACTTCTGCCCATGTGAAGTCGGAGCCTTCCACATGCAGCACAGGCTGCAATTTAAGTTTGTGAAAATGATGGTTAGCTCGGGAGTAGAAAGGGTGGGTTTGGATCTCACTCACGAAGCTGAGAGTCAGCTGGGGAAGCTGCCAGAGATCTGGCAGACTCCACAAAACTGTGGATCTGAAAAGGTGCCCTGGTAAATTTAGTCCTTTCAGGTTCTGGAAATCACTTACACCGGATTTCTGATTCTTCTTACTTCTGATTGTTGTTCCTAAACATTTTTCAAATTAATTCAGTGAAGGATGGATTAACAAACTATTCTTTTTTCCCCTATTCACTATTTAATAAGCACAAGTTAATTGCATTAGATTTTCCTTTATTTATATTCAGATTATCAATATTTTTGAAGAAGAAAAAACATTTGTGTTGTATCATAAGTATAGCAGTTCCAATGAATACTTGTGCTGAAACTCATGAAACTTGCAAGTGAAATAAACTTTTTTGCATGGAATTCTCATAAGACTGGGATATAATTCAATACACCACATAAGAAAAAGAACAATGCATCTTCAGAAATAACAGCAAGCAGAATTCAATGATTTAATTCATGAATGTATTTGCACATTAATTTTGTATCTGTGTAATCAAAGATGCATGCCTTGTTTTTCTTCCATGTCTACTTTTCTGTTGGCAATATTCTGTTGTTATTTTGATTACTAATATTATTAGGTTTTATTATTTTTTTTGTTTGTATTATCCTAGAACTGCAGGGCCAGATAATAAACAAGGCTTTCTTGTGCAGACTGCTTTGTTATCATATAAAAAAGAAATAGTATCTATTCTTAACATGTTATTGGATGCAAAGAAAGGAGCATAGAGAAAGGCTGGGAAAACCTAGGACTTACATGAATAAATCTTGCATAATGGTGGGTATGTCAGATTATACAGTGACACACTGTACATTTTGTGCTTAGAGTCTAAAAGAAAATGGATATAAACACAACCTCATTTTTGCATTGCCAGTGATGTGATAGGACAGAATTTTTGATGCTTCAACACTTGCTGTAGCTGCAAAGGAATTCAGATAGGGTGGGCTAGTCCCGGTGCACCCCTGAACACGATGGAAAATGTGAGTGAAACTCTCTGCTTCAACATGGGAGGATTTAATGAGATTTCATGGATGTAGGGTGCTCCAAGGGGGCCCAGTGCATCCTCAGTCAGGAGGTTCAGAGATAAGGGCAGAAGCAGAAGACAAACATATGTACAGGACTCCTTCCTGGCCATCTCTTAGATGTTTTTTTCTCCCAAATTACCCTAAATGGTCCTCCTGACAGAGCACAGGACCCAACACATCAATGGTGTCATTTTCCATATCTACAGCAACCTGTTCAAGTAGGTGATGGTACCAGTGTGCAGATCCTGCAGATATTTGTACCATAATCAAGAATTTCAAATCCCTTTGTTTGCTTTTGACAGAGAATCTAATGCAGAAGCTGCTGCTCTGGGATTGTTAGATTTTTATTCTCCATCCATAAGAGTGAATTTTAAAATGGTCCTTTTTCTCCATATTCCATAGTACCTGCCATCACCTGTAGCCCTCTTTGGATAATTTTAGATTTTTCTCTGCTTTTAACACCCAGCCTAGCATTTGAGCCAAGACCTACTTTCTCTTTGTGGGATTGTCATGCCCCTGACCTTGTGCCCAGCTCTTTTGTGGAAAACAAATAATGAAAGTCACATTGAGAGTCATATCCTGATAGAGGGATCCTCTGTTGAATGTTATCTCATATTTCAGCCGCTTTGCTGGCTCCAGTGCTTGGAAACATTTAAATTCCCTTCTGGATGGGATGAATTCTTTTTTTTTTTAAAGTATTTTTCTAGCTTGTCCTTAAATACGTGCTTAACCAGATCATTCAGAGTCACTTCCTGAGAATGAGCTTGGCAGACAGAGTGAGGCTCCCAGGAGTGGATACAGCCTGCTAATTCCATTTTGAGGAGGTATCTACTTTTTCAAACACAGCAAAGATACCAAACATGTGGAACATTTTGAGGAATGCTGTATGACTTACAAAATCTTTTCATAAAACACAAAAAACCCACTCAACTAATTTTCACGTTTTAATGTTAACTCAAAATCCATTTATTTTCCTTTCATGCTTCCTATCTATCGATGAAAATGTTTCATCTCTCTTTTACTCAGCAGTGCTCCATCAGTGCAGTTAAGCTGAAAGAATACATTGTGGAAAGAAACACCTTATAAAATAAGTGAAAGCAAGAAACTGTAAATTTTTGCAGCCATGTAGCTTCAGAGAAAAACAGAACAACTGTGCTGTAGGTACACATGCTAAGGTCACTCAATAAGTAAGGCAAGAAAATAGGTCTGATTCTTACCCTGAGGTTATTAAGAGATAATATTTATATTGATATTTTAATATTTATATTGTACAGATCCATTCCAATGGGAAGTTGAAGAAATATCTAAGTTACTCATGGCTGATCCATTGTGTATCGTGATCCCTGTTCTGACCGTGGAATTTCTTTGTTGGCATGGGAATATCCAATCTTTCACCAAGGCCCTCTGAGGGTTGATGTGCCTTTATTGACCATGCAGGATTTTCCTAGAAATTGGAAGACCAGAGCCCATGGCAGGAACCAGCTGCAGTGGCAGAAATGTGGTTCTGCCAGCCCTGCTGAGCCCTATGGAAAGGGATCATGTTTAGATGGCACAGTAGTACTGGAGAGGGAGGGTTCACAATTTTGTTCTTGCAGACAGCAGTTTATACCTTAAAAATGATCTGAGGAGTCTTAAAGCACACCTAAACTACACATAAATTCACTTTAAGTCTTGCACAATGGCAGTATGATGGAGAAGCTTCAAGGGGATTAAGATATGATTTAATATGAAAGTTCACCTCTAATTTGGACAAAATGTTTCCTATAACCAGTTCTTTAGAAATATGAAAGGGATGTATGTAATCTATACCTTACAAAAATATATTTTTACCTTATTCAGGGCCTGATTCACCAGAGAGATTAGAACTTCTTGCAAAAACGAAGTTTTCAAAACGTTACCCTTCATGTGCTTGGACTGCCTTTGGTTTTTCCATTCCTATGAAACTTTCCACTCAATTTTGTAAAATATTTACTCATGAAGTCACTTTTAATGAAACAAAATCAAGTGCTGTGAGAAAATCAGACTAATACCCAATAGTTCAGTATTGTGTATTGATCCAATATTGATCTGTTTAAATGACTCTGCTCGGTTCTCACTGGAAAGGGGAATTTGGGATGACAGATATGTTTCCTCTGGCTGACTTGTCTATGTACCTTCCTGGGTTGGTTGTTCCACACCAAGGACATGGCCAGAAAATTCTGATTTGCGTGTTGGGTTTCTTTTTAGTGGAAATGAGAGCAGGTTGGCTGTTGCATGCAAAAATCAAAAAATCATTGATACACAATGGTCTTTTCCCACTCTGTTCTCTCCAAAGGCAGTCGGATCACATGCTTTGTTTACTTTTTTGACATGTTTCCGGTTCAGACATTATCACCCACCACGACAATGCCCTGATTGCCTTGATGCGGCTTCAGTGTGTTACAGCAGTTGTCCCTGCTGCTGTTCAGAATGAAGGTGATAGCAGGGTAGAGGCTGTCTGGAAAGTTCCTTCACTGGTTAAGAGCTTTAAACTGAGAAGGCCTCTAATGAAAGAATCTGAAAGGTTGAATCTGAATTATCTCGATTATTCATTATCTGAATAGTGAAAGATGTACAACAGGATGAGTGAAAAGCAAGTTGGGTCAGTGCTCAAACGTCTCCTGTGTACAGCACCGGACACAGCCTGAGCTGGAGGTTGTCACTCCTGCCTATGGCAGAGAGGTTGGAGCTACATGGTCTGTAAAGTCCTTTCCAAGCCATGCCTCTCTCTGATTCTCTGTTGTGGCTTTTTCATGGTGCTCTAAATGGAAAGCATCCCTCTCTCAGTCCTGAGCAGTCCTTGATTGCCCCCAGTGCCTCCCCGTAACACCTGAAGTGCCAGTTTGCTGAGCTGTTTCAAGGATTAATTCCTCCCTGTAGATGCTTAGACATGAAATGGTCTCTTAGTGCAAAAGCTTGCCGAGTTCTACCCACAAATAATTTTTAAAGCTAAAACAAAAAGACTCAACTTTTTTTTTTGTCTGAAAGAACCATGAAATGATAATCAAATATACAATTTATTCTGATGTTTCAGAATTATATGGCTATCAGGTATTTTCCCTTGTGCATTTATATTCCATTTTTTTACTTTGTGAGTGTGCAGGGTGGTATATTGACTATATTTGAATCTGACCCACTGAATTACTTCATTGCTTACAGTGGCCATCCACTGAAACTTAATCATGTTTCAAATTATGATGTTGCTAATTCAATTAGATATTCTTGCTAATCTGCCCACATAAACATGAAATATTAAAAGGAGCGTGGGAGCTGTCAAATATCATCTCACTGTTTTGCATATTTATTTTGTCTGAGTTTTAAGTAAATTAATTATTCAGTGATAACTTTGAAACTGAATCATCTCTGATGTTTTGATCAACGGCACTGCTGATCTCTCAAAATAATGACCTTTAAATAGAAATCATCAAGGTTTTTTTGCCTACACCGTGACAAAGCCCTGACAAAGAACCCTCACACTGTGTTTTTTCATGACATATGCAGATAAGGTTCTATTTTCTTTTATCTTCTGTAGTAATATAAAGTTAAGAAGATGTTAAATAGTCAAATCATTCTGCATTTTTACATAACTAAGCAAAATCCTGTCATTAAGAAAAATGGGTTGAGATTACAAAATAATCTTGGGATATAGATGCATGATTTAGACACACACCTTGTATTAAAATTAATGAGGATAACAACAATTCCTCTACGTCATTTTGAATATCTCAGCAAAAAGCTGCAACTTGAGACTTTTTAGATGTAAATGATTATTGATGTACATTATCCTTCATAGTGAAATTAATGGCCAGACAAATCTGGTAACCGAGTGTATTTCATATAAAGTCTCATTTGCTTTACACTACACAAGCAAACAATACAATGTAGAGAGAGAAACAAGCTAAAAATAACTCACAGGCATGGGACCATTAATCTTGTTTCCTACCTCTTCAATAACAAAACCTGAGCTTATTTTGACAAGAGGAAATGAAGGCTCTCTAGATTAAATGTTCAGCCGTGTGTAGTCTCAGAGCTATTATTCATAGGCTATTAAACATATATATGCATTATGTTTAAGGGTATGAGTTTGTTAATTTTTAATGGCTTGTGTTTGACTGTGGATATTGATACAACAAACCTTTATTCCATGGAAGAAACAGATTCCAAGGTTCATGGGGGTTTTTAGCAAGGGTTCCATCTGTAAATTTCAGATTAAAGGCAGGTTTTGCCTGTTGCTGCTGCCACTTGTGACAATGCTGAAGGACTGGGAAAGAAGATCAGAGGATAAACTGGAAGTCCCAGTCTATATTATAACGTGCTATTGAGTTTGGGCATAAAAATATTACTGTTTTCTGCCTGTTGGTGTTGCCAAGTTCCCTTTGAAGCCTGTGCTTGTATTTTTACTGTGAGTTCTTGCTTCTGATGGAAAAAGTCATCATTCCAGTATGTTCTTTCCAGCCCAAAGTGCTGTATCTGGTGCTCCAAAACACAGAGAAACAACTAGTAGGCATCAAAGGTCACATTCCCCTTCCATATTTTAAGGTCAGACTGGAGACAAGGGCGCCCATATATGTTGTGTATGCATATAACAAGTCCAGAGCTCTTGTAGCACTAAACAAAGCCCATACTGCAGTGCTTTTTGATTCGTTGGAGCTTTTTCCCCACCACAGATAATGACTGAGTAAACTATTTGATAAAAAGACCAAGAAAGCATCCTAAGGGTGAGGTGGCCAGCCCAGGTGTGAAGACCTGGATGTGTCAGTCTCCACAGTGTGCTGTGCAATGAAGGGGTCACTCAGGGAGTGCTTCAGGCTGAGCCTTTCCCTCAGACCCCTCGGAGTGGTTTGTGACAGGAGCTCAGGTATTTGCCCTCAGATTGCAAAAGAAATCCCAAAATTCTAGCACATGTCTTATGTTCCTTCATGTTTTCCTAGTTAGCCAGGAAAAGTTCTGCCAGTGAATGTCAGTAGAAAACCACAGATTTTAGTCAAGTTATAACCGAGACACTCAGACATGAAGCAGATACAAAATAAGCCTGAATTTCTGATAGGTGGGTTTCTTGTTCCCCTCAGTGAATGAAAACTAGTGTTGGACTATTCTTTAAATGCCTTGCTATTAACTGTGTGCAAATGTAACATTTAGGGTACAAGAAGCACCACAGAGCTGCCTTTTCACATACCACTTTACAGAGGACTATTCCTATTTTTCTCACAGGCTGTAAATGACTAAAAAAGCAAGCAAAGAAGATACAAAAGTATCACTGAGATCTAAATGAAATAACAGGAGGAATATATGTATTCCATTTGTTGAAATAAAGGCATTCCAACATCTACCCATGAGCTTCCTTACAATACACAGTGTGTTTTGCTTTAGGCATTTCAGCAGTTATAAAAAAGCATTTCTAGGAAACATTTCTACAGAAATGTGCTTCTGTAGGCCTCCCTGTGAGTCCTGTGTGGAGAAGTTAAGGATCACTTGGTGAGCTACACACTGGAGTCTAGAAAAAGCAATTTTTAGTAACTATCAAAATGTTATTATTATTTTGTGTATCTGGGTAGACAAAATATTTAATATGTGATCTGAAAGGATTAACACAATACCATCGCAGATTACTTTCTCTCCAGCAAGTCACACACAGGAGCTGGACAGTGCATATTCCCCTGGAGGCTCAGAGCTGTGACTTTATACAATTAAAATGGCATTGTAAGAAAAGGCAGAAGAGGCCATTTGGAGTTTCTACTTGAAATAAGTAAGTTTTTGGTTTGTTTTTTTTCCTATGGTCAGACAAAAAGTGACAAAGTCATAATTACAGCGGGACATTCAAGCTCACTCTAAAAAAGCACGTTCTCCTCACCCTGCCCCACTGTTTGTTTTTCAGTTTCTTTGATTGAAGTGATTTTCTTAATATGAAAAGGAGCACACAGTCCTCTGGATGGATTGCTTTCCTACGGATATTGATTCTGGCTCAAGTTCTACAGATAATTGTTTATCCTTTCAGTATTAAGCACATAGGAAAATATTTGACTGAAGGAAAAAAAACAACAATGTGTAAAAGACTCCTTGGAAATGTAATTTAAATCAGGAAAGAGACATATTATTCTGAAATATGGCATTGCTTTTATTGGCAATTGATAATTACAGTATTGAGACTTATTAATTTATCTGTAATACTGTTTTGGGATAGCAAAGCATCTCTGGGTTATGAACTCTGTCACCAGTAAAAATCCAAAACACTGACCCAAACCAGACCCAAACACAATTCTATTATAACCAAAGCAAGAACAGAGAAAAATTCTAAGAGGCGTATGTAATTTAGAAGATGAAACGCTTTGGTGAGAGCATAAAAGTGAATTTCTGAGCAGTCTTCAAGCTACTCCACATAATATAATTTCATGTGGTTGTCATTTCTGTTTTTATTGCTCAGTGAGTGGTGAGACATTGTGTGACTAGACAAGTCTAATCTTACTGGAGGATTTCTTAAGAAGAAATGTTTTATACATTTTTCTGAAACGTCGGTTATTTTCCAGTTAAATCAAGTTTCCAATGAGCTTTTTCAGGAAACTTTCACCAGTCTCTTTCATCCCCTCAAAACTTCAAAGTTAGGTTCAAATCTTACCTTGAATGCCCACTCAATACTTCACGTTTTCTGTGATGTTTGTAGAGAAGTGGATTTGGAAGCACAAAGCCTGTAGTTAGAAGGACATGAGGGCTGAGGTAAAAAACACCATCAAAGGAGGCACCTGGTGGGACAGAACCTTGCCAGATGCACTCTGATTCTCTAGCAGGCCACATTAAATAGGGATTTAAGGAGGTATCCTGGTGTGCCTAAACCCTAGGAAAAAAAATTTGTATAATATTTGCTTTTATGTGTTCCTTTTATCACTTACCTCAGTTTGTGCCACAACATTAGCGTTTTCTTAATGCTGCTTTAAAGTGTGATTTAGACTTTATGTTCTTCTCCTGATGGTACATAGCTTGACAGAAGTCTGTAAGCTGTGATTGCAGCATGCCTCCTGAGTAAACTACATCTGCAGTCTGTGGCCAGTTTGGAATTGTTAGGAAAAATATGTTAGTACTTTATTTTTCTTGGCTATTAACAGCCTTTGTGCCAAAGTTTTGGATTCTTTCAGTGATAGAAAACTGTACATTTTCCAATTTATTTTTTTCCAGATCCACAGGAGGGTCTGTGTGCAGCAAAGGCTGGTTAAAGTGCTGAACTGCAGAGAGATGGTGATAAAGGGCTGCATTTCTTTAGACTGTGTCCCATATGATCCTTTTAGGAGCACCCCCATGGGACTTGAAAAACCTGAAACAGAAATCAAGATATCATCAAGAATTTAATTTCTTTTGGATCCACTCTGGTTTGTTAGGGGTTTTGGAATCCATCAGGCTGGAAGTCACTACAAATATGCCTGTTTCTGCTCTCATAAAATGTTTTTCCCCGCAGCCCACTGAAATAAGCAGATGCCACTGAGGATAATCAAGCATAACATCTTTTACTCATATTTTAATACAAACTAGCTTATCAGCTGAAAAGAGAAAATATGTATGTCATATAATCAAGAAAAATGAGATAAATATTGGCATATGAATCACCTCTACCCATAAAAAGTATTCTGAGAGTTCAGCACTTAAAGGTGAGAATGTTCTTTGTGAAGAGAAGCAAACATCTCTGTATATAAAAGAAAATTAGATAAACAAGTAATCTTCTATAGTTCTTTTGCAATTACTTTTAATATTGAGCAAGAATTCTCTGTTTCAGAATCTAACTTTTATCTACCACTCTGTCCTTGGATTAAAACACTCTTTATGACATCCCATTTGTTGCCATGGAAATGAATGTAATGACAGATTCAACGTTGTGATTTCTCTCTATGAAACAGTATGGGGGAAAGAGTTGGGAGGAAAAAGAAAAGGCAAATATTGAATTTGAGTAGGTTTGTTTTGGAATTAGGAATTGTGAGAAAAATGAATATTGTCTGAAGGAAGAATGGCTTAGAATCTAATGTGTGCACAAGGTTTTGAGTCTGTAAGGTTTTATTTTGCTTTGCTTTTTTATTTGGCAGTTCTCTTTCTGTGATGAGCAACTGTTCATGCCATGGAGTCTATTGAAGTCAGTCCTTCATGCTTGCATAAAAACTACTTCAGAAACAACATTAACTTGCTTCTTTGCAGATGGTTAGTACCTGGAAGTCTGAGAAACTTTTACATTTTCCTTCTCAGCTGAAGGAAAGTTTGGATCTGTGCATTTCCCCCCATTTCTCCAGGAGAATACACGATGTAGCTGTAATTGTTTCCTGGGGATGCTTTAGGTTCATGTCATTCACCATCAGGAGAGGAGCTGGGCTTTCCTGTAGCTGTAAAAGCTGTCGCTTTTCCAATAAATTAAAGATATTTCCCTTCAGTAGTAAATGTGTAATGGGTAACTACTGAAAAATGGTCAGTGTGTTTTCCCTGACTGTGCTCTCCAGCAATGTTAATAACTGGAGATGGCCATGGCTGGCTTTCCAGGAATAAGTGGGATTATCTTTTTGATGTCCATTCCATGCCCTCAGGGAACAGTGTTATGATCCAGACCTGTGAGCTGCAAAGAATTGAGACGTCCCCCTTGCTCCCTTGCTAACATAAGCACATTTTAGCCAAAGTAAAGCGTATTTAGCTTTTGATGCACAAGTTTAGTTCCATTCAGCAGTGGGACAATTGTTCTAATAAAGTGGGTAAATATTATAGCATAAGCAAGTGGAAATGAATTGAATCAAAGCTTCATATGAAACTTATCCTAGAGGCACCCAACATAGAAACTGGACAGCCCATTAATATTTCTGGAGAGTGATTCTGATCATCTGGAGAATTAAGAATTGTTGTTTCAGCTGTAGCTTATCTTTTTCATAGCTTCCTTGTGGTTTGACAGTGGAAAGCAGCACCACATATCTGTTTACACAGAGGCAGAATATCGCAAAATATACCTGGGCTTTACTGAATATATATGAATAAAATCTTCCAACCATGCCCCAGAATGCTCTGGGCTCACATTAAAACATACCAAAACCTGGGATATGTTCTCCAGTGGCACAGATTCCCACTTTTGCAAAAGCATCTCTCTAGTCAGGGCTCTGGAGGGGTTGTCTCCAGAATACAGTGGGACCTGTTTCAAAACTTGACTGACAGCTCTAATTGAGTATTGATAAAAATGTTTCCTTCTGTGGTGGAACCACACTAAAAGCAAGTGTAAGACCTGAGGGTAACAAAAGAGGTAAGAAAAAACAAAGAAAGTTTGCTTGTGTCTGATAATGTTTGGCTGATTTTCTCTATGGTACCTGCTGGAAAATGCAGAACCATGAGTAGACTCTTGTAGCAGCCAGAAAGAAATGTCAAGAGTGTTCCAGCCATGAAGATTTGGGGTTGAATAGCTCTGCACTTTCCTGTAACTACAGAAGCATAATTAGAAGAGGGAATAATAGTACTTGTTTAGAATTCCTGTATATCCATGAAGGAGAAGAATCCTCTATATGTTAGCATTCATTTATAATATGAGTGAGTGAATGGAGTTTGAGTGTGCCTCTTGGTAATTCATTAGAAATGAATAATGCAAAATAATTCTTAAAAAAAACAAGTAAATCACTGTGTAATAGCAACCCTGCACTAAACAAACTGCTGCTACTGGAAGAGACACTTACTGTAATTTTCCTTCTCTGCTCCATGTAGAAAAATCACACTCCTTGTAGGCACAAAGATGCCAGAGCAGGCTCTGAAGGCATCCTGTAAAGCAGAAGACAGAGAGGCTTCTCTGTAAACCCGGGGATAGAAAAGGAGGGAGAGCAATGGGGGATTCATATACTTACAAAGCAGAAATGGGTTACATTGGGTGGAAAAAAATTAACCTCAGGATAACAGAAGAGTGACCTGATAAAATGCAATATACTGAAAAGGAGGGACAAGACCCGTGGGTGGGGGAGGGAGGCTGCTCTGTGTGGGGAGCACTGAAGCTGACAGATGAAGGGCACAGTACGGCCAGACAACGGGACAAACTTGCAAGTGATTAAATAGACAATTCAAAAGACATTAAGTTCCTGAGGAAGACAGATGGAGTTGACATTAGGAGAAGAAAGCTGCAAATAGAAATGGGAGGAGCAACTGAACTTTGGGTTTCTCTCTAGAGATGAATTTTATGGGTTTTTTGTTGTTTTTTATTTTGAACAGAATTGGCAAAGCAGATGACAGACTCATAGAGGAGTGATGGCTTTTCTTTTATTCTCTTCCAGTAGATCTTGTTTGCCTACAGATCTGATTCCTATCCTCCTTTCAACCACAAGTGTCTGGAACAGCAGACATTTAGGCTGATTAATTTGTGTTAACATTAATATGTGTGACAACTTGTGCTTGATATCACTAACAACTGTTTGGTGCTGTTTGGTTATCTGAGTTTACTGTGAAAAAAAAGATCTGAGTGATTTTTATGGATTATTGTGCATAATGGATGTACATGATGAGTGTTTGAAAAAGGTCTCTGCTGCACAGCTCAGATGTGAGTCCAGAGTTTGACACTCCTCTCTAATTTGGATGTATTCAGTTTTGACTTGGCTCATTATGAATGGAAAGACCAGCTGCAAAATTCAGATGCTGCTCTAAATTTGGGATATGAGACTAGCCAGAGGTCAGGGACTTTCAGAGATAAAAGTGAGGTTTAGAGCCATCTCTAATAGGGAGATAATATATATTTTAGAAGGAATGGCTCCATATTTCCTCTCATCAGTGATTTACCAGGTACATCACACAGTGAAGGTTTTTAGAAAAACTCTTCTTGTATGATGTTGAATGTATGATCTTCAGTGACAGTTCTGTGTATTGCCTGGATCAGATTCTGATCTGTTGCTGTCCTAAGTCAGCTGTAAATCTGTAATATTTCTGTTAGGTGTGAGAATGGAGTAGCACAAGGGAATAGTATGTATGGCATACATGAGACTGCGTGTCACTTACAATTGTAACATACAGCATTTGTCATTACACTTTACAAGTCCTGAGGGCTAGATCTGGAAAACAGTTCCATGCCTAAGGCAGGATTTAGGCAGAATTAAGATATTATATTCCAAAACTGTAAGCCAAAATAGCTGTTTCAGCTCTTTGCTCTTTCCTGAAACAGGTTGCCTGTGTTTTTGAGTTGATATTTTTTATGGGTGCCAGAGCTGATGATGTCGTGTTTAATTCCCACAAGGGGTCCAGCTGACTGGTGTACCCCAAACTTCTTTACATCTAGGCAGAATTATACTCATCAGGAAATGCAGAGGCTTAGTATTTGCCTTTTTATTTCTGTAGTCCAGGTCTTTCAATTTCAAACCTAAATGTCAAGCAATATTGTTGGGATCCCTTGGGAGCAAGAGTGGCAAAGCAAGAAACAGCAGCACAGAAAATAACAAATTCATCCTGCTGGTCTGAGCTGAGGCATTGATTCACAGCACTGAAATTTTGCATTGTGCTACTATGCTTCTGGGAAGGAGAGAGATGGGGAATGGTACCCTGAGGAGGTTTGCCAGGAGGGGATGGAGAGGAGCTCTGTGCCATGGGACGAGGATGAGCAGCCAAAACCCACGCTGGGAAGGGAGCAGACCCTGCCAGCACCCTCAGCTCTGAGAGATGGCTAAAGAGCACAGCACAGAGCTCACCCAGGCTTGCACTGGCGCTGCTAAATATCTGAAACCTGAATCATTCAGGTGTCACCCTGCATACATTTTTTCAGGCGCTACCAATGGGCATGTTGTTGATTTTTGTCTCCTACATCTTGTCCAAGATCTATGGCTTTACATCAAGGTTTCATGCATTTAAAGTACCTTGCCTAGTGCTTCTTTTGCTTTGAAATAACCCAGCAAGTTTTGAATAGAGCCTATCTGGCTGTATTTTGACTAGAATACTTTTTCATGTAGTTCTATGGAAACACTGACTTTCTCTCCCTCTTTGGAGAAGTGCCCTCGACGTCCCCTCCTCGCCTTAATTTTAGGAGCACTTATGACACTGCCTTACTCAGACTGTTAGTTGGAGGACCTACAAAAAAACCCCTAACATAAAAATTAAATTGGTGGTTCAGTGATGTTTCAGAAGCACCCCAGGGATACCGCTTTTGTCTTCACCTAAGAATTCCTGCTTGCTGGCTTCATGTTGTGATCCGTGGAGCATTGAAGTACAATTAAGCCTGGGTTAAATTAGCTCGGTACAGAAAAGGAACTTTCTTGCATTGAAGAATTTTGTGTGAACCGATTGTATAAATTACACAGCTTACCTGTAATTTTACTTTATTTAGAACTAGCCCTAAGACTGAATAGCTTTTTTTTTTTTGTGTAGGGGAAGGCGACAAGACTGTTATGCCAATTAGTGCAGCACCAAATTGCTCAGTAACTTCAAGCCCCAGACAGCTGTAAATCTCAGAGCAGCTGTCATGGCCATTCAGTGAGAAGTTCAGCATCCAAAATGCTTGTCTAGAGACATGGCTGAGGAGATCAAGCCTTGCAGGCATTGCATGTAACCTGAAAAGAGGCCCTGGATGAAGTATTTTTGGAAGGGTTGATCCATTTGTGTTAAATCAGGTGAGGTGAGATGCAATTAGCAACCTCTTGGTAGCTGAAACACCACTATCCACTGTCCTTAGTGCATCTCCCAGCAAACAGAACCCACTGGGAATAGAAGCAGCAATGATTGCTGTTAGGCTCAATAAAGACATCAGGAATAAATTTCACCTGCTCATCCAGCAGGAATTTTTGTCTCCGTCTCAGGAGCAACCAGCTCAGCCAAAGAGACAACACCTAAATAGCTGCTCACTGACTTGTTTGGGAGGTCAGCAATTTGAGCAGAAATCACAGAATGTTGATTAAAATGTCATTTTAATTGCCTATATCCAGGAAAGGTTTCTCTAAATCTTGAGAGAGGGTGGAGGCAAAGTGTTCCTGCTTTTCTTTTATTATGATGAGATGAACTATGCACTAGGGTCGCCGACAGTCTCAATTTCCTCTAAAAAGAAGGTGGATAAGTAGTTCATGTGCAGATGTGCAGTGTAAGATTGCATATATTTTAATCCTATAGGATAGAAACCAGGTTGAATGACAGGATCATACCCATTCCTATGGATATCACTGCTGACTGCACCTTCAATTATGCAGCAGGTGTGCACTGGGGAATAATCTGTTTCCAGTGCTTCTCTGTTATTAACTGCCTACATACTCTGACAGTGTTTTTGCCCATTCCATTTGTACAATGTATTATTGCAGTTTTACTCTGCTACATTTAGTCTTCAAAAAAATTACAAAGGCATATAAAAAGCCCCAAAAAATCTCAGAGCTCTATGAAATATAAAAAAAAAACCCACTTAAATCACCTTGGAGTATCCCTTACTATAATTTTTCTATCTAAAATTTCTCTGAAAGGAATATATTATTTAATAACACCTGACCAGTGTTGTCAAAACTTCTTTGAGCAAGAGCCTGTGCAGGCAGTGTTTGACTTCTGCCTATTCAAGATCCTTTAGGTCACCAGACACTCAGGCTCCCAGTGACACTCTACTCATGGAGCAGTTTATGAAAGCATCACCAGAGAGTTTAAATATCCAGCTAGTTAATTCATGAATGTTTTCTTTCTTAGTGTTTCCTTAACTTTCTGCTGAAGCCCCTCAGATGAACAGGCAGCACGGATTAGCTGTGTACAAAGCTGGCATTGTCCTGTGAGTCGCTGCAGGGCTGAGATGAAGCAATGTGGAATTTGCCATCTGATTTGTCTGAAGGGCTTTCCCCAATCCAGCTAATGCAAGAAGAGCCTAAATTTTTACCTTAGCCTGTGGGAATAAGAGGGTAACTGTGGAGATGGAGGTTGAATATCCTTAAATTTGTTAACAGGAGGCTCTTAAGGTGTAATGGTGTTTTGGATTGCAATTGCAGCAGTTTTTTAAACATCATCTTAAAACTAAAGTGATGTTTACAACAGGCTACACATTAACATCTTTAACTCTGAAAACATGAACACAAAGTGATCGCATAATAGCATTGGCTGTTGTCAAATATTCAGGCTTTGGGCTTTTGCTAAGCACACACGTTAAAAAGTAAAAAATCATTAACTGAATGGATACTTGAGCAGAGTTTGTCTATCCCTGTCAGCAGAAGAAGACATGCAGGACCTATTTAATTAAAAGTTTCCCACACAGGTAAACCTCCTCAGATCTCCTTCAGTTTTAAAAAAAAATTCTATCTCTGATGAAAACCTGCACTATATTTGTTCAGTTTAAGAGTTGTTTTAAATGTTCCCTGTGAGCTGGTTTGGAAGAGAACTGCAGTGACAGAGGCAGCACGCTCTGTGCTGGTTGGATCCCTCACACTCTGAAGCCAGAAAAGCAAATTGACCTTGCTGAAATGAACCTGTTTTACTCTGGATGCTTCAAAGGGATTCAATCTCTCTGAATAGTTCTGCCAGAACAACCTTTGTATGAACAAAGCCTTTCTGCAAAAAGCAGCTTTCACAGAAAGGGCAAATGCCCATAAAATCAGGATATGCATAAATTGAAGTAATTGTTAAACCTTCAAAGCTAGATTTTAATTGTGCTCTCAAAAAGGTATTTTTCTACTTGAAAATATTTTCAGTATTACGACCTCTCCCCAGTTAATTCGTAGTTAATTAACAGTTTGTCTTGGCTAACCTCAGCCTGCTACTCAGCCCCATGCAGCCACTTGCTCACTTCCTCACAGTGGGATGGGAAAGAGAATTGGAAAGTCAAAAGGGAGGAAACTTGTGAGTTGAGATAAAGATCATTTCCCAAGGGCAGTCAAGTATAGCCATACCCAGGAAATCTGGGGTTTATTACCTGTTATTGGTTACTTGGGAAGAAAAACTCCATCCTTCAGAAAGTCCCAATTTCCTCCTTCTCCCCACAGCTCTGTGGGATGGGATGGGATGGGACTTGAGTCAGTGGGATCAGCTGTCCTGCCTTGTGCCCACCTGGTGGCTGAGGTGGGGTGAGAGGCAGAAAAGATCTCGGCTCTGTGTAAGTCCTGCCAGCAGCAAGGAAATATCCCTGTGCTATCAACTCTGTTTCCAGCAGAAATACCAAACCCAGCCCCATCCCTTCCACCATGAAGGACATTAACTCTAGCCCAGCCACAACCAGGATACAGTCACAGAATTCAGGAGAATAACACAGTGGAAATTATGGTCTTGGTAATCAAGTTTTCCACCTTCATAAGTAATTGAAGTATTAAAAGTCCCATCAGACACCAGTTTGAGTCTTCTGGCAACAGTTTGCTTTTCTAAACTTTGTTTTGTCATTCAGAACATAAAAAGTCTCGTCTGTGGGCACTGCAGTGAGCAAGGTTTGGAGAGGAAAAGCGGGAGTTAAAGTATCTGGCTTATTTTCTTTGCAGCTGTAATAACTCAGAATAATAACAATTGTGCCTCTCTTCAATGAAAAAAGAGTAGGTACACTCATGGCTCTTGAAAAGCAATTGGAGACTCATGGGTAGTAAGCAAAAAAAAAGAAAAAGTAATTTAACATGGTTATTTGTTGAGATAAAGTAGAGTGTAATCAAAGTACATCCCCTAGAAGTGCCTGTGCATAATTATTTGGCACTGATCAAGTATAATACTTACATTGTTATTTTAAATTAGGTTTTATAATGGCAAAAGTAAACCCTAATTTTACTTATAACGCCTTTTGGTGACAAATCCCCTAAAATGGGATGTTTTGAATTATATACACAGCTCATATTTACATCTCTTTCTGCTGTATATTTGTCCAAAAGCCTCTTGGAAACTGTGGAGATGAGATTTGTGAAAAAGACCTGGAGGAGTATTATTTATAAAACTGTCTTTCCTCTTCAGTTTTTCTAAAATATAGAGGAAATGTTGAAGACCTGCTGGATAATACTGTTTCTATCTCTGCTGAGCAAATGTTGGCTGGCTCTTCCAAGGACCTGTGGTCTTTATTCTCATTAATGTTCGCCTAGAGATGAATGAGCTGCATTTTCAGACAAATTCAGGGGGTCATGTTGCTTTCTACCCTGTATAAGAATTTTAACAGAGAACCATTTTTCCCCCCTCCAGTTCCTTCATTCACAGCTTTCAGAAGGGTTTACAGTGAAAGTTCAGAGCAATTTCTGCTTCCTTAACTGGGTAGTTCTTGTGTGCAAGTAATAAGCAGCAAATATATTTCCTTTTGCAAGTTTGATTGTGTAGGGTATAATATCGTAGTGCTGTAGGAAACCTTCAGTGCAAGATATTACAGAAAACTTAATTTAAAGACAAAAATAACCTTGCACTCATCCTCTGACATCTGTATATTTTTAAGCACAAGACGTGCATGTGAGTAGCTCAGGTACCAGGATTTGTATCCACGAGGTCTGAAAAAGGTTTTGCACTGAAAAAGAGGACAAAGGAGTGTGGCTTGTCGAGGCTGGGCGTGTCCCAATTTCAGGAACACTGAGATGAAGCTCACACCACAGCAGTGAAGGAACAAACTATTTTTAATTTCAAAATCTGACTCCATTATATACATTTTGTACAAAGGTCAGGGATTGGCTACACAGAACGCCACCTCTGAACCTGGATGGTGGACATCACCATCAATCATTACTTCTCTCAGAGGAGAAGTATGTAAACATTCTGAAAATAGATATTGCTTACATGAAGCTGTGTGAGAAAGTTCTTCACTAAGACAAAAAGACAGAAAGCTCAAGGCAACAAAGGAGGCTGCCCAGCAAAGAAAAGAAAAGTTAAATTTCAAGAAGTGAGAATAAAAGTTTGAAGTTGGAGCTTGGTAAAATTGACAAGTTTTCTGGAATAAACATTTTCTCCCTTGATATTTTACACTCTATAATGAGCAGTACTCTTACATAATTGGAAATAATGTAATTAGCTGCCAAAGATGATTAAAAATATATTTTTCTAAATCAATTTAAGAAAAAAACCTCACTCCCTTGCTACTCTGCTAAACTGATAATAAAAGAAGCGATTCCTTTATTGAACCGAGTTCTACAGTTTCACTGGTATAAAAATCTAATTTTGAATGAAGTGTGCAGAGAAGCAACATTCCTGTAAATAAGGTATGGAGCTCTTCCCCAGCTGTGCGTCTCAAAACTCTGCACAGGGACAAGCTCTGTTACCTCTGCTCCCTGAGCTGGGCCAAGTTTGTTTCCTCTCTGCAGGAGAGTTTGAGTTACCTGTGTGTTGAGCCTTGTGTGAGCAGAGCAAAGGTATCTTGTGTCCTCACCTCATTTACTGTCATTTACCTCTTAAGATAATTTATTCTTATCTCACAACTGTCCTTTCATTTAGATTTACTAGTACAATTTAAATGTATATTAAAAAAATATGAACGCCATTCACATCACCTTGTTTTGTGGGCACAAGGGCAGAGTAATTCCCACTCCCCCTGCAAAGAGACAAGTGAAAAGAAATGAAGTTCATCAGTTAGGCTTTGGATTATATTGTGATTAATGTTTGTCTTAATTTGTCTTACTGTCTTGTCTGCTGGCCTTCAAAATAGCCACAGAAATGTTTATGTCTTGATTTGGTTTGCTTCTGTCTTGATTTGGTTTCTCCTGCATGCAGTGACAGCATCTTAATCTAGCTGATCAATTATCTTCAGGGCAAAGGAGAGCAAGTATTAGGGTTTTTATAGCTGTACTTGGTTAAAGAAGGCAGCCAGATCTTGGATAATTAAAGGACTATTTAATTAAGTGAATCTGAGAAATTATTTGAGTACTTTATTCTGGTTTTAAAATTCTTTTGGAAATAAGGAGGAAATAAAAAAAAATATATTTAATTGAAAGCCAAAATCAAAGATTTCTGCTCTAGAGAGGAATGTGTTTATTCTCTTTTCCTATGAGTTTCTATCTGATTATTCTCTCATTCTTAACCCCAGAGAAGTGCCTGTTCTGAATGGTACATACTGACCAGCCATTATTGGTAAACAAATATCAGGGATATTGGCATGGGAAAGAGAGACATGAACTGAATTCTTATACCAGTAATGGGCGTTTTGGATTCAGAATTCAGGTTGTAGCTCTGGAGGTTTGGACTTGGTGATGTTTTACTTTTATTTCCTTAAACTCAATCCTCTTTGTTGCCAAAAGCAAGTTTCTCTTTTTCAGCTCACTTTAGATTTCAGTGGTGCTGTTTCAGAATTCAGTTTACCTGAACTTGGGACTAAGATCAATCAATAAATAAATACAAAGGAAGGGGACTGAACAAACCCTGAGTGTTGGGGTCCTTATTGTACCTTTCAGCATTGTAGAGGAACTTGTTTATAGGATTTATCATAACAATAGTTGAAAATTTAACAGTTCAAATGAAGAACCATGGTCATTTTTGTGCTTTCTTCTACCTTGTGCCAGGATCATTTCAATGTTTGCTATTGCACTTTTTCACCTTTTTCTTTCTTCGTTGATCTGCAGCCTTATGTCATTTCCAAATGGACTTATTGCACCTGGTTCTTTGCACAAATGTTGGTTACTTCTTTGTTTCCTGTTATCTCCAAAATCTATTTTTCTGGTTCCAGTCTTTAACCACCAATGGGTTGTTTATAACCACAAGATCTCCAGTGCCAGCCCATGCCCCCCCTCCTCTGCCCTGCACCATTATCATTTATTTTCTTCTATGTTAAAGACAGAAATATTTTTCCTCAATACTTGATTCATCTTTCTGACTTTCTGTCTTGATAGTTTGTCCAGGTAATTACTTATCTTTCAGGAAGCTCAACTGTGAAGTGTCCTCCTTCAGCCAGTGAGGGAAAACAGCCTAAAAAGTTTGAATTTCTAGTGAGACTACCCTGAAAAGTTGTATCAATTCCTTCCACTGTCCCAAGATTTCTTTTTGATTTGGACCATTTTGATTCTCAGTGGCACAGAGCCCATCTGTGGGGCATGAACAAAAACAATAAGAAAACTCAGAGCATGGAGGAAAACTGTGAGGCAGGCCCTGATTATCATTAATTATCATTAATTATTGTTGATTATCACATTATCATTAGTGTGCTTTTTCTTCACACCTACAGTTAAGGCAGGAGATGCATGTGCATATATAGGAGTTCTGGAAATAGCTCTAAATGCATCCTCTGCTTGTTTTATGTGGCTCTAAAATACTTAAAAATAGCAGCAGCTCTGTCGAGTATCCCATAATCTGCAAAGGAAGCGTGGGAAGAGAGGCACAGGTGTCTGACTGCCAACAGCACCGAGCAGGATCAGAGCAGAGCAAAGAACAGCAGAGCATCTCCTCTTTTCCAGCTCTGGTTTTCTGTTCCATGGAAGAATTCAAAATGCTCCTAAGAGACACCTCAGGGGCAGACGGGCTGTCCAACATGGTTTGAAACTTCTGGCAGATCTCCTACTTTTCATGCAGCCCCCTAGACAGGCATGCTTAGCAATGCCACAGGATCAGTTCTGGTGGGATCAATCCCTTCCCTCTGACAGGAAAAAAAAAACAGGAATAGAGCTCGTTTCACAAAATGGCACACTGTATAATTAATGGCTGTAAAAGATTTTGATAACTCCTAATGGAAAGGTCAGACTTGATAATGCAATAGCTAATACATCATTTTCTCACAAACTGAATAGCTGTTATAGGTTATCATGGACATCTGTAATGGTCATAGGCTAGAAACTGTGGGTAGATAAGGGCAGACTTTCGTCATTTAGTTTTTTTTCTGTGATCTATTCACTCATCCCTCTGGTACAGCAACAAAAATTCTTCCTCTCCAGAAGTCAAGCAGAAAATATGATTGAGATTAATGATGTGACAGTCATAACCTGTGGTTACTTAGACAGCCTTTCTGTGGACTGTTCTGGAAAGATGATCTTGAACATGCATATTTGCAAAAAGAAGCTTTACTCTCCCTAGATCCCTAGATGGTTTTCCAATAAATCACGTGTAGTCTTTGTACTTTGTGTATAGAAAATTTTCCTGGAACATTGACGTTCCCATGGGGTTTAGAACCATTTTGAAAAGCTATTCTGGAAACTGAGTTTAACTCAGCTCTGGATAGTCATGACAAAGTACCTGGGATATAAATTTTGGTCATCACAAATAGTTTACAGAAGCTGAGTAATTAACAATGCATTGTGTCTTGTGAGGATCTGGAGCAGTAACTCCCCCTCCTTTGTGACAAAAACTTCCCAGATGATGGCAATCAGGCTTAAGCAGGGCTTGACCCAAGGATTGCAGAAAGTTCAAGGCTAACCTCTCAGGAAGAGGTTTCTGAGAGGGCTTTCACAACAGAATGACCCTCAGGAGAGAAAACTTAAGTTCAATGAGACTGATACAGCACTGCTGTTTGGATTGCAAGAGGAAAAGCTTTTTTTTTTATCAGGATTTAAAGGAGTCAGGGTATGGAAATGTCCTTAAAGTCTCTTCTTTCTGTAATAAACAAGGAGCTATGGCCAATCAGTACTTATTTATGAACTATCTTATGAGATATTTTTCAATCATAGCTTCTTCATGCTACACTCTGCAGATACCTGCTGGGTATTTCATGTAAGTTTAAAAGGCTTTTTCTTGTAAAATATATAGTTACATTTTTATTTCTTTGATATTTATAATCTAGAGAGGTAGAGACAGCATGTCATGGGTCACATGCTCCTCTCTCTTCCTTTTTGCACAAAATTTGAGAGGATGAAACCCTGCAGAGCTGAGGCCCTTCATAGAGAAATATCTGCTGAATTACCAGTTTAGACTTACAGTAGAGGCTTTGTCTTGGGATTGGCTACAACTTGTCATTGTAACAATGTCATAAAATCTTTTAAAAGTAGGATATTCCAGTTTTGCTTCACTTCTACCAAAACGTGTTCAGTTGCAAAAGTGATGATTTGAGGAGGAGCTGGGGAAGAGAATCTGATACTGCAGCACCTTTAAAGAAACTTTGTTCCAGAAAATGAGAGTTCAGTATCTTCTCAAGAATATTGTCAAGTTGGTCACCAGAAACATGGGTATCCAGAATGACCACTAATTCTGTCACTAATCTAATCTTGTGTATTTTAATTAAAATGTAGTACTTAAATATATTACTGCAAAATACTTACTGTAGTTATTTTTCAGTCCACTGAAATATCTCAGTTTGCTGTAGCTTTGATGGTTTTATTTGACTGAAATGTGGTCAATGTGGTTTCAGATTTATTACAGATAGCAATAGGCAGGGAATTGGGGTTAGATTTGATAGCAAGAGTATTTGAGAGAAACCCTAAAGTTGCTGATGTGTGAGAATGCCCCTCGAATACATTTGAGCATGTAAAACATTGTACCAGACTTTTATCAAATGTAGAAATGACTGGGGGGAAAAAAAATAGAGGTTTTATTCCACAGGAAACTTCTTGGGACAGATACAGAATTTTTGTGAGAGGGTTTATTCCGTGTGACCCTCCCTGTCAGCACACTCTGTGTGGTGAGGGCAAAGAGGGAGAGTGACAACCTGAGGGTCGTTCAGGTGTGAAGCTCTTCCCTGATGGGACTCTGCAGGAAATTCCACATCAGTGTGCACGGGCAGGCTCGGCAAAGGCACCAGGGAAATGACTCAGCTGCAGGAGTCTATATCTGTCACTGAGGAAGATGGAAGAGTCGAACTCCCCTGACTGAAGAGATAACAAACTGCGAGGGGCGGGTGGCCAGCTGCCAGGATCACAGCCAGCCTGGGAGAAGCAGCCACAGCTACCAGCTGGGCAGCTTGGAAAGATAAAAAAGCACATCCAGGGTGCTAAATTCTGCTTTCTGTGAAGTGTTTTGGTGTTGAAGGAATGTTCCTTGTGTTTTTTTTAAGGCTGTCTGGTCATTAGTCATCATTATCTCCAGTCCCAGGAGAGGAGAATTGCAGACACAGAAGAAGTCGGGACACCTGAGCTAATTGTGGCTGTCTCCAGCAGAGGTGAGGACTCGGAGCCCTGATGATGAGATGGAAAATTATGTCAATTAGCTTCAAGGAAAATTAGGTGTGAAGTTCAAGGTCTGTAAGATAATATCTCAAGGGCAGCAGACAGGAGGAAGAATACCCTTACCCTAGAGATGGTTGTCTGGGTTTTCTGGAACACAGCTTTGCCCACACTGGTGCAAAGCTTGGTGTGGAGGCTTTAAAGTTGTTCTCCTCATCACCTCCAAAACCTGCAGCACTTCAGCTTGCCTAAACTGTCCCCTCCATCTGCCTGTATGGCTGCTGGTTTCTGTGATCCCTCCCCTCTAAGTCAGACTTCCCTGCCAGAGAGATGAACTGTGGCATGTTGGTACCTCTGTGTACCTGGGGAGGTGCACCCATGAGCACAGGACGTGCAGAGAAAATGCTGTGTTACATCTGGATGGGCAAACAAAATTACTTAGCAGAATGAAGATTGTTTTAATTTTTTTTTTACATATCCTCTCTTTACTATACTTAGTATATTTGCTATATGTTATACTTATCTAGCTTTATATTCTCCTGTGTAAGGCTTCCTTGCTTCTGCAAACAAGATCGTTCTGTAAATATCCACTTCACATGCACAGAGACAGTATAGATATCTCCAATTTTCTAGCAGGACTACTTCAAAGAAACCCCCAGAAAACCAAAACACCTCTTAAAACACTGGATTATTTCACATCTGTCAGCAGATAAAAATGAAGACAAGAGTCTGTAATTTACTCTTCAGTATGCACATTTGCAGATTTTACATCTCTGGAGGAATACAGTTTTTAAAAATGCCAATATGTTACCCCACATTTTATTTTCATTGTGTCTGTAGATGATATCCTGAGGGAGAAATAAACCAAATATTAAAGCAGTAGCCTTATTCAAGGTTCAAATTCACCTTTAGTATTGCTTCTGGATTAAATATATTTTAATATATCTCACAATTTTAATATTCAAAACTAACGGTTTTATAAAGAATAATTTTTAGTTTTAACATTCCAATGGCTCTGTCCAAACGGAATCTTTAACCACAAGGAATTTGCATAACTACTGACTTTAGGGGGTAATTTGTGCGACATTACAACAGGTTATTTTAAGAAGTGATACTCTGTGCTGCCTGCTCCTGCATTCTCTAGGGGCAGGCAGGTGTCAGCTCCCATTAGCAGGATCTCGACCTTGGACACTCCCAAAGGAGTACAGCACGGCAGCTAATTGCCTGTGCCTTAAACACAGTAACCCTATAACATAAACAAAAGGGACTGGCAATTTCAGGAAATCCTTCAGTGTTCACTGAAATTATTCCCTGCTGCAGCCAAGATACTTCATAGCTGAAGAAATTGTCTTATTGAATAAGAAGCTGGGTTTGCCTCTGGACCAAATTTTAGCTACAATGACTGAAAATGAGCAATTTTTCTAGACTCATTCTCAGTCAGCTGACAGAGCAAAAGCTTGAGGATTTTTTAGTGGCATATTTTGAATATGTGCCTTGTGTGTGATGCCTTTTTTTTTATTTTTTCTTTTTTGTTTTTTGTTTACTGGACCACATTTTCCCTCAAGAATTGATGTAATGAGGTGCTGGGGTCCAGAACTTATAAACACTAGGGAAGATTCTGCAAGGAGCATTGAATCAGACATATACTTAGCAAATAATAGATGTACACAAATTACAAGGGGAATCTAAACAAATTTAGATCCATTACGGCAACACCAAAGAAAATTAATCTAAAAATCATAATGTCTAAGATCTTAAGTGGCAGATTTCTGAATATGAGGGGCTTTTCAAAGAAGATTAAAAAGAAAGATCTCACAAAGATAATTTCATTTTTCCTGATGGCTGGAACAGAGGGTTTGGCCCAAGGTTAAGGCAATTCATGGGAATTATTTTCAATATTTTAATGAGGTTTCTCACAGAAGTCAAATTGACAAGTTCTGAGCCTGGTACCTGAATGCTCAATAGAAATTTGGTTTATTAAAGGAAGAGGCACCAGCAGATGGTGCTCAAGAATACACAGAACCCGTGTATTCTATATATACCCTGGTTCTGCAGGGCTAGCCCAGCCCTGCCCTGCACACAGATATCTGTGAGCAGCTTCCCTCCTCACCAGCTGAGTGCAATGGAAAAAAAGGGCAGATCTCAAGAGAAATCTTATATATCCTGTGCAGCTTGCACATCCTAAGTAACGCCTGGAACCCTCTGGGTCATGATCCCTCCAAAGGAAGGGTCAGTGCAATTCTTTCTTCTTTTGTCAGGTCTGAGATGAATCGGTAGCAAGTCATGATTGGTGTTGCAAAGAAATGCTGGCAAATTTGACAGTGAGGGCACTGCTGATTGCCCTAAACCCATATTTTTTTATCAAAAATTGTATTGCTTGGCTTATTCGTAGCATTCCTTTCCCAGAGAACTGTCAGTGTCAGTGAGAGGTCTCTAAGTTTTTTAGAGGATGTTGCATGTGCTGAAATGCAGCTGCTCTCACATCATTTCAGCTTTGGATTTTTTATCAGTGATCTCTTTGTAAAGCTCTTCTCAGTGCAATGTGTTTCCAGGCATCCTCTGCCCAAACATCTAATCTGAAAATTACTGCCTGTAATACTTGCAAAACTGGTTTAAGAAGAAAATTTCTCATAGCTCTTGCTGCTGCAGCATGTAGGAGAGGTCTGGAACATTCCTAGGCTTACCATCAAGACATCTTTTCTTCGCCTCTCTCTGTTAATTTCAAAATGGATAATGGAAAGATCATGTGATCTATGGATACCTTCTGAATGATAGTAGGAAAAAGTGGAGTTGGAAATGGAAATTATCCCTAGAAATAACTACTGAATGCAAGACTGAGAAAGAAAAGTCCTTAGCAATCTCTGATAGTCCTGTAAAAGTTCATTAGAGGGTGGGCACAGCCCAGCTCCTCTTCTTATTCCATGAAACCAGAACCATGTTTAGGCCATGAAACATTTCTTCATTTCTCTGTAATGTGTTCTAGTCAATGATTAAAATCTCCTTACACTAACAAGTCAAACAAGGCAGCAGTTTTCTAGAAAACCTTTCATCTCTTTTGTTTGTTCTCTTAAGGCAACAATGAGCAACTTCTTTCTTGGTCGTTTCTAATTCTTATTTAATGAAATTAATTCTGTAGCAATTTTGCTGGAATACCTGTGGGAAAAAAATATGAACAACGGATGGCTTTGTAATACAGTTTGGTTGTATTATTACACCATTTTAAATTTTTTACTAACTTCCAGAATAATCTGTATTTTTTTATCTTTCACTGCACATTTTCCAAATGCTCATTAAAACATGTTTTTGTGCTAAATGACAAGCAGGAGATGCATTTCTTTGTATCATTTTAATTTTATAGTCTTGTTAAATTTTGAACAGGCTGCACTTCTCATCTGTAAAAGATAATTTGTGGGAGATGTTTGCAGTGGTTTCACTACTAGGCTACTAGGAAGGAAATTAACTCCATCCCAGCTGAAACCAGGACTATGTTGCATATTTAATATTAAAAACAGAAGTATAAAGGTATTTATTTTTAAAGGTACATATGCAGTCATGACTGTTCCTGAAGGTTAAGAACAAGGGTTCCTAATTTACAATGAGGCATCTCTCAGAGCAGCTCAGTGTTATGCCATCATTTTTGCCCAGAGAACTTCCTCTTTCAAAAAGTGGAGCAGAAAAATTATTGAAGTATCCATAAACCAGAAATATTGCTATTTTGTCCATATTTGCACCACAGCATCCAGTATATTCTGTCAAGTTCAGAACTCTCTGGAAATTTGTGGTCTACCCCTGGCAAGTGCTATCCTGAATTTGCCTCTCAAGTTTTATGGCTTCGGTTCAGATAGACATTTAATTAACACTCGTGTAGCCTTTTCAAAAAATATTTGCTTTTGGTTTTCCCCCTGTCATTTAAAATAGCAAATACAGCAGGACTTGATGAGATTTTGGGTTTTGATGGGGTTTTTTTTTGCTCTTGTACAAGTTCAATTATTTTCCCATCTATAATGCTTTTTTAAATTGGACCAGCATATAAACTATTCAAGCTAATCTTCCAGTCTCGTGAAAATTGGAAGCAAAGAAAAAAAAATTATAATGAAAATGGAAAATAAGAACAAACTGAAAAAAAATATTTCTCTTTAGTTCAAGGAAAACCTGAAATTTTGGATGAAAGTTTTACCTCACTTCTTTTGATTATAACATTGTAGTCTGCTAGGATGAGGAGCTTTATTCTCCTTGTTTAAAATGCAAACTTGAGTCAGGCTAAAAATAACAGATCAGAACCAGGCTGACCAGTAGGTGAGCTTGAGAGAACAGGTAAACTTGAGAGAGAAGAAAGATTAATCACCTGCCTTTCCTCTGAAAGCAAACAGCAGTGCCCAAGCACTGGAGCCAAAGGCTGTGATTGCTCATTACCCTCCCGAAACTTCTCTTACTTACTATGAATAATGACAAACTGGGGACGTAAAGCTTCTCCTCCAAACTGAGACCAGGTGCATTTTGATGTCATTGGGATAAAATATACCGAGTTTGAACCCCTGAGAGTTTGGCCCAAGGCAGGTGGACGTTGGTAGGAGCCTTTCAGCTCCTGATATCAGATTTTGCACTGGATGCTCGCAGCGACTCTGTTGATCCTGAAGGCAGCAAAGGCAACCCCATGAGAGCAACAAGGGACCAATTCTTCTTTTTCCTCTTTCCCATAGTAGGAAAATTGCCTAATTCTACCTGTCAAAACCAAAGTTTGCTGAAATCGATAGCGGTCTGTCTGGGTGGGGGCCAGCGAGCAGCACAGCAGCGACAAACAGCAGCTGTGGAATGTGCCTTGCTCCGGGTCCTGCTGGAACGAGACCCACTAAAAATAGCAGCAGCACCGTGATGAAAGTTAGCCCACTGAGCATACCCTGGTTTTGTCATGCTAAAATTGCTTTCCTGCCAGTGGGGTAATTTGATTCCTCGTCCCTGCCAGGGGGATAACACCAAGCAAACTCCTTTATAACTCTTGGACTCTCTTGTAGTTTTGTACTTGAATCAAGGAACAGTCAGAAACAGTGAGTTTTGTATTTCTTCAAAAAAAAAAAATAAAATCCGATGCAACAGAAAAATTACAATATCCAACCAAACATGTGATAAAAGGCTAAATTACAAGATAGCCATTCTCCTTTTCCCCCTCTTTTCTTTCCTTTTCCCTCTCTTTTCCCAGTACCAGCTGACACCTGAAAGACATCACAAAGCCTCAACAGCTTGAAATAAACCTAAGTTGCACAGGGGAAGTCAGACGTTATTTGACTTCATTAAGTTGGCTCCTCCAAGTTTGGCTCTACTAAACAAAGCTGGCAGAAGCAAAGAAAAAGAAACCCTTTGATGCTGCAAAATACGCAGCAGAGATTTATCAAATATGTCTTTGACAATAGAGCCACTTTACAAACACAGCTGTTGATTCTTATGCAGATGAGGCAATTTAAAAAAATGTGTTTCAGCAATTTATGGTTCTCAGAGTTAATAAAGTTATTTCATTAATGGAAAAAGTTCTGCCTGCTGGACTTCAGAACCTATTGATTTTATTTGAGTAGCTTAGTGGCAGGCTGCTAAAGGTATGAGTTCAGGAGAGCTGATGCAGCAAAAAGAAAGATAGTATCTCTTACAAAAATTTAATTATCTTGACACTGAAAATGCATCTTATTTTAAAAATTAATCTCCATTAAAAAAATAGCCAGTGTCTAAAACCAAAATGCCTGTCATGTGCTATTGGCAAATCTGAAATGAAACTGCAGGCAAGAATGATTGATTATACCTAAGGCAAGGAGACATGATATGATAATAAAACTCGTTTGACAGAAAAATATTTCACTGAGCAAGAAAACTAAGCTGGGTCTCCAGAAATGAACGTTCTTGTAAAAATACAAAATGTGAAGCTCACATAAAACCTGAAGATGTTGTGTTCCCTATCTTCTGCTGGGTGGTAAAATCAAAGATCAGCAGAAGAAACGTTGGGAAACCAGCTTGGATCATTAGCACAATGCTTTTTAGCATCATTTTTCCACCATGGAAAGGGAGCAGAGCCTTCAGCCAACAGATTCATCTCTCAGCCACGAGAAAATGCTTTTGGGTTTCTCAGACAGGGTTTTTGATTGACTTATCCTGGAGTGCATTCTCTGCTCTTTACTACAGCTTGCTATTGTTGTGTACAGTAGGGCAGTTTTCTGGGGCTTACAATGTGTTTGTCTCTAAAATGTGCTGTAACATAGGGAGACTCTGTGGGTGTGTGCCCATGGCTTATCCAGACATGGCTGTGTAATATTATATCCATTAATATATCATAGGGAAACCCAGACTCGCTGCTATGCCCATAGAAACACACTTTGTATGAAGAAAGCCACGTACTTGCAGTAAAATGTGCAGAGTGTATTTGATATCCTCCTTTCCCCTGGGCGGTCTGAGGCTGTAGTGATGGTTCCTGCTTCTGCAGGAGCAGCAGACCTGTGTGCTGCAGGGATTACATCCCTGCCATGAAATCCCTGCCAGTGTGCAGGAACCATGATTTCTCCCCAGGCACGGGTGTGTTTTGAAGTGCAGATGGATCTACAATTCCATTTACACACAATGTGTGTGGAAGAGCAGCCTTGTCTTGGAGATTTTAGGATTAAGTTCTAAATGTTGTGTTGTAGCAGAGAAGGTGGCTGGGAGACTTCGGATGGAAAAGTGAGAGATGTGCCCAAAATCATGTGACTGTCTTAAAATAGCAGTCTTTTATTAAAACACTGTTATCAACCCCCTATTTTCTTCTAGAGCTGTTGAAATACAAAATCTACTCTCTTTGCTCTGTTACTGTTGCATTCCAACAAAGCAAAGTCAGAGCCTGGCAAATCTGCTGTCTGGGAGGTGTTTAATCCTTTAGCTTTTCTCCAGTTCACACATGACTTTGAAAAGCTTCAAAAAATATCAAAGGATAAAGAAAAAACTGAATCTGATGAGTTTTACAAATCAGTAAAGAAAGAATGTTAAAAAAAACCCCAGCTAAATTAAATCTTTACAAATAGACCCCTGTAACTGCAAGGACAGCAGTGCTTATCTACACAGAGCAGCAGCAAAAGTAAAGAAAGAACTGGGAATCCTATTGATAGAAGAAAAACAAAGTATTTTTGCTGTGGCCAAGGAGGAGATGCAAAAGCAGGACAGTGTCTGGACAGTGATAATGAAAATATTTCTGTTATCAGCTTTAAGGTCACTGACACACTAACATCCTCTGGCAGCGACGAGAACACACTCTTTGTGTATACTGAGTGTGAACCCCCTTTTATTCCCAAATAATTTCCCTCAGGCGCTTCCTGGTCCATCCAGGGCTTGGGCAGGAGCGGCTCTGAGAGGGAAAGGGCAAAGAACGTCATCTTCACCTGACATTTGTGGTTAGGCAAACTTGTAGACCAAGAGAAAGTAAAAAGTTAGAGATAAATAGGACAGACTCTAATAATGAAAGAAGAAAGAAAAGCTTTCCCAGTATTGCCAGGTTCACACGTATGGGGTGCAGTAAAAAGCAGAGTAGGAGACAAGTTTTAGACATGACAGACAGTTGAAGTCTGTAGATCACATCTTACTGTTGAAGTTCTCCATCATGCACATTTATAATATGAAAGCAGAATTTTCTGGGCTTTAATATGGCAATTAAAATTGATTTATGGACAGAGAGCCTTCAGAGTGATATCCCACTGAAATTTCACTGCCAAAGGTCTTGCCACCAACAAACAGCCAAGTGCTTCTGGGATCTTAATGACAGAGAAATGTAAATCAGCCACCAAAAATGTGGTTGCAAGTTTTGCTGTTCAGTTTGAATATTTCACATGGGTCCCTGCCCTCCCCCTAAAACAAAGCCCTGTAGATGTCACTGACACAGAACCCAGTTTATTATATAGTTATGAGGGGAAAGGGTATTAAAATTTGTTATGATTTCCACTCTCTCAAAGGCTGAAAGAACCTTTGCTTTTCACTGTGGAGGTCATTCAGGAAGTTCTGTGTGTCCTCAGTGTGCCATCAGGTAAGCATCATCACTCACACAAACACACATCCATTCATCAATTTTATTGCTCTGAGAATTTCTACAGACTGGATGAAATTAGTACATCCTGTTTGAAATGAGAGACATTACAGCCAAAATGCTAAAACTGCTTTTTTTAAAACACTCTTTTTAAAAATTATCCCTCTAAAGCTGCATTGCAGAGCTGAATAGTCAGGTCTGCTCTGGTTTGATTTCTACTCTAGATGAATTCTTAATAGCTGAAGTTTCCTCTGAGACTTGTGGGCACTCAGCATGTTTTAAAATTGGGTAAGAGTATTTACACACAATTTTTGAATTTAAGAACTGTGGTACATGAATGCCTTTCATAATCTGGGGATTCAGCCTGCTGAAGGACATCGATTCTTGGTGCTTTTGTGCTGTGCCACCAAGGGAATCCTCACCACGCTCCCCCAGACGTCTGGGGAATGTATTCTCCATAGGGACACTGCCTTAAGCAATGCAGAATGAAGCACCTGGGTGAGAGCTGAACATGTACCACATCTAGAAATGACTTCTACCTGTTATTTAGGATCAGATAATATAGAAAAATTATGCTAATTTTACATTCTGCACCTAGCAGTCATTCTGCCTCTTTCTTTTATCCAAAGCTGTAATGGGTTACAGAAATCTATCCAGAAGATTCTATTGGAGATCCCATCTCTTGGTTTTCATGTGAAATATAAGTGAATGGTTGGTTTACCAGAGCCTGGGATTACTCAGATACCACTTTGACCCACCAGGAGGAATTGAATTAATATTCCTGGGAGTCTGTTTAAAAAAATGTATAGTTTAAGGCATCCTGCAAAAACAGAGGGAAGAAGGAAGGGGGGAAAGTAACCTTTAAGTCTGTGTTTGTGTATCTGAATGTTACATTTTGTACAAGGCGAAATAGCCTCCAGTCTTGTAATTCAAGAGATGAGAAAAGCCTGAGGCATTTGATGTGCCTGAATACTTTTGTTGTATTGCCATGATATTTAGAAAAAAAAAAAGACAAGTATTTATATTATGTTTTTTGTCTATCTAGTGGCCTAGCATCTGTTTGGTAAAGGTTTGGGTACCATTTTTTTATAATTTGTGTTTGCTTGTTTCCCTGCAAATCACACAAGGTTACTGTTCCAATATTCACAACATGTATTTCACTGTAATTCCTTGACAAACTACTGACAGGTTGAAAGAAAATTGTACATTCTTCATCACTGCGTCTCTCACTTTTTCCTTCTGGGTTTGGTTTTTCTTCTCTTCTCCCTCCATGGAAGAGTGCAATTATGTCTAGAAGACAAGGAACAGGTAAAATAATTTTTGTCTTTTAAATATCTTTATTTGTTCTGTGATATAAATTATTTCCTACTTACAAAATAACATCTGAAGAAAGGGATATTTTTAAAAATCTGACTCAGGATTTCTATCCTAACATAGCCAAGAACCACACTAAGCATTTTTCTAGCAAGAGTTTTGAGGAAATGTTCTCCACTGTGTGAAGGAAAGGAGGGAAAAGAAATTTGTGCTTGCCTCAAGTAATTCTGTTGACAAGAAGGGGTAATTAACAAAATTAACCATGTGTTTTATGCATTTTTAAGTAAACAAAGAATGTTACTTACCCAGGAAATGTCTCTCTCATCGGTGAGTGTGTAACAGGGGTTCCACCAGGGATGGGTTTGGCTGAGTGTTCTCATTCTGTGCTTGGCAGCAAGAGGGGCTGAAGGGAAATCACAAACAGAGACTGCAGGGAGCACGTTTTCCTCCCAGCGTGCTGCCCTGGCTCATAGAACAGCGTGTAAGCACAGGGAGGGAAAGAATCTGAGTTAGAAAACTGTCCCATCCTTAACAGTTCCAGTTAATAGATTCAGGATCCCCAGTTCTCAGACTCAGGATCAGCTTCTAGGTCCCTATTTTGTTTTTTCGTTTCCTCCCTTTTTGTTTTCAGCTCTCCTGAAGTCTTGTAAAAATACAAGCACCTCAATATGGGCATATTTGTCTGTTTTTAAGTTCTCTACTGGATGTAGATCCTTTTTAAAATAACAGCTCGCAAGGTTTAGATCTCGGATGGGAGTAGGACTTCTCTGATTTTCTATTTTCTATTTTTCTGGTGGTTTTTATTAGAAAGAACGAGATTCTTCTCAAATAAATAATTTAATTTACCCAAGTTGGCTTTATTATCCTGTATTATTTAATGAAGCTTTGGACAAAACAGAAGTTATATCCCTTTCCACCAGCTCTTATCCCATTGCCATGGTGTAGGAGGAAGATATTTCAACATAACATTGTGTGCAGAATATCAGGAAATAACAGACATTTTGAAGTGTTGGTACAGAACATTTCTCACAGATGTTGACTGGCCATTTAGTATTTGAATTGTTATAAAAAACATTAGAAGTATTGTATGAGTTGGTGGCTAGATGCTGCTGAATGAATATTTAATTTTTTTCTCCACCTCTCTCTCTGGCTCCTGGTGATATTTTGTATTTTGATGGTGACATAGGCAGTCCCACCTTTCAGTCATCATCATCCCACTCTCTGTCTGCAGTACCACCCATCCTGCCCCACTGCCTGCACTGAATTTGCTGCCCTTATGTACGAAATTCAAGTTTCTCATTATCTCTGTCAGGACTTTATTTTGGGACATGTTCCACTTCATTTCCCAAGGATTGTGCGTGGGGATGTGGCACCTTTTTTGGAGATCATGCCTGTCTCCCTGGAGGCTGTGTCTGGCTCCAGTCATTCTTTCACTCTCTGGGCTCACTGAGAGTGTGATAGCACTGATTGATTTTCCTGAGACCGTGGTACAGAAGCCTTCTCTATTCAGTGTGATGATGAATTCATGTGATTGAGTTGGTGCATCCAGTAAAAGCCAGAAGGGTAAAACCAAGAACATGTGTGGAATGGTTGCTTTTAACAGAAATGCACTGTTGATTTGGTGACAGTCTATTGGGTTCTGGGCCAGCTGCTGGATTTTGTAAATGCAGTGTGCTAATATCATTTTGGTGGGCCAGGGAAACAATAAAGTAGAAATAGCATTTCATACAAAGGTAGTGTGTTGTGTTTGGGGTTGTTTTTTATACAAGGCTGGTACGAATCAGGAAGGTTTTAAGCATTACAGAACATTGTGGTTCTAATAATTTGCCTTCATTTGCTATAAATCCTGGAACCAAGTGACTTAGATACAGATTTATTTTTTTCTATCAAGACATGTTGTCAGGATTTCAGAGGAAGAGAAATGATAACTCTAAAACTGCTGCTGATACTTTTCAGAGATTCAACCTCTTTGGTCCCTGATGCAGAAGCAGGATTGTTCCTGCCATCTCCTTCTGTGAAATGACAACTCCCTGCTGATGCCTTTCTGCTCTGCATCACTGCCCTGCCCAGCCCAAGTGCGTGGGGAGATGTAGACACCTTCTTCACAATATTCTGATTTTCCTCTAAGGGAAGGCAGCATGTAGAGAATTAAAGAGAGATCAGCTTTTTAACCCAGCCTTTAAACGCTGATTTAATGATACTGGTTGATAATCTTGTCACTTTCTCCCCCACAAAGGAAGTTCACTTGTTTGAAGGCTGCAGTATGTGCAGTGTGAGGCATCCTTTTCCATCTACACCCCAGTGAGAAGGACAGGACCCTTGCACAGACTCTCCCCGTAATCAGCAGCTCCATCACTGATGTGAAAATGGGGCAATTCAGCCGGTGAAATGCAGCTCCCTGGGAATGTGTCAGGAGCTGCTGCACAGGGCAGGAACCAGCAGCTGCCTGAGAAAAGGCACAGAGATAACTGCTGCACCTGAACAGCCTGAGCTCTTCCAATAACAGAGCAGCTCTTTCCCCCTGATTATTCTTATCACCTGCCTTTTCACAGGGTTCGTGGCAGAAGCAGCACAGGGGCACAGCAAGGCTGCGAGGTCAGATCCTCTTCTTCCCTTTCACACAAGAGAGCTTCACAAAACTCACAGGCTCACAGATTCAGAGATCAGAGATTTTAGACACATTCCTGTGTACACACACACACGCTTCAGAGTGAGTGGGGAACTGCAGCTGAAGCTGATAAAACATCAAGTAAAGTAAGAAATCAGGCAGGAGCTGTACTGTGGCAATAGATGGAGTCCTGGGGCTCACCACAGGAGCCTCCCTGGTGGATAGCTCTGCTGTCAGACAGTGTTGACTCCTCCACCTTCAGTGTGCTGGCAGGCAAAACCAGAAAACTTTGAAATGAAGAAGAGCCCATCAGTTTGAGCTGAGTTTTGAGCAAACCTGCATCAAATTCGGCTGTCATCCACAGCCCTAAGAAAATGTACTGTACAGTAGAGACTGATGTGTGCTAAGAGTGAAGGTCCAGGCTCTCTCTTGCTACAGTTTTTGTCAGAGCCTTGTTTGTTTGTTTGTTTGTTTTTTGTTTTTTAATGTAGGAATCTGAATTTTAAAGTGCTCAGCAGAAGGTTGCTTTTATTTGGTTCGTTCTAAAGGAAAGCAGAAATGCTTAGATGTTGTTTGAATGAGTAATTTCAGGGCTCAGAATCAGGAGGCAACTCAACATGAGATCCTTATGTGACATGTCTCTCTGCAAAAGAAATAAACATATATACACAAATAAAAGAAATTAGTTATGTTTGGAGGTATTGGGAGGAGTACAGTGTATGGATTTAAGAAATTATTTTTACCTGATTATCCAGCATTGCTCAGAGGTGAAGCTGTACTTTATATATATTTTAGTATCAATATATTTTATAAACTGCTGAATCACTTACGTAGGTACAGAAAGAACCTCAGCAGAGAATTTAGGAACTAAAAGAATATACTGCTGTGAAAGACTTAAAGAATTTAAATCTGTTTAGCATCTCAGGAAGGGAAGATGATTTGATTGCAGAGCAAGTATTTTCCTGTGGAGAAGACAGTGGATAGGAAAAGAACCTTTAATCCCACTGAAACAAGCAGGGGAGGGTCGTGCCTGGAAGCTGATCTAGAGGGATTCAAATGAAAACTTGTACAAATGGTTTTAAGTGTGATGATGATTAGCCTTTGGTATATGAAGAAACAGCAGGGAAAACAGTAGACTGTCTATCTCTTGATACCTGAAATGAAGACTGGTCCTTTAGGAAAAAATCTGGTTATGCTTTATTGAGCTTAATAGAGGAGTAACTGGATGTAATAGCCTGTGGTATACTGGAGATTGAGTGTGATGATCTAATGGTTCTCCTGGCCTTAAACTTTATGAATCCCTTGAAAATCCATGCAGACAGAATCACAAAATAGAAGGGTTTACTGTAGCTTCTGAAAGCTGCAACTGCTAAAATGTGCTCAGCTCTGTTCCCTGCGCAGATGGAGGGGTAAACACCAGGTCAGACTGGCTGGATGGCAGGAATATTCACATCCCAAAATTCTGGTCACCCATCTCTGTGACACCCATCATGACTGACAGAAAAGGCATTTCAGGAACATGGGCCTGGCAGGTTTATTTGTTAATGAAAAGGCTCATATGACATTGCTTTCCAAACAAATGTAGTCTGGTAACTGTGTGAGCTTAAGTACCGTCACTCTGATGGCCCTTTTTACCCCATACTTCTGCAGTTATATATATTTTGGGTTGTCATCATTACATTTGTAGGCCTGGGGTTGAGCACAGAGTTGATGCCAAGTCTGTGATCAGTCCATTTCAAATCCTTCCCCACCAGAGACTTCCGTAGTGTGACCCAGAGGGGGTCAATAGTTGTTATCTGTTGCTGTAAAATAAAACGTGCTTTACTTCTTAGAATTTCTTTGTTAATTTGGCAGGTGTAAAGGATTCCATACGTTGTATATGAGTCTATACAAAAAACCCACCTAACTGGTTTTGCCTCTAAAAATTCAGGGCTTTATTTATAATAATTTTTGGGAAAGAAATGGCAAGACTGACAGTAGGGGAATATTTCAGCCTTCAGAGTGGTCCTAGAGATGAGCTGGAAGTTAGAAGACTTTATCCAGCCAAAATTTTAGGTATTCCACTCACCAAATAAAGGGTGTAGGGGGTAGTCCCTCTCATCCTTCATAGCTCATAGTTTCTTAAACTTTGTGATGCCTCTAGCATTTTGAGGGTCTGCTGAATCCCTTAAGTGCCAGCTCTTGAACTCCACATTGATTTTCCTTAAGTGTCCTCAAATAAAACATATAAAGTAGGGCCATGTCTGAAATTCATGTTCCTGCCAGACACCGTTCCTATGATATATGGCAACAATACATCAGAGAAAAGCAGCCCCGGTGATGTATTGCAGTAATACTGCACACCCTTGTAGAGGGAATGAACAGGAACTCCAAACTGAGAACTTGAACAGCTTTTTGAAACTGTCTTCTAGCAAAGGTACTAACACCTATTGTGTTTGTCAAAAGATCAAATTCTGAGTGTAACTTCTGTGCTACTGGTGCTCTGATTGGTGATCGATGTGATTCTACTTTCTAACTGCAGGAATGAATTACAAATATTTTTTACAGAGATTTTTTTACAGAGTTCTGTAATTAAGGGCTAAACACACACTGATATTGAAAATATGCTTTGCATTTAGAGGGAAATAAATTTTTTAAACTCATTCTCGCTGATGTCATTTGAATCAGAAAAGAGCAAATAAGTGTTACCCATCAAGAATGTAATGAAAACTCGGCCATTAACATCTGAAATTTATAGTGTAATGAGGAACAGCTTCTGTGCCTTATTCTATTTTTCTAGAGGAAAGGGACCTATTATTCACAGTTACTCTTATGCATTCAACAGTACCAGAAATATTTCTCCTTAGTGATGTTTTTACATGGATCTTTTTCACTGAGTAAAGAAGCGTGTCTTCCATTGAAATCACCTTTTCTCAATAGTTATCTTTGATATCTTTTTTCACTGACCTGAAAAAATCTTGGGCCTTGCCTTAGAGTCCTGCCAATCTCCCTCCTGTGCTCACAGCAGCTGCGTTTGCCCAGGTGGTTCCTGCAGTGATCCCTTGTGTTGCCACGGCTCCTTCACTTGGCACTCTCAGATGTTTGTAATTGACCAGCAGTATATTGAAATTTCACCAAATTTGCACAGTCTGAAACTTGTGTCTTCAACCTGTGCTCCTGCTTTATCAGAACATCAGATATTTCTGCTGTACTCTGAACTGTCTCACAGCAAAGGGATATTTCTCATCACACCCCACCACTCTGCAGCCAATACTGATGGTTGTTCTGCCTGAACATTTGGGTCAGCGTGGGATTGGCTGTGGCTTGATACCAGAAGGATAAAAGCTCACTTTTAGCCTCTGCCTCCACTCTTTAAATAACTGAATACAAAACTGCATTTTCTTTTGAGGCATCATTGATATGGACAGCTTTTCTACAAATTTTTTTCTGTCTGGACCTCAGCTCTGCTTCCTTCAGGCCAACAATGACTATTGGTGCTCCACATCCCAGGTACTTGCTCTGGCATACAGCTTCCTAAAAGGGATCTCTTCCTAATTTTGGCAAGAAGTTGTATGATGGAGCCAAGAAATTATTTCTGGATACAAATTCCTTCAAAACTTGTGTGCTCTCATACGGTTCTGAACTACTCAAACAGGCCATTTTCAGAGAAAATGTGCTGCCAGTGATGTTTAAAGACATTTTAGCATCAGTGCTTTAGATTATTTGACCTGCCAGCACAGCGATATTGCACTGAAAATGTGTGAAGTTAGGAATGAGACCAAGGGAGAACTCTAGGACTGGTCTCTTCTGTGTCTCCACAGTCAACCTCCCTGGGTCCTAATGACATTTTTTTGTTTCCTACCCATCAGATTTCTTCATAACCTCCATCTCTCCTGCAAAGTATAAAGTAGAAAAATAAAAAAAAATAGGAAAGCCTAGTTTTAAAAGGAAAATAACTTAGGAGGTTATAGTCTTTTTTTGTTTTCTTCATTTCATTTTTCCTGGACAGCCACCTTGCCTGGCTCTCTTCCAACCTCCCTATCCACGTTAGAACAAAATGTTGCACAGTCTCTTAAGGTTCAGACCAATTATTTCTATTGAGAGAAGGATATGTACCTCTTTATGTAGCATGTGTAATGCAGTATGCAAACCAAATGTGCAAAGCAGCTGAAAAATAACTGAATAAAACTGCCACAAGAATACAGATATCTGAAGGTGTGGAAACGACCTGAGAAACTCAATTACTGCTACAGCTAGAAATTTTAAAACTCATGACAGTTATTTTCTGTGGGACAGCCAATCTGCCAGCTTGAAATTAACTTCAGGATTTTAATAAGCTTACGGCAGTGAGGTCAGGCAGGTGCCATGACCTCAGCCACAGGCACTGCACAATCAGGAAGAGTCACTTTGTCACCTCATGAGGGCAAACTGGCTGGCATCGATCTTGGCTGGCACCCGATGGAGGAAGATTTGACTTCTTCCAGTTGCCACCTGGTTTCCCACTCAGTAGATTCTCTGATGAGTAGATGATGTCCTGATATTCTCTGATGAACCGTAGCAGGTTCATCAAGGGAATAATTACCCAAGTGTAGTCTGCCCTGCCTTGGCCTCTGCTGGCTGATTTTGAAATAGGCTGAGATGCATTTGCTTGCAGGAGTTGTCTGTTTTGATTTGCAGTGTGCCTGCTCCTGAAAACAAGAAAGTTTTAAATCCCATGGTTGTTTTCGCATTACATGAAACCTCATGTCTGCTGTCAGCAGCAGTGATCACTGGAGCCAGGCCAGCCCTCAGAACAAGCACAGTCACAGAACTGCCCGTGAGCAGGAGAGAAATACAGCAAGAACTCTTGCAGTCAACCCTCTACTTTTAATCTATTTTCCCCATCCCTTTTTCTGGCTTAATTCCTGGATGTGCTCCTGAGACTACCCTGCTGGGTCCAGTGAATGTGTATCAGCTTGGCTTACCTACATTTGGCTTCCTCTAAGCCACTTACTCACACGATTCTTGGTAAGAAGAGAGGTATTTTTTGTATAATTCATACTTCAGTTGCTCCTCTCTCTGCTGACAGTCTTACTTTGTTACGGTAAAAAGGATAGAGCTAAGCAAACACACAGAACTCTGTAGAACTCTGCAGAAACTGTACCTATGTAAAATAGTAGATATTTTTTGCTTACAGCCTGCTCTGAACAGGCTGTGTGTTTGTTGTGACCTTGCTGAAGCCAGAGGTTGAGTGGGGAGTGCTGGGCACAGAGATCTGTGTGTGAGCAAAAGCAATCAGTGACAAAGCAAAGTGACAGAGCAATCAGTGTGTGAGCTCTTGCTCTGTGAGAGATGTTCTGGGTCAAAGGCTGACATGCCACGACTGAAAGTGCACAGGTACTCAAGGGGTAACACCTGAACTTCTTTTGGAAAACCTTCAAAAGGCACGGGGATCATGTGGCTGCATGCTGAACACTGGTGGCTCTCTGCTGTCCTTAACAACACAGATGAAATGGGGTTTATATTTCCTTATCATTGCTTGGAGCACATACTCACTTCCCTTTTCTACAGCAGTTGCCACTGATTAGTGATTTAGCCTTTTCACTCATGCACCTGTATTGCTTCATTCTTATTTATGTATGTATCTATCTATGTTGTTTGGGAGTACTTCAAAGTTAATATATGTGGAAGAATATTTCAGATCAGAAAGATTTAAGGTTAGAATCTACAGGTAAAATCTTTGTTAATTTTTGCTTCAGGCTCTAGGTAAAAATGGAGCCTTACTATAATAGCAATTATGGGTGGTTATTACTCTTGATTAAAATTAAATTAAGCTGCAGTTGGCAACTAAAAAGATTAAATGATCACATAAAAACTGTCAGCCTCTCATTTTAAACATCTGTTAGTTAAGCGTGACAGTAGCACTGATGTGGACTTTTGCCAGATACCTCATCAACATCCACCTTTGCATCATCAGATCATTGAGACAATACGGTCTGGAGTGAACCATATTTCAAATAGGACTGCATCTCACACTCTACACAGAGCTGACAAGTCTTCCTTCAGGTCAGATGTAAACAAATCCAGTATTTCAGGATTACTTAATTCTTCAGATATGGCATTCTCTGGTGTTAAGTTGAAAATATGTTTTCATATCAGTATCCAATATATTGATGGTTGGGATCTAAAGGATTTATTTGTCTGCTCTTTTCTTTTTCTGGCCCAGGTTTGCAATGTCTGTAAGTCTCTACAATCCTGCTGATATCGCTACCAGACTGATTTCAGGCTGATGTTTTTCAAGGCTACTTAGATGTTTACACATTCCTGAGGACCTCAGACTGACACAAGCCACTATCTGAACTTCTGCCTGTACCAGAGCAGGGTTTTCTTCTGGTGCCAGGCATAAAAGGGCTGTGTCAACATATCCAGATACCTGCCTGGAGGAATCTCTGGGTCCAGAGACCTCCTCAGTGTCATGTGCTCTATGAAAATGCAGTTCTGAACCTGAGAGTGCACTCGGGGGAACTTGGTGTTGTGAGAAGAAAAATTTTAATTTTAAGCTATTGTAATGTTTAGATGTTTATTTTGACCTCTTGAAGCTACTCGTGCATTCACTGAATGAAAAATTTAGTTTTTGATGTACAAAAGTGGAAATGAAATGTGTCCCAGTTCTAAGTGGCAGTTTAATAGTAATTTAAACTGAGAATTTGTCCTCAGCTCTACTGCAAAACCTGTTATGAAAATGTGTTAGGAAGACTAGAAATCTTTAATTTTTAGGGCAAAAATCCAATGCAATAATACTGTTTCAGTGTAAACTGGGAATGTTTACACTCAGGCATGTCAATGGACAGAGGTGGGAGGGATCCCATTGCTCACCTCACTGGGGATGTGCTGCTCCTGCTGAATTCCTTCTACTGCTGCTCCCTCTTAAAATGAATTATTTGTTGGGAAATATCTTGGCTACCATCACTGGGCTCATAACATGTGCTGAACTGACAACTCAGCAGAGGCTTTTGCTAATACATGTATTAATATCAGGACAACACCTGAAATCTAGTGAATTTAGCTGGAAAACAATCAGTACTGTAGCTTTGGTACAGTAATTAATTAGCTTTTCGACAAAATAGTTTTTAAAGCTCAATACAGCACCAGTTTCTTTGCTTATTGCCAACATGCAATGAAAGCACAAAGGAAAACAATTAAAGGCATTGAGCAGTCATTGGAAGTTACTGCACTTCAGCATTGAGCTCCGTTGTCAGTGCTCAGTGAGAACTGGCTGCTCTCCTCAGTCAGCAAGAGGAGGTCAAGTGGAAATGGCACTTTTGGAGGCTTTCTGAGAGCAATTTGCTATTTCTACTGCCCCCAAAGTTTCATATTCTGGCTGCTATTCTTCGTTTAAGAGATAAAAAAAATCTATAACGCAATATTTTACATTAAAGTTTTGGGGAAAAAAAAATCCAGGGCAGCAAAAGGAATAATTTTATTTAATAACGTGATTTATGAAAATTTTGTAGGAAAATCCTGGCCCATCTGTTGCAACTCTCTATTAGTAGAAATCTAGTTATCAATACTTACGTGGGAATCTGACACAGGGATGTTTACTCCCAGTGAAGAAATCTGCCGGCAAACAAATGTCCTTATTTTAGTGCTTGACAGTCAAGTTAATGCCTTTTATTAATTTGGAAGCATTCAAATGGAATGTGTAATGTGATTATTTATTGATGTACAAGAGTGTCTATTCAAAATTCATGCAGTATTATTAATATTGGTACTGGCATTGTTATCATCTTTTATTTGCTGACTGTTTTCAGTATGTCATTTAAAGACTTAAAAATCTCTTCATTAAATGATTTGACCTCCCACCTCTCAGGAGAGACAAAGCCTCTGCTATTCCAGGAGTGAGGTGGCTCAGACATCCAGCTCAGCTAGAAAAAATCATCTCTGCCTATAGTTTGCACTTTTTCAATCAACAGAAATTCCTTAGGATGTTGGATTTTTAGGATTTTCTTCCATAATCTTGGGGGGAAATGTAGTTATAACTGACATTTCTCCTTCTTGAGCTGGAAAATAGGAGAACGAGAAAGTGAGAGAGTGTGGGTGAAACTCTGAAACTAAACCCTCAGGTGATGAGTACTGAGCCCTCCCTCTTCTGACTGACATGGGGGGTTTGTTCTGTCTGATCTTTTGCTTCCCCTGCAACTTTCAGAGTTGCTCTCGTGCTTGATTTTCTTCTCTTGCCTAGGATTCTTGGCCTAGGATTAACCCACATTGCTTTATTACTCTTTCTATATTAAAAAAAAACAAAAAAACAAACCCTAACCCCTCCCAGTGGACCAGGAGTCCAGTGGACTTCCAGTGGCCCATTTTCACCTTTTTCCTTCCAATATCTGCTCTCTGGACTGTTTGTGTCTCACACCCCTCGGCTGCCTGCAGACTGTGGTGTATAATTTGCTCAGGAGGGAAGGTTCACACAACTATGTGAAACCTAAATGACTTCATCTTAAGAACTTGGAATTGGGTGTTGGAGGTTATTTTGCAGCTGAAACTCTCATCTCTCAATTTTCAACCCAGGCAGACATTGCTTTATATTATTTATGTTTTATAGCACCTTTCAAAAGAGGAAATTAAAATCATTACTCTTTTCCCTTTAAATGAAAATGTAGGTTGAAGCACTGCCTTCTGCATTAACCCAAAGAGCACATGATTCCATCTGCATCATCAGATGGGGTTTTTTTCCCACTTCAGTCCAAAGTTTAATATTTGTCCCAATCTCTTCCAATTGGCTCTGTTAGGTAACCTGTAGCAGATCTTTGCACATAGAGGGAAAAAAAAAATCCCCCCAAAAAAGCATAAGGATTGCTTCCATGTCTGCAAATTCTCTCCAGTGGAAAAGAATCTTTCTCCTAGAAAAAGATGGTGTAGAACAGTCCCTGTGTTAAATCCTGGCTCTCAGTCCTTCCTGCCATGTATGAATTTTATTCCTGCTTTCCAAGGGAAGAGAGTATCTTGCTCAAGATATTTTGACACATTCAGGTCTCTCCTATCTGTCCTCATGGTGATATTAAATACTCTACTTAAAAAAACCTTACAGGCTTCAGCAGAGTAAGGCCAACGTGTCTGTTAAATTGTTCTTTGCAATATGAGAGCTAAAGAAATGCAGTTAGTTACAATATGAAATTATGATTGTGGCTGGAGCGAAGTGCACTTTCAAGGCAGGGAGAAAATGGCCAGAAGAGATACAATCTCTTAAACTGTTTAAAATTAACATATTGTACTAAACCAAAATTAGGCATAATTGCAGCACTTAATACAACCTGTCAAGGGATGTTTTAATGAGCTCTGTTCAAATAGTGCTGCCAAAGAATAATTTTTTTTTCTGTTCTATTTCAAAATGCAATTTCACGCCTTGAAAATTATTTCTTGAATACTAGTAGTATGAATTAATGTGATGTTTGCAAGGACAATAGTCACCCTATTTTGGCCTAATATGGTTACTCTGCATTTTTTTCTTTATGGGGACTGATTCTAAACCAAAAAAATAGTGTACAGATGCTTCACAGAACAGAAAAAGTGGTTTTAGTTTTCTTTTGTGGTAAAAAACCCTCTAAATAGTTAATTATACCTGAGGTGGCAAGCCCAATAGATTTTGAAATATTAATTACTTAATAGATTCTTTTTTGACAGGGTAGTAAGCACATAAAGTTCTTTTAAGGCTGGATAAAAGTGCTTGGACAAGTAGTCTATAGATCTATTTTTATTATGCAAGCTTAATTAGTGCAAAAAGTAAGACAGCATCATAAATTACTTAAAATATATTTTTCAGTTAGCAATTAAAATTAATTTGGGTAACATAGATCATGGTTTTCTTATTTACCATGTCTGAGTTATTTTTCCCTCAATATTTGCAGTGAGCTCCCTGCTGGATCTGCACGTACCACTGAACACCTTGTTCCTCTGCTGGTCTGTGCATTATTGCTCCTGATCTGTTCTGTTTAATTTCAAATGGACTTCTAAAATCATTTTACAGGGGGTTCTTTGCTGCTGAGGAATTTGCACAGACAAATTTTATAATCTATTTTCCCATCATGAGGATAAGCTAAGATAATTTTTACTTTGAACAGCAACTTGCTGTAGTGGCAAACGGGAAAGAACCACGGCGAGGTCTTTGTGAGGGTTAAATCCAATTTCTGTCTGTTCCATTGGAATTTGCATCTCTGCACCAATAGATCTGCAATACGGTGGAAAGAAAACAGATGTTGCTGTGCAAACACCAGCACTCTTTAAAAAGGCATTATAGCAGGACTATGTGAGATTGAAATTGAGTGGACCAATGGTGGAACCCCTCATGCAAACCCAGTCTACTGAAATTGGGTAAGGTCAAACAGAAGAATCCAGTTAGGATGTTATTTAATTAAAGTTTCATCACTGAGGTCCACAAGCTTCAGGGAATAATAAGGAAAGTTATGCCCTCTCAGGAGTGCAGCGCACACCTTCAGCAGTCAACTTTACAGTAGAAATAATCTCCACACAAATTACATTCTAGATATCATTAGGAGAATATTGGGCAGTACATTTGTTATTCTGTGGGAGTCTGCATATCTCCAAGGACAGGAGCTCTTGCAAAACATATTGGATTGTTTCCACATAACTATCCACTATCTGATAGTCAGGAGGTTTGTGCCGTAGCTACCCAAGACTTCTCTCTTAAAAGCCGATCTAATGCACAAACACTTTGGTAAGTTTGTTTCTCAAGTAAAGGTATTCCCAAAAAACAATAGAGATATTTCTGGGCTGCAATGTTTATATATTCATTCCAAAGATAATGTTGAGAAATTATTAAAGAACTTTATTTCCAGTTAGGAAGCCTGTAGCTGAGTCATCCATCCTGTATTCTATCATAGGTGTATCAAAGGCTTTTCAGCATCAAAGAGTATGGCTGCAGTAATTTTTTTACCCTGAGTTCTTTGATGTGTTTTCTAGATTTTGATATTTTCTGTGGCTGACATTTTCCATCAAAAAACAGCCTGACAATTTCCATCAAAAAAGGACAGATGATGAATTTCCAAAGACCTTTAGCTTTCCTTATACCTCTGCAGATGGATACTCCTACAGAAATTTACTCAAAATACATTATGACCACAGCCAGAAATTTAATGTCATGATTAGGGATCCTCTGCTCTTCGTCTGTGTAGATGCTTACAGTTACTATCTGCACAGTTACATAAAAAACCAGGAGAAAGGTTTCTGCTATTTGTTCTAGCTTTCAATATTTAAAAATGGAAGTTCACAGTTAGCAATTCATTAGCTCTTTATGGCAGTCTCCTAATTTTATTTTTCTGAAGTAGCAAAAAAATTTAGGGACTTCTGTCCATCAAGAGCTAGATCATTTTTTCTAGCAAGCTACAGCCAAACATACCAAAGGTTGGGATACTCTGTGATTAAATGAATCAGTGTTAACAGAAAAGAATAAAGACATATCAGGCTTATTCCCAGTTCAGGGGGAAATGTCACCAGTTTTAGAATTAACATTTAGAAAGGTGGATCAGAATAAAATGGGGGAAAGTAATGGTACATTCAACATTGCATTTAGACATCAGACTCCTTAATAACCCTGAGAAAGATTTAATAAAATAAACATTTAAAATAAGCTTCCAGAAGGTGAAAAGGTGTTAACTGATGATGAGAAAAATGTTAATCTGCTGGTTTTATGTCTTATAGAAGAACTGGCATGAGATCTGAGAATATAAAATAAGTGTTAGCAAGGAACAGAACCGTGAACTTCAAAAACGTTCTAAAATTATCAGTGTTTATTAGAATGTTTGGGAAGTGATCATGAGCTTAAATTATCAAGAGTGCAGGAAGAAAAAGCAGAAAGGTCTGAAATTCATGTAAGAAAGCATTACTGAATTTAAGGTTGATACACGTGATCTCTGCACCTAAAACTGCTCTGGTTTGGTTCTGTAGGTGTTTCTCTCCCATCAGCTGACAGGAAGCATTGCCAGGCCAGGGAACGTGTGAGGCAGAGTCCAAGCTGTTTGCTGTCTGGGGAAAGAGAAAACAGAATAGAATTATTTAGGTTGGGAAAGACTTTTAAGGCCACTGAGTCCAAGCATTAACTCAGCACTGCCAAGGCCACAACCAGATCATGTCCCCAAGTGCCACATCTGCACAGCTTTTAAATACCTCCAGGGGTGGTGACTCAGCCATTTCCCTGGTCAGGCTGTTCCAGGGCTTGAGAACCCTTTCAGCAGAGAAGGTTTTTCTAATATCCAGTCTAAACATTCTCTGGTATATGGTGGGGCCCTTTCCTCCTGTCCTGCTGCTTGTGACTGGAGAGAAAAGGATGACCCTGCCCCTGGCTGCAGCCTCCTCTCAGGGGCCTTTGGAGCAAACGGGGTCCCTTTCTCCAGGCTAAACAGCCCCAGCTCCCTCAGCTCCCCCCATCAAACCCTTCTCCAGCTCCATTTCCTTCTCTGGACACATTCCAGCACCTCAATGTCTTTACTTGTCATGAGGGGCCCAAAACAACAGAGAACAGGATGACGTCCACTTTCACAGCCTCAATACATGTTTTAGTCATTTGGAAAATAATCACAAAAAAGCTGCTTAGGAATTCATGTTTCATTTTTCGGCAGGATCCACTGTCTGCTCTGTCCCATTCTCAAGTTCTAAATGACTTTTGGCTGCATTGTTCCTTTCTGCTTGCCTTATTACCTAAATTACTCTCATTTGTCAGACTGCAAGATTTTTTTTAGCTCTCTTAATGAATATAGACCCCACCCCCAAGGACTGACCAGGTTTTGTTTATTTGTAATGACTTTCAGGTTCCTTCTGCCTGCCTTTTTCTAATTGTATATATTTCTCCTAAAAGCCTCACTATGACCTGTGTTTTAGCTGTATTTATAAAATGTGGATTAAATAGCACACGTCTCCAAAGCCAGTGTTTTTAAGGAAGACATGAATATAAACACTTCCTAAACTTAGTAGCTGCTTCTGAATCAGTGACATATTGATACAGATGCATTATCCATATGTTTTCAATTCCCTGGATGCTGCAGTGGATAAGATTGCTTTCCTTAGTGCTTTTTTTATACTTCAGAGTGCAAAAGTCCCCTGAAAATATTAGCTGACATTCTGGGCTAAGTACAGAACAGATATGGATTTCTTTCCCCTAAAACTTCTAATAAAAATCCTTCTAATATGCTTATATACAACTTTCCTAGCTCCTGTATGATATCACAGCATTGAACACTATCTCCCTAAATTTCATTACTCAGTGTTGGCATTGTTAGGAAGTGAAAATTCCTGTTAATGTAGGTTGAAAGATTACAATTTAGTAAACTCTGATTTAAAGAGGAGAAACAAATCGCAGGGAAAAAGGATCTGAAGCATCCCGTTCCATGATTTTTATGTCTTTATATGAAATAGTCTGTCTTTTATACAGAGAAAAACAGTGAAAGAAAGGGAAATAATATCAAGACAAATGTTCAGGTTTCAGCTTATTTCTTTTACTCGGACAAAATATGAAAAACTGTTTATTTCGAAAGTAAAATAGATTTAAAATTACATGGATTTGCTAAAATATACTAGTCAACTAAAAGGACACTACCATTCTTTTTCATAAAACTGCTGAACCCAATGTATAGTTACTTTCCTGGGAGAAGGATCACTCTGATCTGAGCCAGTTTTTTATCAAAACTTATTTTATTGCGCTCAGGGAGTCAAATATTTCTGTTCCATCTTCTGGCATGCAGAGGCTTTTTTCCCCGTCCTCCTTTAGTGAGACTGCAGCCCTAGCAAAAAAAAGCCTTCAGAGCAAGGTAAGAATTGCTGCCACTGTTGTCCATATGCAGCAAAGTCAGGGTAGAAATGCCCCTCAGTACTGCAGAGATTCCTGAGAGAGAAAGGGAAAGCTGGAAGTGGATATTTTAAATAAGCATCTTTACCTTGGTTTAGATTCAGACTGAATGCTTGTAATTGCACCAGTGTTTTTCCACATGAGAAACACAAATACAGCATTGTGGCATCCTTTGGGGTGCAGGGCACTGCTCTGCTTTTTCTAGATGTACCTGAAGATGGCGGGTAAAAAGTAAAAATGGTCACTTCATCCAACCATAGGTGAATCTTCTACCCAAATCCAAGGAATGTCGATGGTAGAGCTGCTGTTTATGCCCTCCCCAGAGGCGTTATTTGAAAAGCAATTAGTAAATGCAGTCTTGCGCTGCATGATGTCCATTTTGTGATAAAGCTGCTGATAAAGATTAGATACCAGCATATCATGCTTCAGTCAAAATAAAAAGATTCTTAATTTGAACATCAGGCTGTCCCTACTGACCTTTCAGCCAGGGATCTGCAATATTTTGCAGCTCTTAAATGGGATATTATAAAAATAACACTGCTGATAAGAAAATGCTTTTCTCCCTCTTGATGCCCTCAGGCTATATTTCAAGTCTTCTTTGTAATCTTTGATTTTTTTTTTCGAAATCTTGTTGAAGAAGGAATCTATGAGGGGCAGTGTGGTAGGGGAAAAGGGTAAACAACTAGTCAATACCTCTTAACATAAAAAAGATCCTTCCCTCAGGTTTTCCAAGATATTTTGCATTGGCCTTGTAGAAATTAATGAAAGCATCTCCAGTACGCTGAACAGGATCAGAGTTCACTTCTGTGCTGAGTGCTTTTGAAACTCCTTTCCCATTTCTACTTAGCAGTGACCTTAATTTTCCATTCCCTGAGTGAGTAAACAGCTTTAAAATACTTGTTAGAAGCAGAACACAAACCTGGCAGGCTATTTGCCCACTTCCAGTAGGAAAGTGCAGAAAGAGGCAGCCAGACCACCTGCCATTGCTTAAATCACTGGGACTATTAGGTTAATTTTAATTCACTTAAGTCCGGCCCATGCCTGTCTTTCTTTTTCCAGATAAGCAGAGGAAACAGGTGGAGGCTTTTATTACTGTAATTAGAGGTATCTTAGCAGTGTGTGAGGCAGAGCTGACTGGGGAGGAGGAGAATGTTTCATGCTGGGGTAGGTGAGTACAAGTTTTCTGTCCTTGCATAATGTGGTGATTTTAATGGTGCCTACACTGATCAGACTCTGAAATATACAGAAAATGGGGTAGGTTTTTTGTTGTGAGTGATAAAAAAGCAACCTCTGTAGTAGTAAATCCTCACACTGGCTTATGAAAGACAATTTCTTTTTCCAGTAACCTTTGTAAAGTTTCAAAGCTGCACTGAAACCTTCATCACTTTGAAGTCCAGCAGCATTTTGGCACAGTCTCCAATGTCAGGGGTTCCCCTCTTGGGCATCCCCTGCAGAGGTGCCAGAAAACACCTCCATTTCATTTGCCTCCTGGGAGTCTCACTGAAGTCAACACAAAAATCTAATCAGTGTGGTTGTTGTTCTAGTGCATCAAATTACTGAGGTTAAAAAAAATGGAGTGTAACACATTTTTAAAGGCATTTATTTTCCCTGACTTCTCATTCCTGTCACTCTGCTGTTATGGAGGAGGCCCTGCTTGTACAGTATTTGATCTCTTCTATCACTGTTGTCAATGCTTGACAAATTACACAGAATATTAACATTTTTTTAGGACTTTTAAATTGAAGAAGGTCATTTTCACAGGAATTTTAAAGAATATGATGGATACCTTCAGTAATTTTATTTCTGAAGCTAGATTTCCTGTGTTCATCCTTCTGGTTTTGTCTGTTTGAAAACAATAGAGAGGAAATTTAATTTTTAAATCCTATTGAGCTTACAGTTATTCAAAGGAAAGATTTAGAAGTCATAGACATTTATTCAGTAGCATTAATGAGTGTTTGTCAAATTAATATTTATATGCAATAAAGTTTATGCTACTTTACACTAATAAAAAATATGTGAACTCAAGTTCCTGATAGTAATATCAAGTATAACACTAGAAAGAGTTTGGGATGGAAAACTGAAGATCTTAGTGTTTATTTGTTGAATAATGGGTTGATTTAAAGACTCATTTCCCCTGATGTTTAAGTACCTTTAATGCTCTGAAATTTTCAGTGAGAATGATGGCTGATGTAACAAAGCAAAACAGAAAACAATAACCAGACTGCTACAGATCCTTTTAACAAAACTAAAAAATCTCTTCCTTTCTCATTTCCTATAGATAAAGAACTTTTTTAAATAGTTTCTTTAGTTCCTTTTCATACCAGGGAACCTTTGCTCAGAAAAACTGATCTATGGACAAGAAATAATTGCTATTAAATAAAAAGCAAACAGTCTGACAGTTTTATCTGATTGATAAAATCATAGACAATATCTTTGTATTATCTAAATCTGAATCAGTAAAACACTTGGCATTCCATAGCTTTAAACTCGGGGTAAATGTTTTCAGCAGAAATCAGTCTTTTAGGAAAAGTTATAAGCTTCATCCTGCCCTCCCAGCAATTGTGCTGATGTCAACTCTGAAATAGCACAGAGGAACCCAAATTCTCATTCTTGTCAGTAACAGGGCCCTGGCCAGGAGGAGCACAGGTCATGAGTGATCTTTGATTTTGGAGACTTGGGGTGTGATCCTTTCTTTCCCGAGGTTTATTTCAGCTTATAGGATGGTGAACCATCAGCATGAAGGTGTAACACCTCACAGGAGTATCTGAAGGCCTTGTATGCCCTAATAAGTGCTCGGAGCTTTTCCTTGAAACCTGAATGACCCTCATTTCTATTACCAGTTAAAGGAAATGCATTAGTAAGACGTTTGAAAAGCCATTAGGTCTAAGCCCTAAGCATATGAAGCAAAGGAAACATCATGGTGTTATTGGTTTAGAACCCCTCAGTTATTTCCCACATATTTTCCACGGGTCTTGTAGTTGTTTTTCCTTTTCCATAATTATATTTTAATTTTACATTTGTAGTTCTCTATGTTCCTACAATTAGTCTTAATAATTTGATCTGTGAACTCTGTGACTTTTACCCACCCTTTACTTCTTGCCTTTGCAGGCTATGTTATAAAATTCATAGACCTGGTAAATTAAAAACAGATTCATACATTTTGCACTTGAGCTGAAGACTTTAACTACTACAATTCAATTAATATGAAACATGTTCAATACTTTATTTTACCTTAATGAGTGCCATGTTCCTCCCTCTCTCCCTTGCTCTCTTTCAGCCAAGTGAAACAAGAACATTCTTTTCTTCTTTTCAGTTTAAATATGTGAGGCCATTATTTCTGCTCACACATGAATATTATATCACAAACGCCCCTCCAGTGCACTGCCTTTTGTTTAAGAGGAAATAAAATAATGAAAGACTCATAAATATAATTGTATTTCAAACTTTGTCTTCAGGTTTTGCTGGCAGGGGATTAATGCCCTGCCTACCCCACACTCTTTCCTCACTCCTCTAATTTAGCCAAGTTAGCCAAGACTCCGTTTTTTTCCATGCAGGAAAAGCCAATTCTTTATTCCCATAACTCATTTTATACAGTTTTCACAGGCCTACTGTGTAACACTTATTAGTAGTTTTCTTACTACTCCATTTGTTGGTCAGAAGGTGATTTGTGTGTATGTACTAAGGTTTAGGCTGTTTGCATTTTTCTTTTGTGGGTTCTCATGGAACAGATCTAATGTTTATGCAGGTGCACTTGTTTTTTCCTCTGAGAATAGATTGTTGTGCTAAGGAACTTTTCCTACTCAAGATGGTTTTGTATGAGAACTTGCAAGTTACCTGCACTTAGCTAAAGCAGCAGGGCCTAATCCATCTTTTATAAGATCTTCCTTTTATAACAACTTTTCCTTGTCTGCAACACTCTAAGGCCTGATCTTAATCCCAATTTTGACAACAAGCAAAACATGTGAATAGTTCCAGGTGAGTTCCCACATTTATAACCTTCATAAAGTTACTAATCAATTAAAATAACCAAATCTTCATCTTTGTGCAAAGGTCTGCTCTGAGCTGCACTGTGCTGGGAAACAGGAAATCAGCCTGGGTTTCCTCGGGCATCTCCCTCATCCAATTCACTTCTTTTCCAGGGGACTCCTACAGGGGTTTAACCAGAGCAATTCCCCTGTTCATGTGAATGTTAAATCCACTCGACCAGTGTTGGAGCAAGCACATCCAGAACCTGGAAAGAGTCATTTTGAGAGAGCTTTTGAGAAACAAAATAATTATTAAAAAGCTTTTCTTCTGGTTTTTTTTAAGCAGGCAGACAGCCCAGGTCCTGCTGACCTGAAAGGCTTCTCAGGACATGCCAGTATGTCCTGGGGGACAGCAGTGCTCTGGAATGCACTTATCCTCCCTGTGGTAGGGACACAACTCTTGGGCCGTGGGGTTTATGATTGCAGTGATAAATTATCTATTTTTATAACCAAATTGTTTTATGAATATTTCATTTTATGCAAAACACTTGTCCTGCTGAAAGCAAAAGTAACTGTTCCATATTTTTTAGCTTCAGTTGCTAAAAGATAGGTTCACTTGTTTCAAATACTTGACACAGGGACGCTAATTTATGCCAGTCTTTTAGCTGTGGGATTGATCTGCAGACTTATTTCTTTAGAAAACTTTACCTTGCCTTTAGATGTCAGAAATGTTTTCCGTGCTTCCCTTTTGACATAATTCTTCATTTTAATGAGTCACTTTAGCAATTATTATGGGATTTCTACATCACTTTTATACATAGAGAAGTTAGAAACTATAAAGGATGAGGAGGGTTAGGAATAATGTGTACGGATCTTTTTTGAATTTAATTAGCTAAAATATATTTGTTGTATTTTTGTCTCTTTTTAAGTTTATTTTTTAAAATTGTTTGTGTGTTTCTGGGATATACTCACACATCAAGTAAAGGAATTAATTAATGGATTAATGCAGTAAGGTACAAGAAATAAAAGTCAGTTTAAAAACTAATAGTTATCACAAAATATCATTGAAATCTGTCACGATGTGGTGGTGAGTAATCTACTTCGATATCAAAATTGAATATGGATTATCAATAGGGACATGTAAGAGAGACTTGTGCAGGGGCTCCCACAAACTCCATCTGTGGAAGAAATTAGTTGATACTGAATCCTAAAAACAAATTTGGTCTCATATGGCGCAGTGGTTATTGATTGTATGGGATGTAACATTAAAGAATGGAAATTTGACTGTAATTCCCCTGTTTAACCAAGATATTAATCCACGCATCAGGCTTCAAAGAGCTTTATTCCAGTTAATGAGCATCCTTAGCAGATTAAAGCCTGGCTTCCAGTGACATGTCAAGGCCTTCTCTCAGCTATTCTCCTTCAAACATCAGTCATCAGCTCTGTGGCTTGTGAGAGCCCCCTCTGTGTCTGCAGAGCCCCCAGTCTGAGGGTCTCCCCAATGAAAAGCCAACTCTTCTCCATGGTTTATTTGGCATCAGTATCCAATTCAGATTGAATTTGGTCTTCCATTTTCTAACTGAAGGATGCATCCAGATATACAAAGGCAAGAGAGACAGGAAGCATAAATAAAGGACATGTGCTGATTTGGCCCTTGAAGGCGCCAGAGGGCTTTTCCATGGATGTGTATTTAATAGAGTTCCTCATGTCTCATCCACATTTTGTGATCAAAGTCTGGAGTTTGGATTCTCCATACATATTAAAAATGTGCCTTCCAAACTTCCTTACCTTATGGAGAGAGAGAATCCTATTACAAAGCTCTACTTTATGTTGGAAATTCCTGTGGCACCTCTCAGATTGATATTTTTTAGAGTTTAACACATCATAGTTTGATGATACTCTGTTTCCTTTATGTACCATGAATAATTTCAGAGCAAATATGCTCCAAAGTCAGATGAGACCTTGATGATAAAAACCTTGAAAGACTTCTCTGAACTCTGCCAATCTGAACAGGTACTGATAGGAACAGGTAAAATGTTTATGAAGGACTCACATTTTCAGTGCAGATTCTAAGTCTGGTACTGAATAAATCATTGCAGCTAGTTTTTTAATAGTGCAAAGAGCAGAGTTCTTCATTCCGCTCAAAACCGAGTTGTCTCTGTCTCTTGTGGAAGTTTTAAACCAGAACTGCCAAGATAAAAAGACATTAAATAAATGGTGCAAATGTGATGTGCTGAGGAAGGTCGGTGCCCCACGTTAAGGGGTTTATTTGGGGGGTAGGAGGATGTTCTGGGGGTGAATTTATTCCAGACTCCATATAAACAGAAACAAACCCAGGTTCTTTTTATTTGGGATTCGAAGTTTTTCAGTTGTTTTGCCAGAGCCAGTTTCTGATTCACAATCACTAAGGGAAAGAGAAGAAAGATAAGGGTACACTGAGAGTAAAGAACATGACTTCTATTTTTGTCAAGTGCTGACAGTGGGGGTCCTTTTTAATTTATTTGTTTAACAGTTCTGTCTGCATATATTAGCTAGGATGACTGAAGTGACGGACCTTTTTTCCTCTTATCTCACCCTTTAAATTCTCTCCTTGCACTGTCAATGCTTAAATTGTAATTTAGGTTAATTATTGAAAGGAAAAGAGGGATTCAAGAAGGGAAAAGAGGGATTCAAACCCTTTTATTAAGTATGTTTTACGATTTCTACTACATTTACCAAGGACAGTCCTATAACCATTCCCATTTTGGCAGTGAACAAGTCTTTTTAAGTTGTCTGCTGCTGGAAGTATTTCTCTTGAATCCTGAATAGGATCAATAAATGTATTTTTAATGCACAGGAGGTTACTTTTTATTTAAGCAGCAGAATCTTAAAATATTTAACATCCATTCCATTCTCTGGTGAAATGTTCTTCTGTTTCTTAGCAGTACATTTTGACCTTGGTGTTATTGCAGACAGTATTTCTGTTTTGTCTCATAGCAAGAACATTCTAAAAAGAGATGGCCGCTTATTAAACCTATCAGTTGTGGAAGCATAAAAACATAATGCTAATATACAGCTGGCTCTGCAGGTCAGGTCTTTACAGGGAGGACCTTAGAGAATAGCTAATATCAACAATACTGCTTTGAATTGCATCAGCTGAGTGTCTGACCCATCCTCTCAAATGAAATTGCACAGCATTTGCAAAAAGCCTCTCTCTGAAGATTTCCCTGAAGGCTCCCAGTGAACACCACATGGGTGGGCTGCTTAAGCTCTTGTTCTGCAAACCCTCACTTGTGCTAATAATCCCACTGAAGCAGATTATTTTTATTATGGGGTTTAACCCTGGATGTCTGATCACACAAATGAAGCAGCTGGGATTGTGCTCTTCAGTCTGAAGAATGAAGAATTATCACAGTATAAAGTCCATAATAGAAGCTCCTCTAATCTTTCCTGCGCCCTTTCAGTAAAGGTTTTATTTAGCAGGATGTGATGGATTTTACACTGTTCAGCATCTGGCCCTTTGCTGATGAGAAACATTTTGATTTCATTTTTTGTTAGAGTTGTATGTAAGGAAAGCTGTTTCCTCCATTCCCTTCCTGTCATTTACTAACTCATACTATCAGTTGAGATTCACAAATTCAGTTGGCTGAAAACTTTGGGTTGTTTTTTTGTTTGTCTGTTTTGTTTTTTGAAATATCTAGAAGGAATATGTAGAAGAGGAAGCAAATTTACTGCTCTTAAGTTCAGCAAAACATTTGCTAATTTCCAAACTTTAAAGATCATCAGCAGAAGTTTGCAGCCAGAGGGTTTGATGAATTTCACAAACTGCTCCTTCCTCATAAAAAAGTCTGCAAAAGTTTGAAAAAAAAATAAATCTGAACTTTGAAAATTTCTGCTGTGTATCCATACGGCCTGACCTTCAAAAAATTGTGTTATGCCAAAAATTATACTTCCAAAATTGACTTGTTAGGAGTTTCTCTGCAAAAAGCTACAGTGGACTTCTTCCTAGTGTCATAACAAATGGAACTAACAAGACACCACAATTCTCCTGGGACTTGACCCAAGACCTGCCTAATTGAATTTTTCACAGGCTCCAGGAGGAAACACTGAATTGCCTAAACTCCCCGTGTAGGCTGGTGAAAGGATTTCACTCTTTTAACTCTCTCCTGGAGCCAGTCAGGCCCGTTTTTAGTGAAACAAAGCTTTTGTGGAGAAGCTGCAGCTATTCCTCTCTTTTCCTCTTTCTCTGTGCTGTTTTAGTTTTCAGCTTCAGTGTTCATGGCAGATGTGGACTAGCTGATATTGCACTGCTGTTCAGCACTTATCCAGAGCTAAACTATCTACAGCAATCAACATGTACTTGAGTGAATTCCATATTTATCCCCGGTGTAATGGCTAATACTGGCTACAGTGGGACCTCCATACAGCTGGTGCCATCCTGCAGGGGCCTTTGGACCTCAGAACTACCGTGATTTTTGCACATCTTTGCTCTGTCTTAGATTAAGTATAATAGCAGAGTTCCAATATTTCAAGTGTCACTTGAGAAAACAGCATGAGATGAGGGTTTCCCCCCTCTTTTTATTGTTGTTGTTGTCTGCCATTCTTAAAGCTTAAGCAAAGCAATCTTAAATCTCTTTCATGCTCTGATATTTCTGTAAAGTAATCTCTGGATTTTTTTAGCACTACAATAAGCTGTACATCACTTTTCCCGATGATAAGGACGGCTATGACAGTGTGTTGTAGTAAAAAAGAAATTACACATGTCACAGCTGGATTTACAGTGAGAGGGATATTGTACTTTAGACTGTTTGAGTGGATACTAAGTTATAAGCCTGAAGGTCAATTGATCCCAGAAAAGGATGGTGAAGTCTGAATGCTGGAATGATCTCTCCCCGTCTCAGATCCCTGCTGCACATCCTGTGGTGTGAGGGGTAACAGATGCTCTGAAATAACTTTAAGAAGTGCTTCTGGGCCTTTCTTGCTGTGTCACCAGCCCCAATGCTGCCCTGTCTGACAGTGTTTTATTGCCAGAATCAGGGAAAAGAGAAGTGCTTCATCTCCTCCATAATGGATATACTGGGTATAGTGTATTCCTTTTAGTCTGTGACAGACCCAGACTGAGGAACTGTGCTGAGCAAAGGGAATTTCATTTCATCTGAACATTGAGATGCCTGAATGTGCAGCAGGAAATCTCCCCTGCCTCTTGGTTCTTAACCTGTTTTGAAAAAGCATATTGGTTGTGAGAAGAGGGAGAGTTCCTTTCCAGCAGCTTTGGCTGTAATCTCAGACATCCCTGTCTCTTCCATGGGAGAAATGGCTCCCCTGGCCCCCTTGTTCCCGGTATGATAAGCAATGGGATTAGCCAATTCCAAGTTATTTAGGAGATGGAAAGAAGGGTAAAGTTCATACATTCCTTAGTTAAATCTTAGCTCCACACACTGCCAGAATTTTCACATTTTGCTTTCTGTTATACTTTCTCATTAACTTTCTCTTATTTTAATTTTTACTTTCCCCTTCTTATCATTTTTGAAAAGCAAAAGCATTCTTTAATCACAAATTAAAGAGGAAAGTGCAGATTCTCTTTGATTTCTAAGGTTTACTTCACAATCCCTTACACTCAGTATTGTCATTTTATGTATCCTGATGGAGGAAACCTGGTCTGTCAAGATTTCAGAGCCTAATCCAGGCTAAACTCAAGATGTAGGATAACTTTTCGCCTGTATCCAATTTTTCTTTAATAGCCATTATTCCCAATGCTCTCTTTCTTAGGAAATTCAAATAGCCTCAGAGTTTCAGCAATTAGTAGAACTAAGTGCCTAAAATTAGCTATATCTGCTTATGTGCTTTTTTTGGCTCACACTGATTTTTGCAGAATTGTTATAGAAAGCATAGAAGAAGGAAAATGGAACAAAATCTCATATTGAAAGGAGCTTTTTCACTGTTCATCAAAGAAGAAACTCCAGAGATTGGGTCTACTTGTCTTTCCAGAGAACCTGGGTTTGACTCAAAGTTGTCTGGTTAATTGATAGATTAATAGCAATGCTCTTGGTCTTCAAGGTATTTTCATATACAAATGCAGGCAGGATGAAAGTTTTGTGGGCAGCCTTCAAACAAGAAAAAAACCCCTTAATTATTTTTTTTTATTCAGTGGTATATACAGTTTAATAGAGTCACAAGGGAATTCTATTATTTGATGCTTCTTTTCCTGCAACACAAAGCTATTTCTTAAAAATAAAATTTTCCCACGCTAAAACCCTCAAATCTGTGTAGTTTGAATACCTAGGTTTCTTTCAGCTGACCTGAACTATTAATCAAAGATAAGTTATTGCTGTTTAGGAAAATTTAAAGCCCATTACTACAATTCCATTTAAACAAATTTCAGACTGAAATAGTCTTTTTTTCAAGCCACGTATCGAAACAGGTTCTGAAAATGGAATATATCCTTCTGAAATGTTTGAAATATCTGATTCAGACCCTGACAGATCTGACTTGAATTCATTAAAATTTTCAGTGATGTTAAAAGGGTTTTCAAAGGAGTAAATGATTTTTTGCTGAAATGTTCTTACAGTTCTCTTGACCTGCTGAAATTGCCAAGGTCTGTAGTGTGAGAGGTGCTTGTGCTGAATAGAGGCAGTGAATCTTGGCTGGTTCCTGAAGGAGTAACGTGCTGTAAATAATAATGGGAGGACCTGTTTGGATTTTGTTATACAGAATTCCTGTGGAGGGTATTGCATTCCAAGGAGTCCTGCCCCTTCAGTGCTCACTGCAGTTCCTCACTGGCACAGGGATCTGGCATTGCTGTCCCACTATAATTTGAGATATAATGAATTCTGCAACCGAGTTTGGAAAACCAGTTCCTGGAGGGATGCTATGGATGTACCTGCTCCTCTGCCTGCAGCACCCAGCAATTGCCCTAATTGCTGTCTCTTTAAAAGGCAAAAGAATTCAGAGCCATAATGAGCCTTTCTGCAGACTGACACCTCTAACACAGCCATGCCTCTCTACTCCTGATTCGCTGTTCATTATTGTGCCCCATTTGAAGGACAGATGTGCAACTTAATTACTGGAAATGGCACAAGTAGGTCAGTGTTGCTGTTCATGGTGCCAGTCCGAGACAGGGCTGCCTCCCCAGGCAGGGCTCTGTCACCTCTGCCGTGATGAAAAATGGAGATTTCTTGTTTTCTTCTTCAAATTGTACAAGATATTTTAAAAGAACCTAATTCTGCATTTGGCGGTGTTGCCAAGTGCTTTATAATTAAATTTATTTGCCTTTAAAGTCGGATTATCTAACTTAAATACAATTTGGTAATGCCTCAGACCGTTAAAATGTCTTTCCCCTCTTTCCAGGCTCTCTCAGTAGACACAAGCTAAAGATAATTCTTATATATAGTTCTGCTAGGTGATGCAGGCCAGGAATTGTACACACATCAGCTCTGTTCTGAAGTGTCTTTTAAAGCTTTCCAGGTACTAATGAACTGAGCTTCTGAGGCAATGAGGAATTATCCTTGTAATCTCACAAGAGCTCTTAGCCTACTCTCTCAGCATTTATCTGTGCTGCTGTTGTTCAATATTTATGCCAAAGCCTGGTGTACATTGATTGTGTCTGGATCTGCCTCAAAGCTTCAGCAGATTTAGTCCTGACATCCACCAGTGCCAAGGTAATGGAACCGAAACACGAGGACACAGATTGGTTTTATTTTTATGACAGAAGGTTATTTGCTCACCTTCATGCTCACAGGCTGCATCCACGAGGTGCCTGTATAGATGTCCTGCTTCCCAGCACCCCTTTGCACACACACACACCATTTCTCCATCCCTGGACATGCTCAAAGCCAGGTTGGATGGGGTTTTGAGCAGGCTGCTCCAGTGCAAGGTGTCCCTGCCTGTCAGATTATCCCTTTTTCTGACCCAAAGATGGGGGTCCTGAGAGGCATTTTAAAGACTTTCATTCCATTTTCAGTCTCATGTGAAGGGTGAGACAATATAGATGTTACAATTCACGCCATCACAATCAGAAGCCGAACTATTTCCTAATTACAATCCATTATAAGCATTTTTTTGCCCTATCAGCTTTTGCCACACAATGCTGTTAATGCCTTACAGCCAATCATCTAAAATTACCACTCGTTGGTCTTGCTACAATACATCTTTCATAGTTCTATTTCTCCAAAGTATCTAGTCTATTTGCAAGGCCATCATTCGAGGCTTGTTTCTGGTTCCATTTCTCTCTCAACAATGTCTGTCCTAGTCCATGGCCTTTCTAAGTCAGCATATTTTATCTCAGAGTTTGCATGCAGATGCGAAATACTATGTGAGCCTTCTGCCAGGCTTTGAGAATCCTCTACAAATCCATTTCCCCCATCTGCCCATGGCAGGGCCTTGGAATGAGATGATCTTTAGGTCCCTTCCAACCCAAACCATTCTGATTCCTTGTCCTTTTCAGACTGGGTATGTCCTACTCATGTGCATGGGCACAGCATAAAAACTTGAGAAATTTGGAAACGCTAACTTTCAATAACGGATTTGCTAAGTTTTAAAAAGTATATGCATGCAATATTTAGAAAGCCAAACCAACAAGATAAAGAAGCTGTAGTGCATTGTGTTTCTTGCACTGTGTCTGAGTTTAAAAGAGCTTTCCAGAGCCAGATTCAAAGGGTCATTATTCCGTGGGCATATGCAATTTGGTTTCTCCTATAGAAAAATAAATGTAAATCTCTGTCTACCAAAAGAAACCCCATGTTGAAAGAAGGGAGAAGAAAACCAGCATTTAAAATTAGGATGTTTTTTGTTAAATGCTGTATTCCGTAGCTGCTTTCTCACTGGGCAGTGCCAGCAGATGTCAGTGCCAGCCCCACTGGTGTCCATTGTGCTCGGGCCACATTGAGGAAATTGCTTTCCCTTACAAAAGAAACTCTCTGTCAAGTCGATGTTGAGTTAAACAATGGATGCAGGTGAAGCTTTTGAGTCACCACTTTAAATTCTGCCTCAATGCCAAGAGTACTCTCAAGTGTTTGAAAGAGACACTGCAAAAATAAGTATAATCACCTTAAACACACAGAGAACATCTTTGCAGGCAGCATTCTTAAGAGTCATGGCAGGAAACCTCTTTCTTCAATTGATCATAAAAACATCTGCCAGAAATGTGAATGTGCTTCTCTCACACGTGATGGGGAAGGTGCCTTTTAGCCCATGCCGTGGGTGAAAATGGTTCTGCTTCAAGATCTTGTTTTGGTGTCCAGCCCTGAGATCTCAAATTCAAGCCTGAATTTCATCAGTTCTCTCTAAAATGGGTACAACATTTCAGGCTTGAATCATTACACATTGTGAACACGTGTTGCATGTGATTGTGGTCAAAGTTGGGATTTTATAGTTTTGAAGGTCTTTTTCAACCTTAATGATTCTGTGTTTCTATATTACTCATCTTACACATCTGAAAATACAGATATTGGTCCTAATTGTGGAAGGCTTAAAATTTGAACAGTGTGCTTTAAAAAAATCACATCAGGATTAGTTAATCTTCTATATTGTTTTGACATCAATTTATTAATACGACCAGCTACTGCACCCTGCTGCGAAGCAAATAAACCTTTGAGCAGAAATCTGCTCTACTCCTGCAACACCATTGATTATTTCTTATTTATGTTCCTGCCAGCTGCTTTCTGTTAGTCTGAGCCTTATCTGATCAGGGCTGCAAAAATGTGCATTTAGTGTTGCCCTTATCCTGGTCTGTCTTCTTTCCAAGTATTTCCTATCAGAGATATCTGCTTTGCTGGATGTTATTCCTGCTGCCAAGATTTGTTCCCACACCAGATCCAGCTGTATTTCTATAGATTCTACTCAGTTCATGTTTTCTTCTGAATGTGGAAGTTTCCCTCTGGTTAAAATTAATTTTATTTTCATTTGAATCATTAAACTGTCATTGTAGTTAGCCTTTTTGCCCTATTTTTATTGCATGTGCTCATAAATCGCACAGATTCTAACGGTCTTGAAATCTTGCAATGTCTCCTATTTCCCTTTGTTGAATGAAACAGAATATTTTCAAATGTTGAGTTTTACCTGAATTCACCTCTCACACCGTTCAACTTTCCTCTGAGCCCTCCCATTGTTTACCAGTGCCTTACACAGGTTTCTTTCCATGTCCAAACCAATGGACCTGCAAAAGGTAGAGAAGGTCTCCAGCACTCCTGCCCTCAGTTGTGTAGGCATCAAAAATCTGCCTTCAATGGAGCTTGGCTGCTCCCCAACAAACTTGTTTTAGTAAATTCAACTGTGTCATAACTTCCAGGCAGAGAAATGAGGCCAGTTCTTCATAAATCTTTATTGCTTTTTTCTTGGTGTTTGTCTGAGTTATGCCAAATAATACTGACCTGCTATCTCAGGTCTTGGATGCTCCAGCAGATAATCCAATATATCCTCATCACTGTTAGCATATTTTCTCTGACTATCAAGTTATATGATTCATTTCTACATATGAATGGAGTCTCAACATCTTCCATTAAAGGACTTTATACATTTAAGAAGTTATGTTGTAATAGAAATGCTAAAAATAAGTTACCAAACTTGTTGGAGTCCAGGGCATCCCTTTGGATGACCTGGGACCTGAGAAAGGGAGTTTGGACCCTGGACAGGGGGGTGTGGAGCCGGTCCAGGGGGGTTGGAGACCTTGGCACAGAGCCCAGAATAGCACCGAGTTTGATTTCAGTCCATGGGAGAAGCTTCCAACACTAAGAGAAGAATTAGAAACCTCAAAAGTTTAAAAGTAGTAATTTAGTACAGTATAGAGTGAGAAATTTTGTAGTTTAGGGATTTTAGAATAGAGGTGAATGGGGGACAAGATGGAGGATTTAGGGTGTTGCCCTAAATCCTTCTCCTTCTTCATGGTCCTCCATCTTGTGGGGTGGTGATCATATAAAGTAGTTTTAGGCTATTGGATTAGGGTAGAGATGACCCTTGTAGTATAGGTATCACACATTGGTAGAAAATAGTAAATAGTGGGCACGTAACTATCTGTATAAAAACTAAGTAAGGCCCCATCAGTGGGCAGTCGCGTCGTGTCCCAGCCTGTGTCCGGACCTCGGCTGGGTGCGGAGCAAATTGTAAGATATCAAATAATAAACATCACACGAGAACGAAAAACAAGACCTTGAAGGACTCCGCTTCTTTCTGCGACACGGCTCAGGGCTTTTAGAGGGCTGGGGACTTTTAACATCCTTGAATCTCGGCAAGGAAGAGAACAGAGACAAACCCGAGACAAACTTAGATAGTTTAAACTGTTTGGAATTCCTGGAAAGGGTTTGGTCAAAACTGTGGAAACTGGGCTGGTAAAGGAAAAGTACTTACATGGGGTTGCTTGTGACTCATTTTGAATTCATCCCTCCAGCTTTGATTTACACACAAGATTTTCTTACCTTGGTTGTTGTGACTTTCACTTCTTCCACAGTCCAAAGCATCTGAGATGCTCAGTAAGGAGCCGCTGCAGCTAACTGTGCTGTAGATGCAGGCAAAATGGTAATTACCATGGCAATGATAAAGATTTGTCTTTACAAAGAATCCCCAAAGCCTCAAAGGATAGTCTTTCAGCTTCAGTGTAGTGTAAATTTGGATTCATTAGATATCAGCAGGGGGTTTTGCCCTGTAAATTTGGTTTGGTGGCCAAGAAGTGACTCCATTTGTTGATACACTCATTTTCACAATAAATAAACTATTGCACAGAGTGCTAATAAATGCAACAGAGCAGGGAAGTGGAAGGAATTCCCATTGGTACTCTTGTGCTGTGCTGCACCATACCTGCAGCTCTGTGTTGGTCCAGCTGACACCATAGATGAGAAATGGTTTTAACAGCTCTCAGTGCATCAAAATGAATCCTCTGAGTGTCAGTGTTCCAATTCCACCTCTAGAATTCAGAAAGGGGTTTATAATAGGGGTTTGTAATATATATATATATATTATAGGGGTTTAGAATGGGGTTTAGAATGATTCTTCTGCAGTTGCACAAGATGTTACGTGGTTTGTAATGGTTTGAGGGCAGCACAACAGTAAATATTCCATGTGAACATAATACATTGCTTCAAAACTAATGTACTGATAGCTTGGGTTTCCTTTATTATTCAGTATTGCCAGGCTGTTCAAAAGAACCAAACCTAACCTCAGTACTGGGTAATTTGTGTTGGCAGTCAAAAGAGTTGCAGGGAAAGGGTTGTCTGTAGAATGATGAAAAAATAATGAAACTTCAAGCATCATGCTGATATGTTCCCTCTTTGGAAATTCTCAGGTTTCTTCTAACACTTCAGGAAATTAAAAGGCACAGAAAAGATTCCTCCCATCATGTGCTATTTCTAATTGGCTCCTACACTGGAGAATCACTTTCTGGGCTGTGACAGTTTGATGAAGAGCTGTAAATATCTGGTATTTGATATACACTAGACTGAATTTTATATATTACATTGCAAAGGGGCCCATTTTAATGATCCTCTTTGATCTTTTCTATGTTTTCTCAAAACTAGTGTGGTCAGAAGCAGAATAAATTTCATTAAAACCTACAATTTCGGGGTGTAAGGTAATAACACACTGTGATGTTTCACTTTGTTAAATAACTCCTGCAAAGTAGCAAACATCAAACAAAAATGCTGGCTCTAGTGGTAAATAGTTTAAAAAAAGGTGCAGAGATGGAGGAGTGTTTCAGCAGTGCTCTTGGGGCAGAGTAGCTCAGCTCTGACTGCTGCTTTCAGCACTGCAACTCCTGAGGGGAGCGGGACGTGTGCTTTATTCAGGAAGCATTTAACATCTAAGAGGAAAGGGATTTGTTTGTTCTCACCCAGGAATGAAGTGCAAACTAAGATTTTGAGAGCATACATTACTGCCAGTGTCCAAGTTCCCTTTCACTGAAGGTATGAGCATTAAACAGACTGTGCTCGTTCATGTTTCTCCCAAAGCTTTAATGTCAGGCTTCTCTTTTATCATACAGGGAAAATTAAGTCTCACTTTTTCTTTTTTTTTTTTCCTATTTTTTTTCTGCGCTTCAAAGTCAACCTGGCGTGATGTTTAGGCAAATTATTTTGGCAAATACATCTTGCTCCTAATGCCGCCAGCACATCTCTCTCAGAGCCAGAGTCTCTATTATTGGATGCTGAGGATAACTCAGTGTGATGTGGTAGGGCACTGATTGATTGAGAAAACATCCAGGAAAGGGACAGGGCAAGTCTGTAGGACCTGAATGAAATGTGAGTCATTTAAATGTGCAGCTGAAGGTTTCTCAGCCAAAGCCTTTTACCTTCTACTAAAGCCATTACTAGATCTGTTTCCAAATATAATATTAGTAATGCAGCTGGGAGATACTGGTATGACAAGGACTGGGAATGGATGCACAAGGGAAAGGAATTAATCTCATAAGAGGTTTTCTTTCTGAACTGCAGCTTTGGGGTTTATTATTACACCTGGTGGCCAAAAGGAATAATGCTCTTTTTGACCCCAGATTTTCTACAGGAAACACTAGTTCCCTCTGCTGCAAACACCACCTTTAAGGTCAGTTGAGGTGCCCCCAAAGAGACACAGTGTGGTATATGCAGTGTTAAAGCAGGCTATTCTGAGGGATCTTATTCTGCTTTAGCAACATATTCTGTAAACATTAATTATAAATCTGCCTTGATTTGATTGTGCTAATTCATGTGAGACTATTCTAAGTGTAAGGAAGGTGAACTCTGACTCCTCATCGGGATAATTTTTGACCTGTGACTTTGAGTGTTGTCAAGTTTAACATAAATTTGCAACCAGAAGCTTAAGCCTCTTATGTTTCACCGAGATTTTGCAACCCTCCTCCCCGCCCCTGTGTTATTAACAACCTGCTAATGAACTGACAGCTACTGCACTTATGTAAATGAGGAGGTCGTTGAACTGAGAGCTAGCCTGCCTCAAAAAAAAAGCCAAAAAAACCAACCCCCAAAAAATTAGTCTTTTCAGTCTGATAACATAGCTCTCCTCATCTGGTCGATGGAGAATATACATCTGTATCTATGGTGTATATAATAACTCATGATAGTGCATGAGTTTTGTGTTTTGTGTTTCTCAAATGTAGAAAGAACATAGCCTAAATTGGCACAGACTCTGTAAAGGTGCATGTTAATCCTTAGTTTTCCAGGCTTTATCCTTGCTCAGGATATACACTTTATCTCTACAGGTATATATGCACATACATAGGTACATGTGGTCATCTGTAGGAGAATCAGTTGTAAAGGTCAAAATTAACTTTTGGAAAAGTCTATTGAGCCTTCCGTATCTATTTTTAGCACCTCACACCCAATAAAATGTGCACTATCTGTAGTCTAGGGAACCAAAAAGAAAAAGACTGATACGTTACAAAACATGACCTCAAAATGCATCGTATAAAGATAACTATGAACTGTGGCTGCTGAGCTTAATGATGGGAAAATGTCAGGGGATGTGATAACATCCTCCAAGGACTTACAAGGTGATCAGAAAAAGGGAGGAAATCACCCATCTGCATCAACAACAGATCCAAATTCATGCTTGAAAATTCTTTTTAAATATAGGTAAAGACTCCAATAATAAGAATAAGGAAGCACTGCTGGAGTGCCCAGTGCTGGAGATCTTCAAGAGCAATTTATGCTCCACATATAAGATGTGACACAGTTGTACCTGAACTCACTGGTGGTCTGGAATAGATGAGATAGATTTAAGCATTTTGTGTGGTACTGTGTTATGAGGATTTATTACTCAGTGAGGATTTCTGTTATATTAGGTAATGGTTTCTAAAGTTTATTAGGACTAGTGGATGAAAAATATTACTGCAAGTTCTAAATGGGACTTGAACACTCAGGATTTTATCTTTCCTTTCTCTTTTCCTTCAGTATTAGCTGATACACATATTTTTGTGCATTTTACTTGTTTGTTCTTATAGATTTCTATTCCATCACCCTCTCTTGTCCCTAGCAGTAAGATATTTCACTGTGGAACAGGACAGCCCATTGTTTTTGATATCAGACCATACTGTCCTTACTGTTGCAAGAATTTGTTAACCTTTGTGCTACACTGGGAACGACCAATAGCAATGTAAGAAAAGAAAATTAGAAATTGCCTTCTCAGCTCCTCAGAGGTAGGATCCTTTATTGTGGGTGTCTTTATTCCCCTCCTTTGTGAGCTGGAGATGGTGATGACTGTCTCAGCTGCCCAAGGACATGGAGTGACCCTGGGGGATGCCCAAGAACCTCTGTCACCTGTTCTTTGTCCCCTGAACTCTGTGGGAACTTCTCCCAGACCCACCAGACTCCCTAATTATGAGATGAAATGGGATGAGCTGAAGGAGCTTTGTCCTTTGTCACAACATTGCCTGATAATTCTGTCCCAACCCCCTGCAAGCCTCGAGTCTCTCATTCCTGCTAATCGTGCCCCTAGTAAGGGAAGGGGAACAATCACAGGGAATTAATGGTGACAAGCAGCAGCAGCGTGTTCCTGAGAATGGAGCATTTGTCTCCAGTTTATCTCTACCACCAGGGCACACATTTGTGTATTTGTAACATCTCATTGCCAGACAATTTGAGCTATTTATATTCAGTCAGAGTATCTGTGACTTGAGCTTGTTATTAATCATTTCATTCAACTAGAATCTGCTGTTATTTGTCCTTTTTTGATACGTAATGAGATCAGCGTTTATTTTTCATCACTCATCTCTCTTTTATCTTAGCTTAAATTTAGTTTGTTTTGTTATTTTTTATTCTTTTCATCGTATTTCTGGTTCTCATCTTATTTTTCTTTTCCATTTACGGATAACCCTTTCTCATTTCTCGTTAATGGTATATAAGCTAAATTAAAATGGAACAAGTTTTGATATATAGTATTTAGTCACTATTTCTATTGTGTAGAGGACTGAGGTTTTGATTTCAATTACCTTAGTGGAAGTTTCTATTCACATTTTGCTTAAATAAAGTCTTAATTTAATTTTATATTAAAATGATCTTTCTTATATAATGCTTTTTTCCTATTTGTACATTAATTTTAATATACAAATATAATATATTTTAATTTTAATTTTGGTTCCCATGTAGCTTACTGATATATAACTTTGCAGATTCAGAATCAAAGCTTTTTCTTTTTCTTTTTCTTTTTTCTTTTTTCTCTTTTTTTCTTTTTTTTTTTCCTATTTTTAACTTTTTTTGGATGGGGCATGTGCCGTCTCACAGAAAACATGTCTGGATGTTAATTTCTTTTTTTGCCAGCATATAATACTATTTTTTAACTAAAGCCTTTTGCACATCTGAGGTGAGATTCAGAATTCATCAACATCTGACCTGACATCAGGGACTTTAAATTCAACTAGTAGCAGAAAGAATTATTTCAAGATCTTGTCGTGATATCTCCTGTCAGCTACACCACTAAAAGTTGCTTCTTGTCCTACAAAGAACAGAGAAACGTTATTTTAATCTTTTCTTCTCAAAGCAAAAAATTGTAGCTGAGTTCAGCTGTGCTTATAAAATTTATTTCAGAACTAACAAAGAGTTTCCCATTAAAAAATTGTAACAATTTTGGCAGAAAATCAACCAGTGGAATTCTACTCTGTGACTGACAGGGATATCACTGAAAAATTATTTCATGGCAAATGATGGCTATCAGGTTTCTGGAGAGTTTCTGAGTTATTTGGTGTGTTTTGGGTTTTTTGGTTCAGTTTGTTTTTGTTTCTTCGATTTAATTTTTTTTGTGGAGAGTCTTAAAATGATGGTATATTTTGTTGAGCACTGGAGTAGCAAGGATTAAAGTTTGGCTTTTGGCCTGTGCTGCTCATTCTGTACATTTTTTCCTGGAAAGGTCTGACCAAGTTCCACCCAAGTGAGCAGTAGTTACCATATGGAAATGAAGTTATGGAAGGGGGTGAAGGAGAGGGACTGGGTGCAATGAGATATCCACAAACATGCTCACTTAGACGTGTCACTTTTTATTTTCATAACTTCTGGCTGTATGCTCAGCACAGCACCAAGCAGCTTCTAAACTGCAAACTTCCTTTGTAGATGATATTAAGATATGCTTTTCCGTGGGAAGCTGTTTTAAATTTAAGAGAGAAAGAGAGCCAAGGTGAGACTTGAAGATGTGAATCAGCTTATATTATCTCAGAGGCTGTTAATATAAAAAGCTGCCCTATGCCTGTGGAGAGGAAAAAAAAAAAGGTAATAAGTGTGGGAGGAAATGGCAAGAAAAAGGTTTTAGACAATACGTAGGAAAGTAAATGGCAAAGACTGGAAGTGGCGAAATGCCATGAGATGATGTAATCTACTCCTAAGGCTCTGCATCCAAGCTTTCCAATTTGTGAATTGTAGTCCTGACCGCACCTCAAACAAAGACTAAAAGGGCTGGGGATGATTCCAGTCCAGGCCTGGCCATCTGATTCTTTCAGATTTTGAATGAGTCCATGAAGTGCAATAACAATGAGGGACACAGAACATTTACTAAGAAAAATTCTATTAGTTCTTGTTTGTTCTCGTGCTCTTGTTCACATATCCCAGTGTAGATTCCTTTCATTTATTCTGTAAAACAGAATGCATAAGGGCCAAGATCTGCTTGCCTTTATTGTGGCTGAATTTTATGCAGGTCATTGATTTAGAGTCTTACCTCCACCTAGTCATCAATTTTCATGAAATCTGTAAAAAACTAGTTTTCTTTGGCACTTTATTTTTTTTGCTGTATCCACTCTACGATTTACAAATAGATTCAGAATTGTTTGGAAGGGCAAGGACTGGCAAACAGAGAGGTAGATGAGTACACATCATAATCACAGAAATCATACTTCCTTAGGAAATCAAGCTAGGTAAGAACTCGCTGGAAAAGTGGATATCTTGGTTTTGTGCATGCATGTACATGGGTTTATGCAAGTCAGTGTTTCAATGAATTTTTTCACAGTTTTACAATGTGACTTCTAATTTCTTTTTACCCAGTCTGCAGCTGATTTTCTGCACGACCCGGCCACACTTCCACACTCTTTGGAAAGCTGCAGCTAAGCTACACGAACGTTAGATCACTAAGAGCAATACAAGTTTTCCATGGTTAGTGTGTACCAACGACTCTGTCAAAAGAGGCAAAACAAAAATTGCCGTTGAAAGAGCGCAAAGGTTACAAAGTCAAAGGCGTAAAAGTTGGGAAGCGTTACGCTGATAGCTCTGTGCAAGTTTAATTTGGCTTCCTTGAGCGCATGCATTATGACACAGTCTTTAATTACCTGATCACACACTGCTTTCTCCGTGGGGCTCCTGCCTCACTCAGTGCTCTGGATGAATGTGACTCACGAAATGAGCAGCTATTCAGCATTTCCTTTTATTCTCATTATTCAATGCGCATCACCATGACTTATTTACTGATCTTCTAATTCACTTTGTAAATTCAGGCTTTTTTTATTTTCTCACGGCCTTTTTAGTGCTGTGCTTCGTTAAAGAACCCGTGTGCTTCCCATGTATCAGTGCCTTTATCTTCTCGAGGCTGCTGCAAGGTGGCACGAAGTTGATACAGTTTTTCTTCTAATTGTACCAGTATTTATTAATTTTTGAGGATCTGCTTTAAGACTTAAAATCTGTATTTCTCTTTTAAATTTTAAATCAATGAGATCCATTCTTCCTTTTTGGGTAATCCTCAATATTTCATTTTGTACGAGACCTCATAACAAGGAGTAAATTAGCAACCCATTTTTAACTAAGGTTTTAATCACCAGAAATAATGTATCAAAAAAAGTTTTGGTCTGAGAATTTAGGCTTGCTGTCTTACCCTCTTAATATTGAAATCAACAGGCTCAATATTTGCACATACCAACACCAAGGTGTGATTTGTTGGGTGCATCAGCAGTGCCAGTGGATGGTCTTGTGTCATCAGGTTGTTCAAAAGAGGAATTGAAGGGCAGAATTTGCCCTATAATCACTGTTTGCATCCCTATGGGTCCCGTATTCCAACAGGGAACTCTGTGTGGTCTGGTAAACAGCCCCTCTTGGCATTATCTTGCCACGCTCGCTCCCCTTTAAACAGTTCTGTCTTGTGCTTCCTGAGATTCCAAAACTAGCTGAACATTATCCCTTTTGTAGCACATTAGTTGGATTAGTTTTACATTGCAAATAATTTTTTTGTGTACAGAAAGTGTCATAAGTATCATTCATCTCAATTTCAGCTGGCATGCATTCCTTTTACTTTGTAAATGCCTACAGGAAATATGACTCCAGTGGGTATTTATAGGAAAAGAATTTACAGCTGAGTTAAACCAGAACATATAAACTCTTTTTCACTTGAAGAGAATTTAGAGAGTGGTCATTAGCACAATATGCGTGTTATTTTATGTATTTAGTATTTTTAATATGCTGTGTATTTCAAACCTGCAGTGAAGTGCATATGATTTTAAATGTCAGGAATAACAAAGTGCAGGGGCCTTAGTCATTGCAGGTGCATGCAGAAATGGAGATATGCAAGTTTTGTCTCTGACAACCTCAGCGTTGAAATTATTCTGCTCAGTCTTCTCATCGAGCGAGTTGATTTAATGCACTTATTTAAACTACATTTATCACTGCCTCCATTTTTGTATAACTGTGAAATTGACTTATTTTGGTGCATCCCATAATACCTGATTAGCCCTCCTGAAGCACCATGGATGGAGATATTCAGGAGGAGTTTTCTGTGTGATTTCCCAAGCTGCTCTGTGCTCGCTGCTCTACGGAAATACGTTTTGTGCTGGATGCATCCTAAGTGAGGCAGCCCTGCTGCACAGGCACCCCTGCTTTCCTTCTGTTCCCTGCTTCTGCTTGCTCAAATACCCTGGAACACAAATGCAAACAAAAAAGGAGATTCCCAGGCACATTTTTTTTTACTAAAAGCAGGAGAGGTAAGCCCTGGTCTAGTGAAAGCTGTCCCTGCCCATGGAAAGGGAGTTGGAATGAGAGGATCTTTAAAGTCCCTTCCAACACAAACCATTCTGTGAGTCTGTGGGTTTTCAACCTTTATTTTGCAAAACAAAGCTGTGATCCTTGCATTGACAAGTGGTTTTAATTGACAAATCTGTCAAATCACTCAGATTCTGCAGTCTAGATTTAAAGTCTTAAACCTTAAAGAGTCCTTTACCTGGGGCTTTACTGGAGGATATGTCACCAAATTTCTGTGGAAGTCATTTGACCGAAAAGTCATTTCATTATTATCTGTTTCCTATCTGCAGAGTGAAATAATGTTATTTTGAGGGTGATGTTTCCCTTGTGACAGGAATTTATGATATTTTGAAATTGTTTCCAAAGTTTATTTGTTTTGGTGGTGTGATGTTGGTTGGTTGGTTGGTTCATTTTTATTTGGTTGTTGATTTGGTTTTTGGTGTTTTTTTTTAAACGTTTCAGTTATCTAGAGCCACAGAAAACCTTCCAATGTGGAAAAATCAAAATACATACATATATACAAGTCACATGCCAAGTAACCTTTTTCATGTTTTACCTTTTTCCATTTTCAATACCTAAAATGTTTTTGAGTATTTAAAAAAAAATGAAAAAAAATAAGACTCTTCTTTGAGAATATAAATTAAAAGCAGGAATTTGTAAGATCTTTGGAAAGTGTACTTTAGACACATTTTTCTTAGAAATTTAATAGTGGTTTTAATTTTTTAGTAGATCTGAATTTCTCTGGAAAAAGTTACCTGGAAAATTTCTGTTCATCTCTCAAATGCACTCCTGTCTCACAGAAACTGCAGTATGATTTATTTAACATTTCTGAGCCTTTTTGGAGATGTGGAATGTAGGAAAACTGTAAAGCACTGGTGAAGGGGGAAGTGACTACGATGCTGTAGCAGTGGAGAAACAGAAGTGAACATTGCTGTTCCTCCTTCAGTGTTTATATAGCAGCCCATCAGTGAGTGAATCACCACTGTGGGGAATAAAGGTGAGAAAAGCTCCTGCTGAGATATTCTCGCTGCTATAAATTCTCAGCAGAGTCAACAAGAACAGGTTCTTTGTCAGGCAATAAACAAGAAACCTTATAAAGGATAAATGACTTGTCCAGAGAGAGCTCCAGGGACATTAAGCCTGAAGGATCAACTTTGAAATTAGCTCCTATGCATTTGTGAAGTCCCCAGAATCACTGTGTAACATCACTGCTGGTACTGTTGTGAGGCAAAGAAGGAAAAGCTGAATTTTGATGCAACCTCTGCTTGAGCTACTACCTAGGCTGTACAAAAATTAAATAACAGAAAAAGACAGAGACCCAATAATCTTCTCTGGCTCTGCTGTTTAACTTAGTAGAATTTGGGCAGTAACAGTGAATGACAAATGATCCTTGAGATTGACACTGCTTAGCAGAGGGGGTGTGGCATAGTCCTGTAACTGAACTCATTTGCAGACTGTAAAATACAATATATAAAGTAATTTTTTTTTGCCATCAACTTTTCATATCTTCAAAAGACTTTCTTTTTTTTTTTTTTTTAGATACTCTAGAATGTTTTTCAGGTTAAATTATACGTGCTGCAGTAAATATATCCATCTGAAATAATCTGAGTAGAATGAGATCAACAGCAGAAGATCAAAGCGGGTTTCAATGACCTGTTAATAGTTTGTGTGTGGGTTCATTGTATCCCTGTGTCTTCAAGTGTCTGACACAGTTACAGTGAACATGGTCTTGCCACCAGTGTCCCACCTAATTCCCATTATTAACAAATGAGTAAATCTCATGATTCTGAGATCTTTCTGAGTTTCTTAACATCTCCTGGGAGAAATTCAGATTATCTCTGCTGCTGGAAGCCTCAGGAGATGGTAACTTTTTAGCTACATCTGACATCAAAGCTGCTAAATATTGGCTGCCAACCGCCAAGAGTTTTCCACTGGTCTGAATTTAGCTTTTATTTACTTTGCTTAATGGGCATATTTCAATACAAATTCCTTTCTAAGGATAGAGCTTCAGCCTGTGTTTAACGTTTAGAAGTTGTGCTAGTTCAAAGTTTGCCAATGAGGAGGGAAAGCATGCAAGAATGAGAGCAGGCAGACTGCTGTCAGGAATGGAGAGGGTTGCAAATGAAAGAGGAAATTTCCAGAAGGGAAAACAATGGGAAAGATGAATTGCCTTGTTGAATTGGAGCAGACAACCAGTACTGTGTTTTGACTTTATGTGACACTCACAGTGCAAGGTTGTGCTAAAAACAAACTAAAAGCAAACCAAACCAAACTCCTCCCTTATTTTCATGATTCTTAGGCAAGTCTACAAGCATGATCTCTACATAACCGATAGGATACAGGTTGCCTGAGTCGGAATACTGCACAATATTCTCCCTCTCTCTCTCTTTGAAAGTCACAATCAGTTCCAAAGCATACTTCCCAAATGAAACTGTCCTGTGGCTCTGCCACCATTGATTTCCTCAAATGAAGAATCAGTGTCAGGAGAAGAATGAGACAGAATATTCATAGCTAGCCAAAGGAAAAGTTTTAATATCCAATAGAGCGGTATGAAGCAAAGATTGTGGCAGGTCTCAATGTTGGGGAAGTTTCCTGTAGCTACTCTTCTTTTCTGGGAAGGGAGATTCACTGATCCGTGCTGCCCTGGAGAGGAGAGGAGCTGTCCTCCTGAGGCACCAAAGATTTGTCTTTCCTGCATCAAGCTCAATCTCACCTGTGAGGTTTGTGTTTCAGTGACAAGTGCAATGGAGTCAATTACCAGGAGAGCTCAAGAATGTGTACAGCCAGAAACGCAGCAGCAGTTCATGGAATTGCATGGGATTGCAGGACTAAACTGTGCTAACACTCAAAAATCTCCTGATTGTGCTCAATGTAATGCTGAATGAACATGGATTGTGACGCTAGGAATATGTTGGCCACAGAAATACACGTATGGCTGATTTTTAGGGACAGTGAATACTAAACGTCTCTCCTCAGGTCATGGCTGTTGCAAACACTGATTTCTTTTTTCCCTTTGTGGTTCCCTGTTTCTTAAATCTCCAGCACTGTCTGCACAGACTACACAGCACCAACTCCAAAAGTTCATTTTAATTTAGAGGAAGGAACACATGACAAATAGTTTTCTTTCCTGGTAGGAAAGGAAACACAGGAAAATAGAGGTTTCTTTTTCAGCCACTTTCTTAATTTTCTTTCTTTTCAAAGTGCTGGGTGAAAAGCAGGTGATGCTTTTTACAATGCTACTAAAACTTGCTCCTGTCCAGATCTTGACTAACTGGTCACAGTCCCAAGGAACTTGCTGCAGCTACTCCAGCTCTGAGCAGAGGTCTGGACTAGACAGTCACCTCAGAAATTCTCTCATTTGATGTCCTGCCCTTAGGATTAAGTTACAATGTTCCTGCAAAAAAACAAACCAATTATTTCTTCTGAATTTCATAAATTCTTAATCTTTACTTAGTCGACTCCTTAAATCTTCCCTGATACCCTCAGAAATTACATGTCTGTCATGTTCTTTGATAATTAGTTACTAGCACAACAAAGCATCTGGTGTCTTCTGCATGGTTTTTTTTATTTTTGTTGTTGTTGTTGGTTAAATGATGCGGATCTAATGCTGAAACAGTAAAATGCATCTCAGTAAATAAAGCAGTACAAGCACCTTGCAGGCACTATCAGCTGTTCAATGCTGTTGAACTTCTGAGCAGAGCCAGGTAGAATGAAGCTGGGATAATGGGTTGGAGCAGCACAACAGCCACAGAGAACACAAGGGGCCAGCTGAATATTGAAAAGAGACTGAAATTTATTGGCATCCCTGTACTTAAGTGCAAAAAAACCAGAGGCCACTGCAAAACTGATTGAAACAGCAGCTTCCTCTGCACTACCCTTGCAAGCATAAAATTTGAATTTTTGCACCATATTGCCACATTTTACCTCCTTCATGGTTTCCATTTGCTGAAGTTTGCTTTCTGTCAAGGAGCACAGCTCCTCTATAAGCAGGACTGATTTCAGAGCTTTCTTTGAAAGATCAAGCTCTGGGGAAATGATTTTCTGAGCCAAGTTCAGAGATGACACCACTGTGATATTGTAGCAAATGGACACCAATGATCATGAAGTGTTGGTACTTGCATGTCCAGGAGATTGTGTTGCAAGACTTTTCTGTGTGGAATGAATAAGAGTAGTTGAAACTACCAACAAGATGATTTCTTTGACTGGAAAGTTGGAGATAAGAGAAAATTTATGGTGAGCATGCACCTCGTTATGAGTGTGTTATCATCATTGCTTTGCAAAGCAGCAGCAGCAGCACCTCTCTCCAAGGGCTGCCTTTATCTCTGGCTGACCTCTGAAGCTCTAAAGATGAGTGTTGTGTCATTTAGTGCAGGAGATCTCTTATCTCTACAGCCAACACCTTCCCAGAGAAAAGTCAGCTTCTCATTGCTTGTATTCCTCTATGGAAAGTTGGTGTAAAACAGAAAGGAAACTGATCACTGCAACAGTGTCTGCTGTTGTGAGGCTGCTGCTTGTTCCCTGTATTTATTATTTTAGAGCATACCTGCATATGGCAAAATTCACAGCTTTTATTCAGTTTTTATTGTCTTCAACTGAAAAAAAATATTTTTTTCTTTAAATGTAGCTTAAAGTTATATTTACCAATGCAAAATATGTGCTCTTGAGCTGACCTTATCTACAAGCAAATGTCCATCAGGTATAAAAGTCTTCGTGTTTGTTAAGTAAATTACAAATGAGCTGAACAGAATCTCCCTTATCAATTTGGGTGTACTCCTCTTTCCATATGGTCCACTAAGCACGACTCCCTGGAGGTTTCCTCTTTAAGAGTGTCTGTTTTATCAGATACAATTTCCCCATGAGTGACTTTTGGGCTGCAGGAAACATCGTGTGTATAAACGAGACGTTTATATAGCACAGCGAGCCTTGAGCGAGGTAATGTGCTTCACATAATTACAAATGTGGGAAAATTGATCAGTTAAATCCTGATGGATGGTTTCTTAGGTTTGTCTTGGGCTGCCAGATGTGGTTTGAGGTTACTCAGTCAGAGTAGAGCAGAAGAGTTTGGGATTAGTCTTCAGGTTCTCTCTCTCTCTCTAGTAATGGAGGCACCAAGGTCATAACTTTGTAAACAAAACCATGACTGTTCTCTGGTAAGACCAAAGCAATTGCTTTGCAAACTGTTATCAAAATACTGAGTGAGATCCATCGTTTTTATATAACCATTATTTTAATGTCATCACCATTTATTTGGCTAATTGCATTGAACCAAACCAGATGTAATTTCTTGCAAAATGTTTCTCGCTAGTCCATACTGCAAACTACAGGTTACAATCAAGAATTTAAAAAGCAGTTATCAGCCTCAGGTTCTTGGCTCTGGATTTGATTTCGAGGGTCTCTAAGTCTCGGATGGTAAAATGTGTCTTATGAAAATCAAATCCCCTTTATGTAATCTTCACCAAGGACCCAGATTTTAGCACTAAACACTAAAAGTGCTTGTTTAGATGAGCACTTGTCAAATGACAGTTTATCACACTGGAAAAGGAGACTGGGTCAATATGAATAACTTTGTCAATATGAAGAGGTTCAAGTTTCTTCAAAAGGGGGTGTCTTGTTTCAAAATCAGGAGGGATTACAACAGATAAAAGTAACAATGCCTGACATCTGGCGAGCCTGTGACCACGACTCATCTTTCCACAGGAGCCTGGATACACAGTTTTAATATTTATAATTAGATGTGTGATGCAAATTAAAGAGAGAAAATATTGCGGGAGAATACATCATTAATCCGAGTGAAAATTTTAGCAGAATTTTTTTTTTCACAATTTATTGTTAAGTTTCCTATTGCAAACACATGACTCTTGTCCAGAATTAGAGGAACAGTGGACCAAAATTAACATAATTTGTCATAATTTTCCTACTGAGTGTCTTGATGGGTTTAATTTAGTTTTGTAATATTACCAGGTTTTTTAATAAGTTTTATGGAACCATATTAAATAATACTTTAGGGGAATTTAAAGAGAAAATATTTTTGTGAGAGAACTTGTGTATGAAATATTCTCAAATAGAAATAATGATATTTTTTTTCTTCCACTCTCTAGGCCTCTTTCTCTTGGCCTGACTGCTGCTTTACACTTTATATGATGAAACAAAATTATCTCTTTTTTTTTCTTTTCTTTAATTCTTGAAAATGAGCATGTTTTGTGAAAAGAGAGCAGAGGATCATGCAGAGAAATCTACTTTGGAAATTCAACGAGTTACAACTGAGGTTTTCCGTTTCTCTGAACTGCATTTGCATGCTTTAAATGATTTACTGTTCATTAGTTCAGGTTAGAAAAAAACTTTTACTCTGTTACTGTGAACTGCAGAATTCAATAAAAGAAAGGAAAATGTTTCACTCACAGAGATGTTGAAAGGACAATTATGGTTCTTCTGAGTTTACATTGGGATATGGCAGCAAGCTGCTTTCTTTTTAAATCCTTAGTAATTTAAGAGCGTGGGTCTCATAGAAACATAATGGACTTGCAGTCTGAAATCACTCTAAAGGGGAATTTCAAATGTCCCACTGACTGTTTGTGTTAGGCAAAATTGTTCCAGTCTTTGTTGGACCAGACGGGGATAATAGGAAATAAGCCTGACTATTACATTTCTGCTTGGCTTCTGCATCCTTTCAGTGAGGGCAAAAAGAGAATCTGAATTTCTTTCAGCTAATCCTGGAGTGATCACTTTTAAACAAAGAGTTGACTCCAGCAGTTCAATCCAGCCCCAGAATAAAAGGAGTTTATATATATTCTTTCTTGAGCTCCATTTAGCAAAGTAAATATTATCACTGCTCTGTGGTAATGTGGGGGTTTTTTCAGCTGGGGTGGCAAAACCGACACAGAAACAATGGGGAGAACAACACCCCACCTCTCCTGCCATAAGAGCAAGGGAGAGGCACCTGTAGATGAGATTTGGGAGCAGAGAAGCTTCTGTGTGTCTGTTTTGTTAAATGCCCAGCAAGGAAACCCATTCCACACTCATTACTAATCATGAGTGGAAGCCCCGCTTTTCCAGTGTCAGTGGACTCCTCAGTAGGCAGGATCATTTTTAGGGCACCCTAATTTTTAATTAGGGCATTGGCTTCTGTTGGGTTTTGTTATGACATGAGCACCTTGTTCCCTAAACCAGCCGTGCCTCTAGGACAGCTCTCCTGCAGACAGAAATGAACTCAGGTTCCATTCAATGTCACTGGAGCTGCCTCCTGGTTCCCCTTCTTCTCGGGAGTATTTGTGCTACTATTTTTAATGCAATATTTAAGGCAAGTGCTCGTGCTCCCAGGACAGCAGCTGCCAGCTTTATTAAGTAATTGGAGTGCAGGAGTCATGCTCACAGCTCAGCCTCTGCTGACGGGAATTCAGCAGGGAGAGCTGAACTTTATTCCAAAGTACAGCACAGCCCTTCTGCAGAGGGGCCAATGAATGTGAGGGAAATATATGAACAGGCAAGTCCCCCGGCAGCAGTCATCACTTATTAATGTTTGAAGGATAAGAGCACTACCTTAGGAGCCTGCCTCAAGTTTCTAAATACAGATTTTGCAACTGCTTTGGTCATAATCAGCTCCATTTTCTTTATAATTTCCTGGATAATGTGAAGAAGAAAGTGGAAGGAATTCCTTTTGCGCCAATCACAATTATTTCTTCCAACTATCTGGTATTTTTTTTCCTTCTTTCTTTCTTTTGCAGGTTGTTTTGGTTTGCTTTTTTTAATGCTGGTTATTTTGAAATTAAATTGATGTTTTACAGCAAAATGTTATAGCGCTTGTTTGGAAAATATTAAAATTTTCTTGCTAATTGTTATATTCTTCCTCTGTAGTTCATAATTTTCTTTCTATTCTCAAATATTCCACTCATCAAATCTAGTACAGATTTATTGGAAATTTAATTGCCCTGAAACTGTGGGGTTTTTTTTCTTTTAAAGCCTGTTGTTGGAAACCAGCCTCTGTTGAGCTCTCTTTATCACTCAAGTATTGAATAGTCTGATCGCAGGCCTGTGTATTAGTGAGTAGCATCATTAAGCCTCTTCTGAGTCACTTTATCTCCAAACATGTACAATTTTTTCATTATTCCTTGGCCACTTGCTGTATTGCGAGTAATCCTTTGTGGTCATACATACCCTTGGCACACCTTGCAGACATAAGAGAAACATACAGGGAAATGAAAATTCCCGGTACTGTAACTGGAATGAAAAGCCAGACAGAAGCATGAAAAAAACACTAAATCAGAAGTTTGCTCAAGTAATTGCCTGTTCTCCACGTTCTCTATCGTGCCAAAGTGAAGAAGGACATTGAACACCACAAAATGATTCTTTCCTGAGTCACTCTGCCTGTCTGACAAGCAGACTCTCTCATTTTCAGAGCATAAAGGCTGAGAACCACTCTGGTGCTGAAACTGTTTAGTGCTTCACAACATCTTCCATCTACTCCACATCCGAAGTGAAGTATCCCCCACCCCCAAGTAGGCATCTCTGTATAAGAAAAGAGTTTCAGCTTACCTTTAGACATTTTAGGAAGTTTATCTAGAAAGTTCTTTGCCCTTCTCATTGTAATTGGCTCAGGCCAAGAGAGAAGAGTCTATTGAACCTTTTCCCTGTTCTTCAACTCCTGCACCTATCCCTATTGGCAGCAAGCCAAATTGTCCCTCCTGATACATTGAGTATTTAGGAAGGAGCACAAAAGAACTGGAAGGCTTTTTGGAGTGTTTTTAGCAGGGTGTCAGAGGTTTTCTCAGACACCTGTGTGTAGCTTTTCTTTTGTTTTCTGTAACATTTGTTATTTTTCATTTATCAAACCTTTTACTTTACAAAACACCTCTGAAGAGCAGTCTCGCTAAAATTATTTTACGCCAGTCTGCAAGGGCTGGACCCTCAGAGATTGATACATTTACAGGTGGCTAATAATAACACTGGCCACGTGTTAAGCTGTGTCACACATCCTTTTTCCCCAGCAAGTTCTGCAAAGTTCCAGGGAAGTTTATCTGGTGCGTTGCCCTGGTGATGCTTCAGAGATCAGCGAAGCAGAGCTGTCACAGTGAGGGATTGCACAAACTTTGCAAACCCATTAATGTGCCTGGAACACTGGAAATATTAAACTACAGTCCTCAGTTAATCATAGAGCCAGGGGACAAAGGCAGGAACAAGAATAATGTGGTGCAAGCAGCCCCCACGGTGAGTGATGCTTTGATGTGCTCAGAGTGGCCAAGGCCACCACTCCCACCCACCCTTTATCCCCCAGCTATTTGGGATATCTGTTTTCCCCTGACTCTAGGAGGTATGGCATTGTAATGTTAACATAAAAACAAGCATCTCTGCAAGACAGGTTTTCTCCTGTTGCTCACCTGACTGTGAAAATCCTGTACTGACAATTGAATTTTTCAAAGCAAAAGTGAATGATATATTTGTTCGTGTCTGCATGATACATTTTTCCCTCAGGGACCTCATGTTCAACTCATCCATTATTTAAAATTCCTGCCAGAAATCAATGGATCCTCCAAGCATAGAAATACTGCTGGAGCATCTCTACATCTGCATAAATAATTGCTGCTGATCATACCCTAAGCCTCATAAAGAGCCTCTTTGCTCTGATGATTTCTAGTGAAGCTCATACAAGAAATATGCTGTCTTGTCATCCCATCAGTATTTGGAATAACAACAAATATTGAGATGTTATGAAATACTCAGTGGTAAAACACTAACTCTAGCTCAGGCTGGTGTGGTTGAGGAGCTTGGTGTCACTCAGTTTTTAAGATGTGCCTTCAACTTTTTCCGTCTCTGAACCCCCAGGCTGAGAGGAGTTACACAGGTAAATTGGTTAAAGTTCCTGGGAACTTTCACCTGAGTAAGAGTTATCTTGCATGTGGAAAATCAATACAATTGAAATATTAACTCTTGTTTATTAATGGTTCTTTTCTCATTCTGCTGAAGACTAAATGATCTTAGCTGAACTACCTCAGTTCAAGAAACTGTCCATGACAGTTCTTGACCATTTAACCAAAATAGAAATTGATTACCTTTTTTAGTTAGATAAAAAGAGGCAACAATGTAACCAACCTACTATTTTGTTTGATTATTTGTGATTTCCTACCATAATATTGTATTTGGGCTATATTATTTCCTAGATATTTCACATCTTTTTACAATTACTTTAAATACCCTTTTTGTGTGAAGAAGTGCTTGTGCTGTAGGTTGTTATCTATGAGCATGTCCAGTCTACAATAAAAGGGTAGAACAAATAACAATACAAACACATGGCAAAACCAGATGCCAGCCAAGCATGAAGACAGAGAAAGGTGATAATGGGGCAGCTCACAGCAGCTCAGCAAGGAACAGGAGAAAACTAAAACAGGGACGTTTCCTAGATGTTTCTGAACTCTTAGAAAATGTGCATGAGCCCTGCGTTAACTCCTGTTAGCTCACTTTGCACACCCTGCAGTGTCCAAGGTCTGTCTGAAGTTTTTGGTAAGAGTAATGCAGGAGACTGTGATTGAACACATCTATTTCTCCTACACTGAGATTCTATCCCTGTGTCACTCTCCTTTGCACCAAACAAACAAGACAATATTTCCCAAAGTCCGAGAAGAGCGTGAAGTGTCAGAAAGACACAAAGGGCTGAAGAAGGATTCAGAAGCATTCAGACATGACGAAGCGGGAGGTTTGTGTAGAAAATGAGGGCAAAGGAGGATAATGAAGTGAAAAGCGTCTTGAAATACTCTAGTTTTACACTCAGGAAAGATGATACACTCTCATTAAGATATGGTGTTTGGAACTTGTAATGGTCAGGTAGAAACGGGAAGGAGTAAAATCCTAATTATGTTGGTGTTGATGAATCTTTTCTTCTATAATTTGGTGTAAAGAATATCAGAGGGTGTTATTTCTTTTTGTGTGTAAAATATCATTTTAATGAAGAAATTGAATAAAACTTTAGATTTGCCATTTACAATTTAAGATTAGAAAGTGTCAAAATATCAGATTATCAAGAACTCATTATTTTTATACCGGCTTTGTGAAGAAAGGACACAAAGACAGAAGGGAGTTCGAGGTGAGATACCACAGTTCTTTCCTGCAATTTAAACTTAAGGGTTTTGCCTTTGAATTAGCCAGACACATTTCCTCCAATCCTCTAAATGAGATGTTGCAACTCTCATTATCCTAATGCTGAAATGATAGAGAATGGTGAATTCATAAGTAATTGTAGTAAACTATTTTCATTAATTTTCAAATGAAATAATAGTCAGTAGTAAATATATCAAACAAGAGAATACAGGAACATCCTGTTCTACCTCCAGCAGCAGAGGCTGGGGTTGGAGGGGTGTGAGAAGTTTCCTCATGAGGGGCAGCAGAGGGGCAGGCACTGATCCCCCTTCTCTGTGGTGAGCAGGAACAGGATCTGAAGGAATGGATGAAGCTGCACTTGGTTCAGTAGGATGGAAGGTTTGAATTCAAACATTTGCTGCTCAGTCTCAGAGTTCCTGAGCAGTCACTCAAAAGCACATCTCTGTGGGTATTTCCAATAGGTACACCTTGCAGTCTTCCAAATACACTTGTTTTTCTCATTCTGCTGCTAATCAATGTGTACAGTTACACACGTAAGTGTCAGCCGCTTGTAATTTATGCTTTAAAAATAATTCACTATAATTTACTTAATGGAGCTGGATGTTGAGTCAGCACTTCAAACCTCTGTTTAATCCGAAACCTCCATTGTTAGTCCAAGCTCATATATACATATTTCACTTCCAATGAAAAGTATATTTCGAGCTGGATATTCCACTGATGTTAAGTTCTGCTGATTTAATATCAGCTGAGAATTTAACTCATGCTTCATATTTTTCATTGCTAAACCTTTTGAGCTCAAAGACAGTTCTGTGGGTGCATTTTTAAATGTGTCTTTAACAGATGATTTGGAACCAACTCTTTAAAATGCAGTTGTTTTGCAGCTCTGAATCACAGAACCACGGAATGAGCTGGGTTGGAAGGGACCCACAAGGATCATGGAGTCCAACTCCCAGCCCTGCCCAGAACACCCCAAGAGTGATACCATGTGCCCAAGAGTATTGTCCAAATGCTTCTGGAGCTCTGTGAGTGTGTAAACCTTTGTGCCCAACCCATGAGCATTTGCTCACCCATCCATCAATATGTTTCTCCTGCTGTGTGCTGGACATTTTGATCAGAAGGGCACTGTGAGAGACAGTACTGAAAGACTTACTGGAGTCCAAAAGCTTCCTCAAGTTTTGGCACACTGTCCCACCACTCATCACTGGTCAGTCTGATTTTGTCCCTTTCCTCCTTCCAAACTCGTGCAAAGCTCTGTGACAAGTAGTATCTGTTGGGTGTACTTAAAGTTTTTGAAATTAAGGAAATTTAAATTCTCTCTAAAGCAAATAAAAGTGGGTTTGCCATTCCCTGTGGTGACATTGAAGCAGGTTATCCCAGTGTGATAACTCGTCACAAGTTGGATAGCATTGCTCAGCCATGTGTGTGACTCAGGGCACGGACACGAGGCATGGCACAGAGGGCAGGGAGTTGTGTTTGCTCACTGCACCCCGGGGCAGCACAAAGATCAGAGCAAGCCTAAAAATTGTCTTTAGAGAATGGAGCAGTGAAATTAATTAAATCAGTGAAAAGTACTGGGGGTATTCAGTTTTTGCTGTAAAAGTGAGGTTTTCATATAAACTGAGAATGCTCTTTAAATTAGGATGCTTGACTAAAGTAATTAGGTTTTGAGATAATGATACCTTGATCAGAGGCTGCTGGTACCACTTCATGCAAAGATGGTCTTGTTCTGCTGCAGAAAATAAGTGTTTAAAAATAGTAAAGAATAGGTATGGTTACTACTTTGTATGATGAATTTATTTTTGCTTATAATTTGAATTATCTGACAGCCATTGGAGTGGATGAACACTGTGACTTTATTTATTTATTTATTTTACACATATGGAATATCAGTCTTCTCAGTTTTAATTTGTATAAATTGAGTTTAACTACAGGGGAGTTCCTCCAGATATGCTCTGTGCTAATACATAAAGTTTGTGACATTTGCCTATGTAAAACTGCAAGTCTTTCACAATTAATTCCTCCTGCTAAATGACGTGGCCAATCAGCAAACTGCAAGCAGCTGGAATATAATTTTGAGGGCTGCATTATCAAATTATCAACACATTAAAGTCATTATCAGTTCAGTTTAAAGTAATCTGCCAAAAAGACGTGCAGTTACCTCGGAGGAATGAAGAAGCATATTAAAACTGGCAGGCCAACCCATCAGCAAAACAGGGGATAATCAATCTTGAAGGAGTTTAACAAATGGCTACAACATGAAATGGATGCTGTCATGAGCTGTAAACTGCTTGGTGATGACTGTAGAAGGATAAGAAAAAGAAAGTTTAAAACACAATTATGATCTAAGGATATAAGAAAGAATCAGGTGACAAAGAAATAGCTTTCATACATTTTGCGTTGGTCAGTACTTTTAAAGGATAATTCAGTGGAAAAATATTATTCAGAAACACAAAATATGCTGACCAATCTCTAAGAGGATGTTAGGAGGAAAAGAAATAATTCTTCAGCTCTCTCAAGATAACTGTATTTTCATTTTCTAATCCAAATTATTAGTTTTCAGCACTTTTCACACATTGTAGTTTTCACCTCTGTAAAATTTTTGGGTGCTCCAAAAACCAGAGCACCAGACAGAGAAATGTAGTTTGATATTAAACTCCATAAAAACAAAACCAGCCAAAAAATTTCAGCTCAATTCAAAGAAACATTGTTCAATGAAACAAGAACGATGAGGCCAAGCCAACCTGAAACTGGCAGGCTGCAATTCTGGGTTCCTGATGGTAGCAGGGAACACATCAGTGTTAAAAAATTAAACTTGGCAACAAGTTGGTGGTGTAGAAACAGTGTTTTCAATTGAAACCAACAAAAAAAGACACCAAGCAACAAAACCTGTGACAAGTAAGTCATGTAAGTTTCGTTGCAGCATTTCTCACAGCAGGGAAGTGAGAAAATGCTGTGAAATTGTTAACCCATCAGCAAGGGGATGACAGACACGGAGCAAAGGGGGTGGCAATCTCTCAGAATTCCCCAGGGTGAGGCAAAGCTCAGCTCTACAGATGGTCATGGAGCAGGAGGAACTGGAGCAAACCTCCATCGATGCCAGCCGAATTTCTTGAGGATATTCACTTTTGTGGTCATATTCTTCATCTTGAGGGTTGGTAGGATGTCGTAATGATTAATTGCCTTTTAGCCTTAACATTTTATATTTCTTAATTATTTTTCATTCTGTGTGTTGAAACCTTCATTGTTTTAATTAAATTCAGCTTGGAAAGCCATTAGTTAGGAAGACTGGGTACATTGTAGTAATTTGTTTTTTGTAGACGACCTCTGATTTATGCTTTTTTTAGTATCATGTAACACCTCTGTTGTTCTAAATTCTTATTACTGTCATCTCACTTTCACTTTGTTATTATTTTAATTAGTATCAGGAGCAAGAAGTTAAAGAGAAGGAAAAAAAAAACCCAATCTAACAGATCAAGTGTTCCTCAAACTCATGAGAAATGGGACATAAAACAAAGTATAAATGACTAAAACATGTATCAGAATTGAGCTTTTTTGAATCCCATCTCACCTTAGCTCCAGTGGAGCCATTGGAATTGGTGAGTTAAGACTTTTACAGACTTAATGTTGAATGAATATTGAATGACTTTTTTTGAAATATATGAGTTTTTTTGAAAAGTATCTTCATCTACCTTCATCTGCTACTTCTTTCAAAAAAGAAATAGATGAGACTGTTAGATTTATTTGAACATTTTTAAAAAAAGATTTATCAGTAAAAAACCACAATATTTTTAATCATCTTTCCACCTGAGGTTAATATTGATAGATTTAAGTATTTAGTAAAAATCTTGTCTTTAATGAGAATTTTGCATATAAAAATTAAATTATATTATGTATTCTAAGTTTTTAAAATTTGATTGCAATCAGGGAATGAAAAGCCTCAATACCCTAAAATGCAACCTCAAAACCTTGAGAATGAAACATTTAATTCAAACTTAAATAGTTCCTGTTTTTCTTTTTTTAATGTTTTCACAAAAAATATGTAATATTTCTAAATCATCAATCTGAGGAAAAATACAGTCAAGAGGATTTCTTTACACTTGTGCACATAACAGTGTAGAAAAATCCAGTTACACTGATATTCTACCAAATTTTAAAACTTCCTTTGACATGTTTTATCTTTATGTAGTCAGGTGCTATAAGGCACAAGAAAACTGAATAAATCGGGAAAAAATGGGTAGAGACAGAAAAAATTAGAATGGATTTTGGCTTTTTCCTAAATTTGTTTATGCACTTCAAAATACCCCAAACAAGCCTGAATTCTTCAAGCGGAAGAAAAGCTAAAGAAATTCTTCACAGGTTTATATTGGTCTGTACCAAAGCAGGTTGCAGCAAGATCACTGCCTCACTGAATATTTTACTCATTTCTATGCATAGGGAATGTCCCAGCTCAGAGATATTCCAAATACTGATTCTCTTATGCAATACTGGTGAAGGTAGAGGTGAAAGAAGCCATTGCAGCCGTGGGATTTCTATCAGAAACTGAATCTGACAACAGGAGCAGAAGGAACAATGTTGGGAGTGAGCCCAGGTTGGAAGTGCACCAGGCAGAAGTTGAGACAGCAGGAGAAATAAAGAATTCAGCAGAGGCTCGGGGACACTTCCAGCAAAATGAGAAGAGGCAGGGGCAGAGGGCAGCTGGACAGGAGGAAAATGCTGCAGTGCCAGCAATTAACACCAATGTGAGCTGTCCAGAGGTGTGTAGAAAATAGATGGTGGTGTCTCACCCGTGTGGGTAACATTTCCCTGTGTGTGTCTTTAAGAGGTTTATTTTTAAGGCTCTGTCTCCTTGTGTGGTGAATTACCAATGTTAATGAATATTGATCTTGTCTAAACTGCCCAGGGAGAGCAATGCTGCTCTGGAGTAACCTTCTGCTTTGCTTAGCAGTCTTAGGGAAAGATCTGTCACGGGCAATAATGAACATTGCAGGAGAAACAAAAAGGAACAGGTGCCTAAAAAGCACAGAACTCGTGCTTGATCAGAAATGGGCAGTTTAAGTAGAAAACAAGCAGATAAACTCAAACACATGGAATAGCTGATAAAAGATAAGCGAACCCTACATATTTTCTTAGCAGAGGAAGATACTCCTTTTTCTGGGAGAACAGGATGAATTTGGTTTTAAAGCAATGATCATTTTATTACAGACTTTCCAGAGAAGTTCTCTAAAATCCCATAAAGCGGCAGCCAACCGTGGATGCACAATTGCACCAGTGTGAATTATTGAATTGCATCTGTCTCTCAGAAGCAGCAAACATTGACATTTTCCTGCCTTCCAGTTATAATTAAAGGACAAAGTGACATGTGGTATGGCACTGATCTAGTAGCTGGAAAGTCCTGCTCTGAGAAAAACTCCAAGGGTCTCTTTATGGCTGCAGATGAAGAGCACTCTGCCTACAAGCAAGAGCAACTTGATCTTTTCATTTAGCTGTGATTCTTCCAAATTTCTTCCTATGATTTTCAGTTTGTGGATGATCACTCTAACACTCCCAATTTCCTGCAAGTGTCTTATCAGAACTTTCCGAAAATCATTTAATTGAAGTTTCAAAATTTGTCACTTTCCGAAAATCCATCTCTTTTGGCATCCCTCACATGCACTTGTGAGTGAATACAAACAGTTTGTGTACTACATACACATTACATTTCATAATGTCATTTTGTACATTTGCTGAGGACTATGCAAATCTCTTAGCTCTTATTTTATACACATAACTTCCCGTAGCTAGACTCATAAAATCATGCCATGGATGAATTACTTTATTTGATCTGAGTAACTGAAGGGACTATTTATAACCGTATATTTTATTAAGGTATATTACCCAGACCACAACAGTGAAGGGGTATATTCACTTTCTAACCTTCTAAATATTTCCACAATGTTACCTTTCCCATCCTAAGTAATTGAAATGACTTAGGGCAGAACATGTTTCTTTGTGAGCTCAGTATTTCTGAGCCAGCCTTGAATTCTGCAGCAGAATTCAAATATACCAGCAACGTAGTGATACTGGGTCATAATATCAAATTGTTAGAGAAAAAAAGGTGAAAAGGTAGTAAGTAAAATAAAATATTTTTAGACTGTCCAGAGATTTGCAAGTGACCTCAGAATAAATGAATATTTGTCCAAAGGAGTGTTCATTCAGTATGGAACCATTGCACAGGAACCCATCTGTTTCTTCCCTCTGTCTTGCCATAAAACTGGAAATGTACTACAGGCACAGAAAGTCCCAGGTTCGTAGAGATCTATCAAAATCCTTTGTAGACACATTTAATGTGTGCAGTTTGGAGCTGCCGGTAGCTGCTTACATTTCTCTAATGCACAGAAGCTCCCTAGGAAACCAGATTTCTGTGACCTGCTTTTGTAACCTCTTTGGCTGTACTCGGAGGTGATTTCTTTCACCATGCGGCATCTCAAAACTGCATTTTCTAGATTAAAATTCTATTTTTCATAAACTGAACCTTTTAAATAGTGCTCCTAGGAAGGTTTTCAGCAAAGACAGGGACAGCAGTATGTGTGTTGGCACTCAAGAAATCACCAGAGGAAAAAATCTAAAAGTAAGGTAGCAATGACTAAAAACCTAAGGCTGTAATCAGTTCTCCATGTGTGCCCTACTGTGGATGATGCCATGGGGATTTTTGTGTGCATCATGTTGAGAATACACCTCATAGAGCTTCTGTCTAAAAGTCAAGGTTTATTAATATGGAATAATTAAACGAATGCAAGAGGGAAATATCTGATTAGTGATATGAAACTAGAAATCAGTCTGGCTCACAGAAAGAGTATGGGTGTGAGCAGCTCCTATTGAAGGCAGAATTAAATGGCATTTCATTGGAAGAAGAATAAATTAATACTCCCAGTTTCCTCTGTCTCAATAAGTGCTATTATGAGAATATTTGTCCTTGAGAAAATGCTACCAAAGTTGTTTTCACTGGATGGAAAACTGTTCTATCAGAAACATGTGCATGTCTAGAAAGAAGCGCTTCTAAATCCAAGTATCACGGTTTGATTTACTTTATTTCAATATCAATGTGCTCTCAGCTCGAGGACCAGCAGCCAGTTTCATTCTTAGCCCTTGCAGACAGCACGTGTGGGTGTGTGTACCTGAATGGATGTGTGTGCAGGTGGTGTGCATGTGTGTCTGAATGAGCCAGACCTCACTGCCCTCAGCACTGCTGGAACACAAGAACACCTTGGCTTTGGTGCAGGTGTTGCAAAGATACTTGCAGGGTTTCCAGAGGTGCACTGGCCCTTGCCCGGTCAGTTCAGTGCCACAGAGGCACACTTCCGTGCCATGCCCATACCCGCTGATTCCACCAGCAGGACTCAGTTCCCACACTTGTTTGCATTCCTCCCACCTCACAATTACCATTTTTCAGGATGATCAGAACATTTTCCCGATCCTCTAGGGCCTGTTTTCCCTCCAGTTTTAATTTTAAATACAAGTGATGTGGCTGTCTGCTGCCCTGAGGTTTTCTGTCTTTTGTCTTTCTGAAGAACTTTCACACGCAGCCTTGATGTAAACAATGTTTATTCTTAGAATGTTTGCATTCTTCTCCTCTGAGAGAAGAAATGATTGATGGTGATGTCCACCATCCAGGTTGAGAGGTGGCGACCTGTGTAGCCAATCTCTGGACCTCTGTACAAATGTATAAAGTAGTTAAATTGTAAATAAAGTAGGAGAATTTGTCCCCTCACTGCGATGCTTCTGGCCTGCTCTCTTTCTGTCCCTAAAGTGGGACACACCCAGCCTCGGCCAGCGACAAGTGGTGACCCTGAACGTGTGTGAACTGCAGCCTGAGCAACAGCTGTCCTTGGTGTTGAATAAAGAACAGTGAGAAGCCGTGGTGGCAGGGCCCTGCAGCTCACATGGGCAGGGCAGTAGAAGTGTAAGGTAGAAAAAGCCAGCCTGGAGCATAATTTGGTCTGAAAGGAATAAACCCAAGAGGTGTTGTTAATGGTACCTGGAAAGGAGCAAAACAACAAGAAATGCAAAAGTTCGGTACCTAGTCAATTGAATTCTGGGTCAGTTCCCCTCTCCTTCCAAATGTAGATATAAAGACATCTTCTGTGCTCGTAAATATACACATGTGCATATATAAAGAACACTTTTACAGGAAAGGAAGACAGAAGATACACAAAGACCATATAAACTACACTTTGAGCATACTTTTGGTCCAGGCTACAGCCCCCCAACCCCGTTAGTGTATGCACAATGTTGGCACACGCCTGTAAAGGTGGTTAACACACTTCTGTGGAGGTGGTGAACACTTTGGCTCTCCTGATGGACACTTGCTGGCATTAGCAGAAAATTCAACCCTAAATTAGCTCTTTGATTCCTCTTAGATTCTGAGCAGCAAAAGAGAAAAAAAATCATCAAAATAAATGATGATGATAATAATAAAGACTAACATTTTATTTTGGAGCTGTTGCTGGATTTCTATTTGTGCTGGCTGCAACAGATTGTCATGATTTCTACTGATCATCTGTGGTGGATACACTAGGAGACAGACATTTCTATGGCATTATAAATTCAAATAGCATTTTTTTCATCTCCCTAATACCTATCCTCCTGTCTATTCCCATTGACTTATACACAGAATCAGCTTTTTGTGCCAGATTGTCTTTTACTGGCTGACAGTAGTAACTAAAATTCAATTCAATATAACAATTTTGAAGAATCGATACTCCAATTAAATTAAAACAGAAGGAGTTTATGACTTTTTCTGATTATAAACATGGGTAAAACTCAGCTGAAATGAATGCATTGACATCATTTACATTAGGAGAGCTTTTGGCCTTGATTTGCAATCCTGGAAGGAAATGTGGCACTATATTGTTCTTCCTCCTTGCAGTGACAGACGCTTTCACAATAAAAATCTGTTTTAATTTATGACTTGCCATAAAAGACAGTGCCTGACAGGGTTCTCTGGTGCCACAGCCACTTGCCAGGGACAGAGCAACTATTCATTATGCCTTCTATTGTGCAGTCACTTATCATGTTTCTTACCCCACTGGTCTATCTCATTATTCTCCAGGAAAGCCATTTTAGGAACTGCCAGCAACTTACTTAAATTATAAATGGGTTTATGCCACTTTTGGTTTTGAGCAAGGAGACAGAGTTTTGTGAATTAGGAACATGGGGTTGTGCTGCTTGGTAATGTGATGTGACATCGTGGCTCATCCAGACAATAAAATATCCTTCTGAGTGGAAATTTGAAGTGGCATCTTTATGTGTATTTGTTTCCTCAGATGAATTCATCCAGCCAGAAAAATGTAACTAAATAATCTGGATCTAAAAAGTCTTTTAGCCCTTTCCTTTCCTTTCCTTTCCTTTCCTTTCCTTTCCTTTCCTTTCCTTTCCTTTCCTTTCCTTTCCTTTCCTTTCCTTTCCTCTCCCCTCCTCTCTCCTCTCCTTTCCTTTCTCCTTTCCTTTCCTTTCCTCATAGAGCTCTTCTTCTGGCTTGTTGAATAACTAATAGTCTAAAAAATGTGATTAAATATAGTTTTGAGGCTAAGAAAATGTTTAGTTTAATACTATCTACATTTCTTAGCTGGTGTCTTGAAAATCTTGAAAGATTTGAAAGCCCAATATAATCTCAAAAGAAAAAAAAGAAAGTGCCTTTTAAACTGAGTTATTACATATATATAAATCAAAATAATTCACTCAAGTTTACACATATTAATCAAAAACTTTGTCTTAGATCTGCATTTTCTGTTTTGGCAGAAAAATTTTCTCCTCTGCTCTCTTCCAAACCGAAAACAATCTCTGATTACAAACTTCTATATTTATTAATCTCAGTATTTTGCAAGTCAATTCTGACAACTTTAGGGCGTCAAAATGCTGTTCCAATAATTGGATGCCATCTTTTAAACATCAGTTGTGCTAACAAATTGATTTAATATATTACAGTGACATTAGAATAATAAATTCACCTTAAAATGCTGCTTTATATTTATAGCATGTATTTTACTAAAAGTAAGAAGCTTATAATATTAAAAAATATAGAATATAAAGATATAATTCATCCTCTCCAACAGCAAAAAGTGTTTGTGTTAGTTCACAGTGAGGTTCAAGCAAAACCAATTCTGTTGCCATCTTTTTTTGAGGTTGAACTGCTCTAGACTAGTTTCATATTAATTTCTTCCCAATGAAGTCACAGTTACTTTATCATTTTGGAAATCTCTTCTGCTATCCATAGTAGTAGGAACCTCATTTCACTGTCAATGTCTGGTTCTGATTTTCCTTGTTCCTTGAAACCAGCAGCACCAAGTGAGTCTTCATACTCTCCAGGAAAAGCTGTGATCTGAATTTGGATGGCATTTGTCCTTTATCTCAGTGTAGGTCTCTCCCTCCTCAGGCTCCCCCATCCTGGCAGCAGTTGTTCCTCCCATGGGTGAGTTCAATTCTTCTGTGGAACTTCACATCCTGCACAGGGTGATGATAACAAGAAAATCCCTCACTGATAGCCTACGGTAACTCCTTTCCTCCAGTGGCTCAGCAGCTGCCCCAGCCCTCAGTACACTCCTTTTCTCCGTGGAGAAGACCTGTCTCAGGGAGAAAGCTGACAGTGTTTCCTTGTCTCTGGCAGGATTTCTTCCTCAGGGAAAAGCAACCTCAAGCAGCAATTGAGTAAAGGAAGGGTGACTGCTCAGTGGTGCTCCACTCCTCAGTAATCAGTATTTTCAAGCTGAAGAGGCTCTTATTGAAATAGATGAAAAGTTCTGAGAATGGCTCATCTGGACAAGGGGTGAAGTGTGTAAACCCATTTTAACTGTGTTCTGCAAAGGGAAAGGCAAAAGTGAGGGGTTTTCACACTGTTTGCCCTATTTATAAGGTCCTCGAAAGATGCAAGTTGAAAACATTCTTTCAATCTTGTGTTTTCTCTTTATGTGTGTCCAGGTTTGGTGATATAAAAATACTTGGCTGAGAGCTGTGATTGCACTCTCTGTGTTTTTGCTGTTTATTGAAAAGAATTTTACCTTAAATGTGAGAACTACAACCATGCTGGATTCTGTGTAAAATTGCTTGGGTTCATATATTTCAGCAAAGACAGGACTACTACTACTACTACTACTACTACTACTACTACTAATAATAATAATAATAATAATTTGAACTTACTAACCTCTTTCATGTGAAATTTAGAAACATTGACTAATTAATATCACAATTCCCCCACAGGTTAGAAGCTTCACAGAAATGACTGTATTTTCTTGCCATCTCTACTGTTGGAGTTACTCACTGTGCTTTTAAGACAGCTTCACACCAACTGTTTAATAATGAGTGGCACTACAAAGAAACCGGACTAGAAAGTGAAGGATACTGAAACAGAGCTTATCCATGGGAGTGAACCCAGCAAACCTGAACTCTAAAAGTCAATTAGTCAAACTTCACTAAACTCCTCCGTGGAAGTTCTTATTCAAATGGGCCATAATAACAACTGCAACAGAAGGGAATGGGCCCAGAAAATTTCCAGTGTAGCCAGTTCTGATTCACTTCCTGACTGATCATGCAGACAGTGTGGTGATGGAAATGACTGGAAAGTATGAAATATTTTAAGAAAAATGAAAATAATCTTGCATAGTTCAAAATGAGATGTGATTTTTTAAAATTTTTTTAAACAAAATTAATTTTTTTAAGCATGCAGAGAAAAAATTATTATTATTATTATTATTGTTATTATTATTGTTATTATTATTATTATGGGTTAACAAACCATTGGCAGAAAACTGTTGCAGGAAAAAGAAGTACCCATAGGAAAAGTCTGTGAAACCCATTGATTAAGTTTTGGCTTTTTTCCTAATGCTTGCTTGTTTCAAAACTCTTTATAAACCTGCTATTATAAATTACATATGCTGTTTCTATTTATGCACAAAGCCAATAACTGACCTAGAAATTTGTCCTCTGGAAAGAATGACCCCAAGTATTCGGTAATTAGATGAAATAACTAGTTTTATAATTGAAAAATCTTAGCCCATTGGTCTCATTGGCACCTTTGCTGCACTGTGTCCTATAAGCTGACTGTGTCAAGAAATATTTCCTTGGCCAGTTTGCTGTGCAAGGCCTTTTAGCCAAATCCAGGCAATGCAGAAAAGAAAAAAAAAATATTCCTTTTAGCAGTCTTTAAAGGATTTCCTTCAAGCAAGGTGATTCAGCTCAAAATTTGGGCTTGGTTAACCTAAAAATATGTACAATGCAAGAAATGTTCATCTTTACTGTGTTTGGCAACAAGCCGTGTGAGGTTTCCTTGTGCTTTAAGAAATGAGGTATTGCACTATTCTGAAATAAGGAAGTGTATTTGCTGCAGTCAGTAAAATAGCACAGCAGAAGAGAAATGCAGACAAAACCACTAATTTTCCTTTCCATAGGGAAATGATGAGGAAGATAGCTGGGAAAATTTGCTTAAGACTTCTAAATACAGCATTTTCGTAATTAATTGCTTCCTATGATTGCTTTTGGGTGCTTTCTGCACTTTTTTCCTGCTAGATGTAGAAAGACACTGCTCCCAAAAGCTGCACAGATATGATTTTGCTTCCAAAGGAATGCCTAAGCTACAAGCAAAGGCCAGAGTCACTGTGGCTTGGACAGAAATGGTTGTAGTGCAAAGGAAAGAAAAGCAAACTGGGCATAAAAACAAGAGTGACATGATGGGGATATGACACGAGCTTGCTATAGCAGCTGGGGCCACATCTGGGCAGTGTCCCCATGGGGCTGCAGTCCCTCTGGGTGCTGCCCATTTAAAAACATCCGCCCCCAGTCCCTTCTTCCCCTGCTGTGATGGAGAGGGCAATGTGTTGGGGGAGAAATGATGGCCCAGAGCAGCAGCAGCGATAAGGATGGCGGGGTTTTGCTCTGAGACAGGCACTGACACTTGCAGCCAGGCTGGACTGCAGGCTGACATGGAAAAGAACATTTCAGAGAGCTGTGCACTGCTGTGTCTGCCAGGCCTGGGGGGAGGGCACGTTGCTCTGGTGTGAGAAGGACACATTTTGTGTGGGTTGGTGAGAGATGCCCAGAACGAGCATCCTTCTGCTGGGAGTGGGCATGGAGCTCTCTGGACAGGTGAGAGTGGCACCATGTGCTGGAAGGTACTGCAGGATCTTAATGCACTTTTTTGTGTTCACTGGGGAGATATCGGAGTCTGACTGCAGGTCAATGGCAGCTTTCAAGATCTCAGCCTAGGAGAAAAAATTTCAATGTATTCACTCTTTTTAGCACAAAACCCAGAGCTGTTTCCCTTCCTGTTCCCTTAGCAATGTGGTGAGCAGCAAGGTTGCTCTCTGAGGCATTGGGATTCTCCTAAAGGATTTTCCCCAGGAGGTCAGAGTCAGTGGGACAGTCCAGTGCTGCCCTGGGCCTGCTTTCTGCAAGTGCCTTCTTGTGCACCACAGGCTGCACTCCCTGCTCCACACTGTTCCAAAGAAATTTGGGTGTAATCTGAGATATTTCCTGCACCAACTGCTTACAGTACATTCTGTTTTCTTCCAATAGATGTGGAAAGCAGTCATGAAGAACTGCCTAGAGCTCAAGGGGCAGTGCATGAGCTTGCTTTCCTTGAGATGTCCAATATAAAAAGCCCAGGCAGTGAATCTTCTAATTTCACAGGGATCTGGTTGGAAAAGGGGACAGGTTTTGGACGGTATCTTTAATCAGACTGCCGCATGCCTGATGGACTGCACTAGGAAAGTATTGCTGTTGGCTTTCTTTTTTCCTCCCTAGCTGTCTGATTTTGGCTCCTGCTGGAGTCTGCTGGACCAGGAGATGCACTGGACTGCCGTCACACATCCATTTTTATGGGTAGTCTCTGCACAAACCCACCTCTGAACTCCATCAGCAAACGATGCAACCAAATAGAGAAGCTGTAAATATTAAGAGGCTCATAGGTTCTTTTATCTGTGCTTCTTTAAGTGCCTGGCACTTAAAGACTGGCAGCTGGAAAACTGCCTGTCTGCAATGTCAAATATCCATATGGTGGTGGAAGACACGTTTTGAGGCAAGAGCTTGGGTTATGGCTCTGAAATCTTACCATGACCTTCCTCTCTCCTCAGGTTTATAGATTACAGCTCTGGTGAAGTCAGTGTGGTTGCAATGCTAAAGACTCTCTAAAAGCTTTTAGCAGCTTGAATTCTGCAGCCAATTTATTCCTGAGTTGAGCCCTGAGTTAGTAGCTAAGAAAAAAAAAACAACTAATGGTTGATTGAGTGAGCATATTGGGCCGTACAAGTGACTTAATTTTCATCACACTTCACTAATGGCAAAATTACATGTTGGAGGTACAAACAGCCTGGGGGAAAAGGAGTGTCTTTTTCTAATGTTGCTGTTAGAAAGTTATTCTGAGACTCTCTGCACATTGAAAACTGATTATATTTCAGCATGGTACCACAAGCTGTCCTGATTGCAAATTCATACATTTCCCCTACACAAAATAAATAAAGACTCCTACTTTCACAGTTGTTGAGAATCCAGGCATTTTGCCCATTCCTGCTCCACACTATGAAGCAAAATGCTTTGACTCTTTCGGCAGGGGAAGATGCCAGGCCAATCTGTGTGTTTCAGTGTTTTCTTTATCTGTTTTTCCTCCTGAGAAAGATTTGTTATGAAATCATTGGAATAGAGTCCTGGAGACTGGATTTGAAATTTTAGCTATGCCACAGACTCGGTCAAGGAACTTTAAAAGAAATTGTGGACTCTGTGTCTGTCTTCTGCCTCTTTGGTAGAGCTGCAGGAGAGTTTAGGACTAATTTTGTTTTTAAATTTTGTCTTATTAATATAAATTTTGCAATGACAGCTGTTAGCAATTTTGACATGCTAACTAATTTTCTAGACTTTCAAAACGGGAAAGAATGTGGTTTTTAATTCTTTGGGAAATTCTGACAGCAGTCATATTTGCAAATTCTAAAGGACCAGGGAATGTCCCTGATAACCGGAAATCTATTGACTGCTAAAATTTTGCAATGAGGTTTTGCTTATGATTTTGCAGCCTTAAACAAGGCTGTGTTTGGTAGCTGGCACATGCCAGAATGCATTAACTGCAGGCAGTTTGTGAGGGGTTACTCTGGGTTTGGATGTTGATAGTGATTTAGAGCATGGATGGAGTCCAGTCTGTGACAACTGGCTTCAATGGCAAAGAATAACTCTGGACATGTTTATTTACCAGTGAAAATGTAGTCCTGTCTCTTCTCCACTGAAAATATATATATTTTTAAAATTCTTGGTATACAATCAAAAAGAGCAGAATAGCAAATGTAATTTCAGCTAAATTGAATAAGGAGTTTCTGCTTATCCAAATGGCATTATTTTCAATTTTCTGCTCATAAAATTTGGAAGAATTTAAACTTTCAATTCCCTTAAGTTAAAAAGAATAAATCAAAACCTCAAAAAAGTAGTGATGAAGTGATTGACTTTGGGTGATTTAAACTGGTGACTGAAATAACCCCACCACAAAGCTTGCTTACAGTGCCAGCAAGTCTTCCATATCCCACTTTTCTTGACTGAGCAATCATGTAATTCAAACTTTATTTTCAATTTAGAAGTAATGAATTATTAAATTTATTTTAATAGGTGTCTTTTTTAAAGTTCAAGTTCTCTGAGTCCTTGAGCTGAGTTTTCTTGAATACTTCAGTGAAAAGCCTTCAGGATTGCCCACACAGTTTTAAAACAAGCTGAGGCCACCCATATGAATATGAAAATATTCTATTAATTCTATGCATAAGAAATTATTAAAAAATTCCCAAGCATGAGCAATCACACTGATAAACAGACATTTGATTACTAAATTTAGGTTCAATATTAAAAACATTAAGCAAATATTTGGAATTATATATTCTCTCAGTAAAGGGAAAAGAGAATCACAATTGTTTAGTATTAAACAATATACTTAACAGAACTTTAATTAATTAGAAAACTTACAAAGCCTTTTAAACATGTTCTTGTCACATAATAACTTGCTTTTCCTTGTGTCAGCTGTATTCTGAGTAGCTCCTCTTCTCCACTGGTATTTGTGTCCAAAGGCAAATGTAGGGAGTCTCTACACACATTTGGTTACTAAATAAATTGAGTTTTTTCCGCTAAATACAGTCTTTTTTACAAGCCAGGAACAACATCATAACATGTTTTCTAATGTTTAATTTCTGAATTATCTTCAGACCAAGAGATGGGATGCACATCTTCTCTTTTCCAGGTCATCCTTCTGTGTAATAATTTTTTAACACTTTTCCAGAGTTGTGCTCAATCTCCCTGGAAGAGTTTCAGACAAGCAGAAAAACCATAGGGCAGGAGAAATCTCTTTCCTAGGAAGTTTTTTGGGGTGACAGTAGTAAAATGACCCATCTTACAGAACACCACACAACAGGATTTTGATCCTAAGTGCTACTTTAAAATAAAAACTTACACAATGCATGAGAATTGTGTAAGAACCTTTAAATAGTGGAACCTTTACATTTGGCATTTGGGCAGTTGTCACAGAGGACAGTAATGAGCCTCTTACTTAACTTGAATGGCTGAATAGTCACTGCCCTCACTCTGCCTATTAGCCTCCAAGTGAAATATTTTTACTTTAGTTCATTTTCTGCTAAACTCTAATTTAAAGGGTTTTGGTTAAACTGTAATTCCCTGAATGTCAAAATACATCAGGACTAGGAGGAAAAAAGAAGACATAAAGTGATGAAATAATTTCACTTGAAATCAACGAACAGAAACATACAGTAAATGTTTTAGCTGCATTTCAGAAATTGCACAAACCCACCAGGGGCATCAGGGTTTGATGAAAATGTATACAATTAAAGTAAAGAGCCTGAGGCAGCAGTAGCCTAAGTACCACGAGGCTGCACGTTGAGATAGTTCAGAGGTTTGGGGCAAGATTTTCATCAGAAAAACGTCAGTTCATTGGGGCTGAAACTGTTCACATGAATGTATTGGTCTTGGGGAAATTTCCACTGGGAGAGGTGTCTAATCTCAAATACAGAATTTTTGTAGGAGGGAGATTACATGAACTATCTCTAACATTTGAATATTGGAGAATGTTTCCCAGATTGGTGTAATCTAAATGCCACTGTGAGCGCTGTTAGAGCTTGGACAAAGTGTCTTGTTTTTATCACCTGACTGCCAAGGCATCTCAAGTAAACTGAAGGATTTTGCTCTTAGAGGCTTTTGCCTGGTAGCTGCAAACAATGATTTGGAGTAGTGGAGTGGAAGTTAAAGGAACTTAAAGCTGGGAGTGAGGAGCAATATTTGCATTTCAACTGAAAGAAAACAGGAGTGGAACCACAGAAGGGTCAGACCCACCCCAAGAACAGAGGTAGCAAAAGTGGAAATCTCTGAACGTTTGTCATAGAAATGAACATGCAGTGTGATCTTTTTGAGTGATCTCACAAGGGTTTCATCTTCATTTTAATGACTTCTGAAATTAATAAGAAACACATAAAAAAGAAGATGGAACTATATATTATTTAAAATAAGAAGTATTTTTCTATGTATCTGGTAAGTCTTTAGGGCCTTCTGTTTTGAAATTTTGCATATATGAATCAAGATAGTATCTCTACTGGAAAACTTTTAATATACCTATAGAACAAAGTGTAGCAGTGACATTCAGTGACTTGTGCAGGAAATTTTTTTGTTGAGTAGAAAACCATCCTTCCCTTGCTTACTTTCAGTGTTACTGTGTGTAAGAGACCAAGGCCTTGTGACTTTAATCTATGATTTCAAGTGAGATTGGGCATGTGGTACTGAAAATGAGATCTTTTGCAGGTCACTTGATCCACCAGAGACTCACAACTTCCTTGTAGCATTTGTTATTACATTTCTGTGTTCTTCCCACCTGACTCAACCATCGATCACCACATGAGATGTAATGTATTTACACAGAGTACGTTTGCTGAGAGTTGTTTGTGGCTGTTGTACACCGTGTATTTCTGACCCCTTGGCTTTCCCTACTCTGTGGTGTGGTGGCTCCAGGGTCAAGTTGTGTTTGAGGAAAAACACCACACAGGTAATCCAAGCTGCCTTCCATCATGTCCAGGTAACAGTCACCTGGGAGGAGAGATTCTTCAGGGTTAATTAACCCTAATTGTGACTCTGCTCTCCTCTTTTCAGCCTCCTCTCTCAGTGGATGATATGTTTATAGGATAACAAATATCATCTATATAATGATCTATGTCAGTAATGACCATGGAGAATCAAAGTTGATTAACTTTTAATGGTGATATTTACCTCTTTGTAAGCGATTTGCANATATATGATACATATATATATATATGAGATACATATATATATATGTAGATGACAGTTTATCTATTTCTGTAAATAGAAAATGCCCTCTGCACTTATACTGTTCTATTTAGAAATCTGACAAGAGTCAACAGTTCTACCCCTCACCAGCTTAACTTCAGTAGATTCATTCCTCTGTCGAGAAAAGCAACCCGTATCTTGAAATTAAATTAAAATATCCTTGTTAAACTCTGATAGCAAGGACAGAACTGATAGCTGGTAGAAAGAACCAGATGGATTGCCAGTGATAGCTGGTACAAATGTAAAATAAAAAAACTTGCATGACTCTTCCACTTGTGTTACTGATAGAAATTTTAAACAGCGCTTATTAAACTTCTCTTAAAAGTGCACAAGTATTTTTTTTTTCTCATTCATCCTCACACGTTGACACCCTGTTGAGGAGCCTGTAATGCACTTTTTACTTATCCTGTGGTTTGTACCTGGCTGGGCAGCAGCCCTTTATTCTGTTATGGACAATCTTTACTCAGAATTCCCAGATAATCAGCTCTCACTGCCTAGCTGATTGCATTGATCTTGCAATCAGTCTTGTGGTCGTTGTGCTGCACAGCTGTAATAAGGGAGTGAAGCATCCCTGAATTTTGGATCTGTGTGTATCCTTGGACACATTTCCATGCGTGCCTATCCTCTCCTTCATCCACCCACTCACACATGACCAAAAGCATCTTTTTTGTTTGATTCGATCAGGCAGAGAACCGATAAATTTTCCTGGTAGTGTTCCCTATCTGTTAATTTCCTTTGGATGAAGTGTGCTTACTCTGAGTGTTTATGCCAACAGTCTTGTGAAGCACTGGACTTCACGTTTGCTGCTCGCATCCAGAATGTTCTCCCAGGGCTCTGCATTGACAGGCAGTCTGCATTCAGCTCTGAGCAAAGGGCAGCATTTATTTGCTTTTCCCCAGAAGCAGAGCAGAGATCAAATTATAGCCACTTTTCAGTTTATTTGGTTGCTCCCCAGGGAAACCCAGCTGAGCTCCTGTTTCTGAGCAAATTCTGCCTTCTCCCTGCCCCTCCAAACAGGAGGCAGAGGTTCAGAGTCATTTACCTCTGGTGAAGATTTCTGCTCCTTTATTCCCCTATTGTCTACACAGATAGATTCACAACTAGCCCTTGGTTTTCATACTCTCTGAGTTATTTTTCAGGCCTTAAAAATCCTGAGACACGGAGGAATTGAGAGGGTGGTTTCAGGATCTGTGGGAGTCGCTGTAATTCTGCTGCTCAGCATCCTCCAGCATCCATGGAGCAAATTCATTGTGCATCCTCAGGAGATAAAACACATTTCTGGCGCCCAGACCTTGCAGATCCCATGGGACACAGAGCTGGTTCTGTGATGTGTGCTCTGGGAAGGATTTTTTGCTTTAATATCCATTTAATGAACAAACATCAACTTAAACGAAGCCTCCTTTTCAGCTTGCTGCACACACTTAATTGTGGCTGGTGTCTTCCGTTTGCTTAGTTTGCTCATAACTTATCCAAATCTTTTGCAGTTTGCTGACATGGAAATAGTGGAACTCATCCTCTTTGAAGAGCAAGGCTACTTTGTGTTACATGCAAATTCCTCCTTATTTAATTATTTAGTTAGTTAGTTCTTATTTAATTTTTCAGTATTTTGTCTGTGCTGGCTGTCATGTCTAACCTCCCTATTTTTCAAATTTGTTTTTTAAAGAAAAGGAAACTGGAAAAAGAACTTCTGTTACTTTACTGGCTTTAAAACACATTTGCATGTGGAAACAACCCATGAAAAAGCATATCCACATGCTATTCTTTAATACAATTTCTCTTCCTCTACTCTTGATGTGAACAGGTTTTTCATACTGAGATCTCTGTACATGGCAGCTGAGCTGCACTTTGTTAGAAAATAAAACAATGGATCATTTCCTTTAAGGAAAAAAAAATAGATGTTCAGTGTTCCATGGACTTCAAAAAACCTGGATGAAGAATAGGCCAGACTTTGTTCTGGCCAAGCTATAAAAGTCCTTCAACTAAGTCCTTTCTTAGCTGAGCATCTTCTAAGCTGCTATCTTAAACTAGAACCATGGCATATTTATCCATTAAAATTTGGGTACCATACTTTGTGTTCAAATCCATCAGGCTCTGAAGACTTGTCTCTGCTCAACTTCTGTTTCTAAGATCTAAAAGCAGATCCATCTCCATGGGATTTTCTTTGGTCACATCCAGTGTATTGGCAAAAGTCTGCATGTAGGATACAACTGTCACCAACAGATTGCGGAAAAAAAAATATTCAGTCTTTTTTCCTTACGATTATTTAAGATTTAACAAGTTTTGTCAAGTAGAAGAAGTTTGCCCTAAATATTTAAGATCTGACAAGTACTGTAAGGAACAAAACTGTCTGAATAAAATTATGAGGCATGTACATGTTCACACTCCCTGCTGGTGGGACCTGAGTCATCTCAGGCTGAGGTGTACTAATTAATCCCAGCCAAAGGTTTGTCCTCTCAATTAGCAGCCCCTTAGATAAACTGTCTGGTGGATCTACAGCTGCCTGGTGGGAAATACCTAGGTTGTGCAGGTTTTATGATTCTGACTCCCTAGGCCTGTCACAAAGTTATTTCAAGGAGAGGAGCTGATCTGTTTTGCAGAGTGTAATAGCTGAGTGCAGATTTGCTCTAGGGCAAATCCCATCAGGTAACTGCAGCAGAAGGCTGGAGTCAGCATCCAAAGCATGAGGAGAAATGTGCCATCAGCTTGGCATGCTGCAAATTCCCTCTCTGAACCACACAAAATCCTTCTCATAATGTTGGCATTTCTGGAAACCTGGCGAGAGGCGTTTATATTCTCATGACTGTCAGAGAAAGTGGTTCTGAAGCTCTCTTAAAATCCATTTTAAATTCCAACTACAAAATATATGCCTGTCTATAAACATCACACACAGTGTGAGCCAGGCCTGAAGAGCCTTGCTAACCCTTTAGTTATTTAACCCTAATAACCCTGTTATTTCTTAACATAAAACTGCAACACACCTTCCCTGGCCAAGGGTGATCGCAACATGCCAACAGGGGAATCGGAAGGGCACGGCATTTTTGTGGGACTGCAGAGGCCCAGCTGACTGTGCTGAACTTGAGTAAGGTTTAGGTGTGTCAGTCTGCCCATCTGTCTTGTCCTCTCCAGTTTTCTCCTGTTCCTCCCAGGCATCATTATTACCCTTCATTTCTGTCAGTGGGTGCACAGAACAGGGCACTTGGCCTTGGGATATGACACACAGAGAAGCAGTCTATCTCCCCTGTTTACCCAGGCTCAGACAGGGCCAGACCCTGGGCCTGCTTAAACTCACCCTGTAGAAACTGAAGTCATAAACTCAAGTGAAATTGAAGCTGTGAAATGGAGAGTGTTGCTCTGAAATCTCAGTTGTGTCTCTCTCACCCCCTCAGCACCCATGAATGGAATCTGAGGTTTTCACTTCTTTACTCCAAGCCCCAGCTGCCTCCAAGAGACCAAGGCACAAGAACACTGGGATTAACCTGTATCCTTTAATACTTTAATACTATCCTATTAGCACAGTGCTTAAACATGCTGGGGCATTTAAGAATGATTCAAATTGCACACTTCAAGACTTTTGGCACTTGGGAAGAAGATAGAGTTTTTGACTGATGGAGGACAATTCTTGTCCCAGCTGTACCTTTGTGACCTGCACACGCTGGTAATGTAATGGAGGGGGCTGCAGAGCCTCCAAGGGATTTTTAATTTCAAAATGGATGGCAGATATCCATTCACTAATAAATCATCTGCAGCAGTTCTGCGAGAAAGAAAAAAAGGCTCAAGGCATCTAATTTTGGTCTTGTGTGTTTTTTCCCACCCTCTGGGATCATAGAGTTAACAGTTGTTTAAAGAAGGGTTGGGCAGATGACCAGCCACATTAATAGTCGAGATGTGTTATTTATACAAATTTCATTTTGATTCAGTTCATAGTGAGTGACATATCAGCCAATACACTTTGTTTTTTTTCCAAGGATCTTGTTCTTGCACTTTTCTTTCATGGCATTGCTTTCTTTTGGGCAAGAAAACTCATATAGATTTATTGCCTTTCTCTTTTCTGTGCAACCTTGCCTAATAAGACCACTGCACTGGCTGTAGCCTGTGAAATTAGCCCATGAACTCTTTGTATCCTTGTCTGTCTGCCTCAATACCCCTCAGATCACCCTGATAAGAACTGTGACCATATCTGTCTTTTTTTATTATAGACTATTGTTGGTGTAGGTGGCAGACTGATGGAATACAGTGGGGGTTTCCTCTTCACATTCAAATTTCCGTGCATTTCTTTCTTTCTCTTTTCATCCATTGGGGATGTATTTTCATTCATATATCCATGAATATGCCTAAAATCAAGTTACAATATACACAGGCAGAGCACAACTGTACTGTGCCTGCAGCTTTTTGGATGTTACTGCCAGAGTCATTTCAATGTCTCATGGCAATGACACTCATTTGCATAAAAGCCAATTTTATATCTACAGTCTGGTTGTGGCCAAAGAAATAAAAGAGAATTAATGGGTTTAGATCCAATGGAGTGATAAATATTGTCAGTAAAGTGATTTATTGTCTATCTACTGAGGATTTCAATTAATCTACAGGTATTTTATACACTTGGAGCTTGTTCTTCAGCAGGGATACTGAGTGTAAGTTCATGGCCTCACCCTGTTGTGTATCACTCTTACAGTTCCTGTATAGCAAATAAAATGAAGTGATACCTCTGCACTAACGACTGGGCCACCAGGGCTTTATTAAATTCAGATGTCTGGACTCTACACATGCATGTCTGTTTATGCCTTATTTACTTCAAACCACCCCCAAGTGTCCTTTTGTCTGCATGTGAGTGCCATGAAATCTGTCTCCTGATTTGCATGTCTGGTTTGTGCCAGACAAGGGAACAAACAGATGATCATGGGCAAGGAAGAATTAATCCATTTTAAAATTATGTTGCTTGCTATTTTTTGGGTGAAAGAGGGAGTTCTGTAGGGTTTTTTTACCCCTGACTACAGTACTTTGGACAGTAACTCTCAGGTTTTAATGTGGTACATAATGCCTGAAGGAATGGGGAACTTGATTCTCTGCTGATTGTTTCCATCACTTGGTGACACCTGTAATAACCAGACCCCTACTGAGTAAGAGGACAGCCAGAATAACTTTTTTTGTGTCAGACTAATGGGGTGAGGATGCATGCTTTGTGCTGCAGGCACTGGCCTGGCGTTCAGAATTTTGGAGCTCAGTTCCTGGCACCGTCACACAGTGTATGATGGTAGGTGAGAATTCTAGGGCTAAATTTTTTTTTTCCAGTGCCTAAAGTGCCAAGTGAATATCTACTGGCATTTTCAAAAGCAGCAGGGAATTGGCTTCCATGAGGTTTTTCAGCATTCCCATGAAGATGACTTGAGCAATAGTCTTCCACCATGGAGGAGTGCATTCTTAGAGTCACCCAGGTATTGGGGTCACAATGCTCATAACAAAAGGCATCCAACACAGTTTTCTTCTACAATCTCTGAGTTTCCCACATGAAGCAAGAGTTATTGAAAATATACATCCTTCTTTTTTATGCTAAATAATCACAGTAGAAACAATTTACCTGTTATCCTAAATAGTTTGGAAGTAACTACCTGGAGACAAGAGGAAAGTTACTCCTTGCACAGGGCAGGCAGAACTCCTGTGCTCCCATTTCTTGCAGCGACTGGGGATTCATCTCACTGGGGTTGTCAGAGCCCGTGTTTAGGCGGCGTGTTCCTCATGTGACCATGCTGTCAGCTACTCTGAAGTGGCTGCTGAAATAAGATGCCTGAGAACCCACTCAGCCAAGCCCTACCATCTGCTTCCTGGTGACTGACACCAGTGAAATCTCCTGTGCTCCTGCCAGTGGAATTCTCCCTTTCAAACCACATTCTTCAGTGCCAGAGTCGTTCCCTGCCATGTCATTAAAGCTGGGAAGGGCTCAGGCTCTCTGTTTCTCCAGCAATTTTCTAATTTCAAATCTTGTTCTTTTGGTCCATAAAAATTTGAGCAACCCAAGTACCTCTTTCTCGTTTTCTATATCTGAGTTTTTGCAGAAATTTTGTTATTGTTCAAGGAAACAGAGTGATTTTAAAAAGCAATTTTAATTCAAAACAAAAGTTTCCAATTGATGGTAGCACAATGCTCATTATTTCTTCTTAGTGATGTGGGAAGAGGTTTTTCTTTAGTGTCTTCTTCTCCAAAATATTAAAGGAAACATTTGCTCAGTTCTGACTGGTGTTGATTTGTATTTTTTTGTTCCAATGGTAGTACATGCTGTGTGAACTTTTCACATAGTGAGGGTCATTTGGTCAGAAATAGTAAGTAATATTGTTCTAGTTTCTATGGATTTTTAACAGAAAATATATAGCATAAAATAGCCTTCTGCTTGCAGAAATCACTTAACATCTGTCAGTCTCCAGCACCCCAAGAGAGGGACTGACTGCCCAGCTGGAACTCAGTTCTTTCCAGATTTCTGAAAACTAGATCATGTCAGCAGTCTTAAACTGGGGGCTTAAGAGCAGAATCACAGAAACACCTTTTTTCCTGAGCCAACACTTGTGTAACAAATTGATGACATGAATACCAAATGGGGCGTTTTTCAGCCATAGCTGAAGAAAATCAAATTGCAATCAGGTGCCAAGGAGATGATGTCACTCCCTCCATGCCCCTCCTGCTCTCCGTACCTGTTTGAATACTCCCACCTTTTTCCCTTGCACTGGGACTGGGGCTTCTGCTGGTGAGCCAATTTCAGTCCCTAAAAAAATCAGAAATAAAATTCTGATATATTTTTGGATTTTTTTTCTTTGGTTGGTTGGTTGTTTTGTTTTGGTGGATGTAGGATTTTAAGGTTTTTGTAAGATGGGTGTAAATTGTTATACTTATTTAGCAGGGTGAGAGGTTGATTGTTAATGCTGCCTGCCAGTCTCTGTTCCTTCACCTCCTCCTCAGCTGTGCTAGCACAGGTATTTTTGCATCCATTCCTTGAACTACCTCAAGGGATAGGAACAGGTTTAAAATAACCTAGTAAAAAAGGCTTTTATTATTCTGGATCAGTTCTTCCCACAGTGTCACAAACGATTGTACCAAGATGCCTAAAGGGAGATGTTGGAAGGAGCTGGGTGGTCGGAGAGGGAGAGGAGAAGGGCACAGGCTGCCAAAACAAATAGATGTCAAATCAGCCCTTAGCATGGTCTTGAATACCCACACAGGGCAGTAAAGAGCTGATGTGACACAAATTCACATCCCAGCTTGGCGTGCAATTCCCTCTCAATGTGGATCCAGCCTTTAACTGCTTGATGATAATAAAAAGATTCACTGATGGAGCCTCTGCGAATCACTTGAAAGGATTTGCTGTTCTTTAGTGAACCTGGAGCAAGAAGCACAAAGGAGTCTATGCTAATCTACTGTCATGAGCTCTGTTCTTTGGGATTTATTTATTCTCCTGTTTAACACACAACTTGCAGCTGCCAGGAGCTGAAGAGTGGGCTTAAAAATAGAAGGCGACTAAGTGTATTACACAAAATAACCTTTAAGCAGACTCAAGTCTGGCTGCGTCTTTGCAGTGTGTCTAAGAAAATATATATATTTAAAAAATACATATATTTGGAAATCTATGGTATTTTTAGCCTGAGGTTTCTGTATATGTTTTATTATGAAGCATGACAGGGAATCCTACACAAATTCTGTTTTATGAAAATGTCAAAGCACATATGGAAAATGACTGGAAGTAGTCTTGGTTTGGAGCTCTTGGGAACAAACATATGTCACTGGGAGTCTCTAAGCAGGGGCAGCACCTCTTAGGTTGCTGCTGAAATTCCCTGTATCATTTAAGAGCCTTGTTTCACATCTGAAATGGCTTTGGTCTCTCAGGAAGTAGAGGCAGGTAAGGCACTTTATTCAGTGCCATCAGTAAGACACGGGAAAGCTGACAAATTCATGCCTAAGGTTTCTCTTCCACCCTTTACTAAGTGAGTGTACTATATTCCCATATTAATGAAATACTTTTATTAATTTTATCGGTGCACATTTGATACTTGTGCTCCCCAAGGCCTGCTCATGGTCAGGTTTTAATGGGATTAAGTAGTTTTCACACTGTGTGGTCACCCTGCTCTGTGTTCTGCTTGTTTGGTTTCACAAGCATCTGTCCCTCCAACATGAACTGCTGGGAGCTGAAGTTCAATTGTGTCAGCTGCATCATCTGCAAGTCTGTCCTAATGAAATTTGGCTGAAGTGGTCAGAGTTGCTCCAGACTAAATGGAGCTGCCACATGTTTTTGACAGCTGAGATGACAGTCCAGAGCACCTCTCATAGCTCAGGATGACATGCATCATTAGATTTACAGAATGGGAAAGAGAAGCCTGTGCTAGAAGCTACTGTTCTTCAGGCTTTCACATTATTTTTTCAGTTTCCTTGGAATTCGAACAAATTAGAGGCCTTGAAAGATCAAGCATGAATAGATATAGTTTGTCAGCTACCTTTAAAAAAAAGGCAGAAAAAAATAAGTCCAAAATACTACTGGTGGTATATTGCTCTTTTTAGAAGAAGTCGGCTGTATTTAATTTGAGATGAATGGGATGAATTGCAAATGGATAAAATTCAGAATACAAGTGACCAGTGGTGATGTAACACCCAGAGCAGGGGACAAAAGGCTTTTAAGGACTTTCCTTTTTTGGCACATTTTCATACTCTTTCACGGACTTTTCTGTGGGTGCCCACACTGAAGTGAAATATTTGTCTAGTTGAATATCCCAGGTTATATTTTATGTGTGAATTTCTTCTAATGAAACAGGTCAGTTGGATAGCCAGACATCCCACAGCATCCAGTTCAGTTCAGAGCTGGAATTTGAGGACAAGGGGAGAAAACAGCACAACTGCAAGGCTTTAATGTACCTTCTAAACATGTCCTTGTAGACTCCAGAGCTCACAGGTCTGTCCTCATGGTTGTCAGGTAAAGAAAGAATATGCTCTCACATGGGAATTTTCTTCTTGAGGCAGTAGGGAGATTTTACATTCATTAAAATACCCATATGTGACTCAGTTTAGACATGCTCCTTAACAGTATCATTGTGCATATCTGTTATCCCTCAGATTCCTTTAGTATTTTTAAGAAACATTTACAAATCTTAATCTTTCCTATTTTTCTTTGAGATGACGGGTCCATTAAAAAGGAAACGTGGCAAAAGGCTCTTTGCTTGTGCTGTGCAAATTAACGTTCAAGGAACATATAAAAACCAGAGAAATGTATTTTTTGTGGCCTTGATAAAAGGGTGCTTGGAGAAAGAAGTAATAATATAATAATAAATCTCTCTCATCACAAGGCAATGAGGGCAGACTCCTGAGGTGGAGTAAAGAGCCTGTCTCCATTCGTGTCAAAGGAATTGGGCTGATTGACATCACCACGAGTGGGAAGGATGTGGGGATGTATGTCACAGATATCCTTAAACAAAAACAAAACAAAAATCAGCCTCTGAATAGTTCCCTCCTGGTTAGAGGTGTGCACTGGGACAAGGAGGTATAAATAATAAATCCTTAGCTCTAAGAATGATGTTTCTCCACTTCATTTTTCTGTACAGTGTGATATTTCAATTTATTTCATTAAGATTTTAATTCCCTGTCCACCATGCCCTTTTCCCTTGAGGAAAGTTCATAAATATTTCCTTGTCATTTCACTGTTTCTTAAGTTGCTTCTTGTGAAGAACTTGGAAGAATTTGTTAATTCAGTGTGAATCCTTCCTCTCATCTGTTCTGCTCCTGTGGCCAAGTCTGTGAGTTGTGGTTTGACCCCAGCTGGAAATAGCACACACCTGGTGGGATGCAAGGAGAAGTGAAAAAATGTAAAATTCATGGGTTGAGGTAAAAAAAAAATAAATAATTAAAGTAAAATATACTCCAATAACTACTATTACTACTAATAATTATAATGATATGGAATATTTCTTTGGCCACTTTGGGTCTCTTGTCCTGGTCATGTTCCATTCCAGCATCCTGTGCAACTTCTCACTGACAGAGAATGGGAAACTGAAACGTATTTAACTTTGGAAAAAAAAAAAAACTTCTTAGAAACAACTGAAATATCAGTGTGTTATCAACATTATTCTCATACTAAATCCAAAACACAGTATTGTACGAGTTACTAGGAAGAATGTCAGCTCCCAGCTGAAACCAGAACAATGTGAAACAGCAGCACAGAGCTTTTTCCATTCTGTTACCTCCTTAATTCTATTTAATTTCTAGCTCCTTTGTTATGTTCAGTACTTCAGCATTGGGCTGTCTGTTCAGACTGCACCCTTAACATGCTGGCCACTTACCTTCACTATCTCCCATGAAACCATTACATAGAGATTTGGATTCCAACATTAATTTTATATGGTTGGGGTTTTTTTAATCCTGACAGTTATTATACAATAACTCTCTTAACCTCTCGATTTATGTTTAGTGTGGGTTTTTTTCCTCGTTTGAGATGTAGTAACTCTTTCTTGTGTATTGTCCCTCTCTTATTTGGCTGGGAGAAGGACCTTACTCATAAGGGTGGGGGTTTTTTTAATCCTGTAAAATTCTGCTTAGCTTGAGTCATAAACCAGTTTAAAATGTGAATTTCCTTTATTTTCTCTTTCCTGACTTTCTCAGAAACTTACAAAAAGTCTGGTTAATTGTGAATTCTCCACATCACCCTCAAAACATTGGGCCAAGGCTGGGACCAGAGACCAGCTGTCTGCTGCTCGTGGTTTTGCCTACTCAATATTTGACTCTGGCTTGAAGCTCAGGTTCCAGCCTGGAAAAAACCGAGCAGCTCAGCACTATTCCATCCAGAGGCAGCTGGGAGCAGCAGGCAGCAGGCTGGCCCAGAAGCAGCACTTCTCCACAGTTGCCCTGCTCCAGCCAAAGCCAGCTCTGGATTGCAAAACCTCCTGCTCTGTTCCAGAATTGATGAGGGCTGAATGGTTTGCAGATAATAATAGTAATAATATCACCCAGGATAATAATTTCACCCAGCTGATCTTGGCACTGCACTCAGCCTGCCCGTGGTCACCTCAGTGGGATGAAGGAGCATCTCTGGTAGCAGCACAAAGCAGCTCTAATTCCTGACTATTGACATTAGTAACTCTTGTGGATAAAGGGACGTCCCATCCTCACGTAATCAAACCATCCAACATCATCCTTCTAAAGTATTTTCCATCAAATTTATTATTTGTTTTCTCTAAGTACTAGTGGTGGCCTGATCCAAACCTTGTTGCAGCCTGAGGAAAGATCCAGTCTCACTGGATCTTCTCAAAGTGTTTGGCAGCTTGAGTGCAGAAAAGCCCTTTCTGGTTTTATTTTCGGACTTCTTAAAGATATTATTCTATTTTCTGTTGAATTTTCCCTGCTTTGCAGTCCAAGCATCCCATCTGTACATGTAGTAGCATCCAGGTCACCTCTTTTTTTCCCTCCAGCTGCACTGAGATTTTCTAGCTTTTAGTTGGAAGTAAATTTTGCCCCTGATTTTACTTTATTCTTGGCATCACCACAGATTTTTTGCATCACCTTTTTTACTAGGCAGCAGCATCTTGATTTTTTAAACAGTCCATATTCTCATTAAAGGGGCATGCAGCTAAAGGAAACTAGTATCTGCCTTGGTCTGGAAAATAAGAAATAATGAATGGACTAAAAATTCAAAGGAATTAGGTTTATCATAAAACCCAAAACACTTGTAAGGAGAAATTTTTTAGGATTACTTTTTTTCCTGTTCCCAAGTGATTTTGATAATTCTGTGGGACTCTATCATAACCTTGCTCCTCCTCCTAAATTAAAACTGAAGCCAGACAAAGGGAAAATATCTCTAAAGACAGCAGCTGCATGGAAAACTTCACACAGTTTCAGAGCTGCAAGCTTATCTGCTGAAGGATATTGCTAAGGAACCAGATGGGGAACAGTTTTCCATAGTTAACCATCTGGGCCCTGCAGTGATACACTCTGCCCTGAGCATTACTGTGGGAATTGACTTCACAGGGGGAAAAAGCAGAGGAAAAGAGAGAGGAAGAGAAAGAAGGGAAAAATATTTTACATTGCAAAAATATGCAGCCAAAGAATCACAATTTTGTCACATATTGCAATTTCCTCATCTATGTTCGTGTTTATAACCTGTGGGATAAAAGAGAAAGTGAGACACTAATGGTTACTATAGCACAAAAGCCAGCTGTGAAGGAATCCAGAAATGGTGCTCTGTTTTGGATGGAACTTTGATTGAGTTATGAGATTTCAAAGTGAAAGGCAACACTTTCTGATAGAGCTTCTATTTGTTTATGTTGATATATAATTTTAGGTCTGCTGAAATAATTTTTGGAGTTCTGTACTTCAGGGCTTCCAGCTGTGGTTCACCTGCAGTGGTTTGCAGTGACCAGAGAAAGGTAAGAAATGTGGAATATTCCAGGAGGTTTGTGGAAACCACCAAATGCCTGGTAACTAGACAGAGTCAAAGAAAAAAATAGAATGAGTGGATTTTCTGAGCAGTCCTGCTGTATGGTCTCAACATGAAATCTATAGGTAAAAGTCTTTAGGTGTTAAATATAAAATTGTCCTGGAAGCAGCAGACAAAACAAACATCATTTTTTCTCGGGTACTCACGAGTATCTCCATTTTCCTTGCTGGTTACAGTCTTTAGCTGAAGTTTCCCAGGCTGTCCAGGCACTGCATTCTGGCTTTTTTCCTGCTATGTTGATTCTCCAGCATCGAATATTATGTCATTTTATGCTGTGTGCTTTTCTCTGCCAGGGCAGTTGTAGGATCTTTTTCCTCGAGCTATTCACCTGCCTTTGCAAGGCCTGTAGGAATCTATTGGAAACCTTTTTTCTTTCTGTCACATTTTTAGTGAAGCTTGACAATGAGTTTGCCTTCCTTAGTAAAATCGGCTAAAATGCAAGGTTTAAAGATTTTTCTAAAACAAAAGTATAGAGGGTAAAAAATAAAAACCAAAATCTGATTCATCTCTTAGCTCTGCTGAGTTTTGAAGTACCCAGATAATGCAGGTTAGCTCTAGTGGACTATTTAATGGTATGAACCAGGATAATGAATTACTGAAAGTCCCTGAGCAAATACCATCAACCTCCATTGAATATTAGGACCTTGTATAGGGTTTCAGATTCTAGCTTGCTTTTTTATGCACATGACAGGCTGAGAGAAATATTAAATAGTTATAAAACACAAAGACCTGGCAATTCAGCACATTTCTAAGCTGGAAATAAAAAAAAGGTTAAAGTTTCTATGACCTTTACCTGGATAGAATTGAAAATTTTCATGATATATGTATGTGGCAGCTGTTCTGTAAAGGGAGATAGAATTCCCTGTAATAGTTTAAATCACTGTTTATCTTCTGTTTTAACAGAATCCCATGTCACTCCAGCCTGGTGGCACGGTGTGTATGCACACGTGTGTTAATTGAGTCTGGATGTTCACAAGGAACTAACAGATAGAACTGATTATCAGGTGATAAAAAGATTCTTTTTCTTTTCTCTTCCCAAAAGAAAATCTGTGTGGGGAGAGTAATGTTTGGGATTTATTTCTGGCATGGAACAGATGCTGCGCTTTGATGTTGGGATTGGCCTCAGGTGTTAATGGCATGAAAGGGTTTATGTGGGTGATATCCCACATACAGGTACGTATCTCACTCTTCAATTACTTTTGTGTAGAATTTAAATAAAAATAATAATAAAAAACCACCCCCCACCCCCATCCATTAATCCTTTTCTTCATCGCTGTTGAACTGCAGAACTGGAAAATACCACCTGTATGAAAGGCTTGGCTGTCACCTGTAGCTTGGAGAAAATGAGGAGGTCATGTAGGTAAATAGATCATTATTTGCAAAATATTTGCTCTTCTTTATCAGTAATATGTTTTATTTTTCTCTAATTTATAGGTTCATTGGCAGTTTTTCCAGTTCAGGCCTGCAGTACTGATCCTCTTCCCAGACAAATGGAAGCAGAGCCTTCAACTGAACTTGTATTGTTCTTTCCTTGTTGGCTGTTGGTCTGTCAGTGATCAAGCAGTGAGTTCTGCCTCTTCATGAGCAAAAATATAAATAATTTATACCTTAGAGCACAGAAAGCCATGGAAAGTGTGGGGAAAATTATTCAGCTATAAGGAGGAAAGTTGTTGGGCTGTAAAGAGAGAGAGAAATCTGCCCTAAACAAGGAGATAAGTCTGTTCTTGCTTTCTTATGTGCCAGCCTTGAGCTAAAAAGGATGAGTCAGGGCAAACAGCTGCTTTGAGGCAGCTCAAAGAGAACACTGAAAAGTCGCTTTTGTCTCTGAAAGGAATTCATTTCAGTAGTTTTGCCCTAGAGTTGGATTTGTCTAAAGGCCTGTTTCCTTCCTCATAAATTTGACTCTGCCATATTCTGCCCACACTGTGCATAAACTAAAGCTCATAAAATGCATTAGTGAGTTGCAAATGACACCTCTCAGGATTAATGTTTTTAAACGCAGCTTTAAAACACTGTTTGTTTGGTGTACTCCAACTGCTCTTGGCCATCAGTCAGAATCTGCCAAAGGGATCTGCTCTGCAGGAGCTGATCTGCAAATTTCCACCAGGGACACACCAACCTTGGCCAGATGTTTCTTAGTCCTGCAGTCCCTGACCTTTGAGAGCAAAGCTGGATGACAGCCTCACTCAGCAAAAGGGAGAGTGACACATAAATTACAGTGACAGTAAAAAGTCCAGAAAAAGACAGTATCATCTGTAAATATTTTTCTGAAAGGAGACCAAAGAAGGTGTCAAAGAATTTCTGTGAAATCATTCCCCATGTGTCATCTACCTGTTCCTGAAAAGTTATTTTCCTTGTGCAAATAGCTCTGTGTAAGAGACAGTCCATGGTTTGAAGCCTTAAGTGATACTCACAGATGACTTCTTAAGAGATGGCAATAGATTTTTGGTTTCTCTGGATGACCCTGCTGTATACTGAGTAAGAAGACAAAAAGTCGTCCTTCTCAAATCCCAGGAAGGTACTGAGGAAGATGATAGGAAGGTTCCAAAGGGTCAAACCTGCAGTAGAGACATGAAGACATTGAAATCAGAAGGCAATGTAAACAGCCCTTATTCATTCTCTCTTTTTTTTTTTTTTAATTTTTTATTTTAATGCAGTTCTCGGGCTGCAGTCAGGTGCCAGCTCCTTCAGATAAAAAATAAAGTAAGAGTAATCTTTTTTGCTCAGAGGAGAGGGACTTCCTCAAGAAGCACATTACATAAGGTGCTGTAAGTTGCCTTTTTATCATTCATGAACCTTCAGAGTGGCTGCTGAGTGCTTGCCACTGCCGTGGTGTGAGAGCTGAGTTGGAACAGTGTGAAAAGTGCCACCCTGGGAGGGCAAGGGAACGATGACAGAAGCTCCCATTGCTCAGAGGGTCCCTTTTTGCTAATAGGAAGTGGCATGAAATACTCAATCATCATTAAATGGTCAAAGATTTTAATCTGCTCATAAAATTGCATCTAGAGTAATTGAGTTGCTCAGTGTGAGTGTCTCTAATTGTCTAATCACAGTGTTCCTCTGGCTCCGAAAAATGAGAGAAGTAACATGTTTTATTAAAAGACAGAATTTATAGTAATTTCACTCCAGAAGCCCAAAGTTTGCACAGACTCATACTGTGTTACAGGGACTTAGATTTATTCTTCCTGATGTTCATTTAGATGTCCTGTGAACACTGGAAAAACATGCCACTTTGAGAAGTTGTCCAGGCTCAGTTTTACAAGCAGTGTAGGAAGCCAGGGGAATCATTTCCACAGTGTTGTNAAAGAAAAAAAAAAGAAAAAAAGTCTATATATGTCTTAAAACAATGTTAAGATGTTAAACAATGTTAATGGGTATTAAAAATTGTTAAGACATGGCGGGGGAGGGGGGGTGGAATATTTCTTGGCTGACTGTTAAACACAAATTACCTTGGCCTTGAGTCAGTAACCTCTGGAGCTGAGAGAGTGTCTGAGGGAGACACAGTTGTGTGGTGATATAGCTGTGACCTTCTTCCCTGAGCCTCCACCTCTACCTGCTGTTTGGAACATGAGACTGAGCTAAAAGCATCTTTCTCACAGGCTGAACACTGCTGGTAGAGCAGGTTGCCATTAAAGCATCTACAAGTCTATTTATGCCTTGCAGAATTCACTCATGAAAGGTTTTAACTGTTTTAGTTTCCCTTAATGATATTAAGACAAACACAGTCCTGTTTTCTGTTATCTTTTTTTTCCCCCTGATCTTACATATTGTCCTGTCTGTTGTTTTTTTTTTTCCTCTTCACATTCACCTGCTTTAACACAGTTTTCCTGGTAAGATTCCTCAAACAGGAATGATCATATAAAAAGTATAGAGTGAACACTTACCTTTTATTCTTGGACAAATTGCTCACTGCAAGGGAGAGTGTATCCAGAATTGCTATACATAAAACAATGGCATTTTTATTGTGTTGTGATGAGAACAGTTCACCTTGTTGATGACCTCAGGAAGGCAGGCTGTTTCACACGTGCAATTTCAGTTAACTGAGATTTCAAAGATCCCCTTTGAACATATATCACCAAAAGCCTTGTTTTAGCACATTGACTCCTTGTGCTTCTCTTCCATCATGGGCTTTAACATGCTGATGGAAGCCTGCAGGGAACGCAGTAATGCCAATAGATTGGGCTTGGAGAGAGGCAGACTTTGAAGGAATGTGAAATGAGTCAAGAGAAACTTGGCTGAAATCCAGCAATACGGAGAAGGAGCATGAAAGGATTGGAATTTTAGGATATCAACAGCAAGGCCACAATTAAATTCCAAAATACCAAACCCAAACAAATTGAAAGCTCATAGCCAGATTGCAGAATATGTGTTTTGTTCAGGCGATCCTACTGATCCTGGGGGGAGCTCCTCTGTGGGACTGCTCAGCCACAGACAGACAAATTAAACTTAGATTCTTTGTGGTGGTTCAGCAGGATCTGGTGCAGTGGGTGCCAGCAACACAAGCAGAGCTTTCCCCAGGCTCTTGCAGAGCCCATGGAAGACGATTCCTGCAAGCAAGTCCTCATCAGCCCTGATGGGAATGACGGCTCCAAGTGACTGCAGTACCCTCAGGAGTGGGGCAAACATGACTAAACCTATACAAAACTGAAACATGCAACGTGTAAGGTCTTTTGATGCTCCCAGTCATGGCTGGGGAGCACCTGCGAGTTTGTCTAAATGCTGCTCTGCAATTCACTACTTTACAGCTTAACTTTGGCCTGTAATTTTTCTAGCTTCGTTTTAAAAGTCCCAATTCAGTGAAAAAATGGGTGTTAATGCACTCGTCTGTGACCTAGTTTCTCAATTTTGATCTTCCCCCTTCTGTCCAAGAGACAGATAAACAGGAATCAAATTCACTCACAATGCCATTGAAATGTAAGTGAGCATTTGCTTCATTTAAATGGGCAAGAAGTCTTGTTGAAGTGTAAGAATAAAAGGGATAAAAATTGAGTTTTCCTTTCATTTTTTACACTGGAGACCCTTTAGAGGCCTCCATTCTTTTTTCAAAGAAAGAATTTCTAGGCTGTGTTCCCTCCCCCAACACTGGAAAAAAATTCCTGATTTCCTTAGAAATCTATTCTAAGGATAATGTTGGACTGTCCAACTTATCAATGAAGGGGAAAGGGAAAACAAGAAAGATATGTTGTTTATTTATAGTGTCTCTTTATATTGTTGGGACCCTGAATATAAAGTCTTTGTTCTGTTACATCTTAAACATTTGTCCTTCAAGATACTGGTGTATGCAAATACCATTGGAAAAAACAGGAGACACAAGAACTGAAGGCAACCAGGTGGTTTTTAAGAAGAAGTAAAGTGAGATGAAAACAAGAAAATGACTGAAATGGAAATCTCAAAAGTAAGGGATTTTCAAATCCATATAGATAAACAGTAAACATAAGAGAAAAAAAATTCTTTTCAAATTTGGTAATTGTAGAACAACAGTTAACTGCTCAGTAAAATGTATTAGTTGCTTTGTTCTGATGAAAAAATGGATTAATCTTTGGAAGGCAGCAGGAGAAAGAAAGGTGACCAAGTATGGGACAGTACTGGAGGGAAGTGTGGACAGAGGAGTTCCTACAGAGTGGCAAGGCAGAGTTAGGTATGGCAGCAGGCACACACATATTGGATTCAGGAAACGAGGCAAGAAATCAGTGAACCTTTTAAGTGACATTTAGAAAAGTTCACCATTTCAGCAGCAATCCCTGAGAATTGCAAAGCAGAAAATATATTTCTAGAGAATAGACATTGGTTTCCGCTTTAGACTTATTGCTTTCCAGCAATAAAAGAATTTAGCTTGGAAAACTAATCTGGCCATGACCCTCCATGCAATTAGTTAGACTGAGTGACTGCAGAATTAGGTCCTTGCTCCTAACACGTTTCCCATTCCCTGTTAAGGATCTGTCTTAAATGCTCAAGGATCAATTCATCCACTGAGCCCCACTGAAGCCAAGTGGAGCAAAATATGGGGCTGTGGCCTGTTTTTCATCTCTCTGATGGCAAATTGGTCAAGGAGCCCAGTGTGACCCCGAGGCCTTAGTCAGAAGCCAAGAAGCAGAGAGCTGTTTTGCACAGAACACATCTTGCCAGCCCTGCAGAGCAAAGACAAGAGTGCAAATACAGGGGGATGATGCCCTGCCAGTGATGCCCTGAGGGCAGAGAGGGTGTGAGAGATTCAAGGTGCTGCCAAGTCATGCTCTGGAGACGTTCAAGGAAAAGGCACTGACGCTGTTTTACACCACAACAACACAGACTCTGAGCTTCAGAAGGCTGAAAACGACTCCTTTATTTTTGGGATGTGTCTCCCTTATATACTATTTTACACAGACCAATTTGATTGGTGGCGCAAAGGCAAACCTCTTCACTCACATTGGTCAGACCAGAGGGACATCAAAAAGAAGTTCCTCCTATGAAAAGGAATGAATAAGGTAGGTACAGCTACAAAAACATCTCTCTTGTTTACAGAAAATTTCCTGGGAAAAGAATTTCAGAAAACCAAAGCATCTCAGGCACGGAACCAGGGCTACAAGGCACAAGTTAAGCCTCAGCATATTTTATGAGAAATCCCAGAACTGTTGGAGTTTTCAAAGGTGTGGATGTACACAGGGCACAAAGCGTGAAAGTGTTTCAACTGCTTTCTAGCCTTGGCCGCTGGGGCACTCGAAAATTGGGTATTCATTGAGGTGTTTCCTCTAGTCCCAAAATTATAAATGTGTTCCTAGATAGCTAATCCAGCACAGAGCCTTCTGCTACCACAGTTTCTTTATAAATATTAATAATTTGCCACCAAGTAGAATGGTTGTGAAGCTAAATAAGCTAGTGTGCTGTGCTCACACATTAATCTTGCTGGAGGCTCAGGGGGAAAGTGGAAGCAAAATACTTCAGTGAGAGATTAGTCTAGGTTATCCTCAATGGAAGATTAATCCAGAAATAGTCTCCACATTTTCTACTCATTTACCCAGCAGAAAAATTTCTTAAATTGTTCTTAAAACTGCAGAATTGGGAAGTTTTCCTGTGACAGTCATGCCATATTTTATTCCTTTTCTTTTTTTTCCACTGTTTTCTTGTTTTACATGATAACTTCACTGAAAAAGGTTGAGTGTTAAAGACTTGAAAGGTGCATATTTTTCAGAAGACTTAAGAAAATAAGGAACTTTTAAAGGAACTTTTTTTTGGTTTTATTATTCTCACTTCAAGAAAAGATTTTTTTTTTCTGAATAATTACTGTGACATATTTAGAAAAATGTTAGGGAAGAATTTTTTCCAGAATTTTATAAATTTTGCTGCTTTTTAATAGAGCTACAAAATTCTACAGAATGTGACAGGGCATTTTTTTCTGTGTGGAAATGGATTTTAGACCTGTAGAAAATTTGACTAAATGACCAATGAGAGGGCTTAAGGAACTTTCAGTAGAAACCCCAGATTTTTCTTCACATGCTAAAATTCCTTTAGAGACTCATTTTTGTAAACATGCAAATGTGACTTGTGCAAAACTGCAGTCTCAAGACAGCTCCTGGTTTTGATGTCTTTTTGTTTCCTTAATGGCAGCTATCAGAAAGATGTTCTGCTTTAGAGATCCACGTTGCATTACATTACATTACATATATAATTAATAACAAATATCTAAAAAAGAGAACTATTAAATGCATTCTAGGTTAAAAAAAGTAAATTTGGAAGAGGCAGAGAAATTTCACTGCCTGGGGTGCTAACTGCTGAGAATTGTTTATTGAGTAACAGCAGTTTGATGATTTCCATTGTGTATTTATTTCTGGTTATAATTGGTGGAGATAATTTTCCATTAAATATCTCCTTAAATCTCTCCATTGATGGAATCATGGGGGAACTTGTCAACAAAATGACTCAACTGAAAGCTTATGCAGAGATTTACATATTTGAAGGGAGTTTAAAAGAAAAGATACTTGGTATAAATGCTGCAATACCTGTACGCTAGTTTTTAAGCACATATTGACACCCTTTTACCCATGACCTATCTCTTCTCTCAATGTGTTCTTTATTTCTTCACTGTCAGAAAGTTGTTTAGGTGCTCCATGGTAGGAACTGTTTAAGCACATACTGAAATGTGTGTTTTCTCATGAAACCTGTGTTTTACACAGAAGTAAACAAATGTAGAGAGTATAAGAAGCCTCCCTCATGCAGTCAGTAGCAAAAATCAAAAACTTATTTTCTGTGTTTCTCAGTATATAATCCACGTTGAAATTCATCAGCATGATCAGATTTTTGTCTCCTTGAACATTAAACTGAAGTGTGACAGCCCACACATCAACAAAAACACAGCTGCAAGCATCAATTAACAGGGAATGAGCATCATATCAGCATTTTGCCTTTTTGCTTTTTAACTGGGTTATCTTCTGACTTTTAACAGCAGATGTCAATATGCTTTTTACTCAGTTTCTCAAACAAACAAAATATTACTAAAAATGCTGGCATGTTTATTAAATGGTACAGTGTCATTAAAATAATCTTCTGGAGATGTGTGTAGTATAAACATTAACATTAGCATAAAACTTTCGTCAAGGTATTTCCTTCCTACGAATGAGCACCAGTCAAAAATTTTAGTTTAGAGCTCTTTGTTCCCTTTTATACCACTTTATTGTGAATGTTATTACAGCATTTTAAAGAAGTGAGTGGGATAGGAATTGGAATAACTGGGGATGTAGCTTGGAAACCATAATGTGATTTTTTTCTGATATTTCACTAAGACAGGTGAACTTTATGGGCAGAAAATTCCATGAGACTTCATCCTTATTCTGGAAAGGACAGTGTGAAGTAGGGAAGACACGTGACCAGTGTGTTGTAACCTTCAGACTTATCTTGTGTAATGACATTTGCCAGATCCCAGAGACTGAAAATGAAGTTCTACTTCGATGTAACTCTTTCGTCTTCCTACTTATAACAAGATTTGAGATCTCAGGGCGTTGTTTCAGGATGTCAGGTTAAGCCTCTTTAATCTCCTTATGATCAGACTTCATCCTCCAGAGCAGATAGTTAAGGCTGAGTTTATCACAGATAGAACTTTTTTTTTTCTAAAGGTCAAAACTTCATATCCCAGTTTAAGTAGTAAAGGATAAAGTCTGAGCACCTTACACTTGTCCTTAATGGACTTCCTGAGGCTCTCAGCTGTTCTTCATTGCAGCAGTTGCAGCCCACCTGTTTGCCTTTAATGACAGGAATATTTTATTTTTTCCTTCTGAAATGATGTCTTAGGGGATTTTTGATAAGCATAGGATGTTTCCAGCTGCAATGGAGGAGCTGTCTGGGTGACAGGTCACTTCCCTTTGCTAACTGGTACCAGCCAGGTGTTATTTTTGTCTTTATCTATCCCTGTACAGTCCTGCCCGGTGAAGGATTTCTCTATAGAGCAATTTTTATCTGTGACATTGGAATTTTCTTGAATAGAAAGCATTTTTTTTGGCAAAGAAATGGATTTTGTGGGTGGTGCATTACTTCTGCTGGTGAAACAGCAACCTCAGTGCCTCGTATCTCTTGGCACAGGGCTTCACAATATGTGTGTTGTTAACAGCTAGTGGTGATCACCAGGCAGACAGCAGCAACCTTAACTGATAAATATCACCCTTTTTTTTTTGTTGGTTTTTTTTTTTTGATTCTCCCAGAGTACTTGTGAATGATTTTTTTCTGATATACTTGACATCCAGCATATTTGCTGATTTATAGCACACACTATCAAGAAGAATCAATTCTAATCCACATTGTTTAGCCACCATGTGTAGTTTGTACTGAAAGACACATTGTCCACTCTCTAAACTGGTAAATACAGAGCTGATAAATATGCATTTTTGATAAATATGCATTTATGATAAATTTCCATTTGCCACAGCAACATGTTTTTCTGCATATTACTGTGTAAGTTAAATCCACAGTTCAAGGTTTATTCAGATTAAGAAAAAAAGAAAGTTTTGGACTTCAACAAATGTTTTAAGTTATATTGAAATAACTGCTGTGAAATTTCCCTCTCAACTGAAAAGTCTTTGAAACGTCTTTGAGGTATTCAGTGACAGAACATATCACTTCTACATGGTTCCAGTGATACTATTTTACCTTTTATTTTTTCAATGTTACCCATTAGGAACAATTTGGGAAAATATTATTTGCTCAGTTGGGGAAAGGAGGATATTAGGAGGCTCAGAAACAAATGTAAGATCTGAATTGAAGGTTTTTGTTAAACTACACAGAAGTGTAATCATATGCTTATAGTGAAAATCACACCATCAATCACATTTCACATAGGGAAATTTTGCACAGTATAATCAGAGGGGTTTTGCAATGAATGATAAAGAGTCAGGATTTCACAAGATAAAATAAAAAATTGCCAGATTTGTCATTTTCTTCTCATTCCTATAGTTCACTATATATATATATTTTTTTTTTCAGAATCCAGATGAAGATAAGCTGCAATTTATGTACTGAGGGTAGATTTCAAGATGCACATGGCATTTAGTGAGCAAAGCTCCATGTATATAACATTATGAGGCTGTCATAACACCTTTCATATTCTAGATTTAGCATATTAAAAATGTAATAAATAGTTTTCTCCAACCAAGCACACATTAATTCTGAATACAAAGCAAAGAGGAAAACATATTGGAACTACATCAAGAATTATAAACAGTAAGTAAATCAAAGAATTTTGAAATTAATTTTTTTTCATGAAATAGAGAATATGGGCATTTTATAAGCTGAACAGGGTTCCAAAATGTACTATGTGCCCCACTGCACATACATACCCTTTATTATCATGCAAATAAATGAGCTTCTCAAATCAAGCCCCCTGTGTGCACTAATTCCATTACTCTGCTGGAAACATCATTCATGTGTGCCTTATAGTTCTCTTGAACAAAATCTATAGGGAGTTTTTTTTGGTTGTTTGGTTTGGTTTGTTGGGTTTGTTTGTTTGTTTGCTTGCTTTTTAAATTAAACTGAGTATAAGTTCCCTCACTTTTTCAAAGAGAAGGTGCCAGTGATATTCTGTTTTGCATAATGTCAGCAGTGTACTCCTAACATGTTTCAATTCAAGTATGTTCCAGTTTGAATACAATTCCTAGTGCTTCATAATTTTATTCACTGCAAGGCAGAAATGTGCAAAGGAAATTTTGAGGTTTGACACCCATTTTTGTCACTTAGCTGACAAGGTCAATTAAGTACAGCTCTAAAGAGGTTTAATGTCAGGTTGTGTTAACTATTCCTTGCTGAGCAGCAGGTGTCACGTTCAGTAGGTAGGACAGGGTCCACCTGTGTTAGCAGCCTTCTTCAGCTCTGGGCTGCACTCTTGAACCTCCTGGCCCCTGAATTCCCAGAGAACCCTGAGAATCCCATTTGGGTTCCTGCTGGAGCTTCAGGACAGGTCCTGGGCACACCAAACTGAAAGACATGCTCCAGCTGTACACCCTAAGTGCTCCAGCTGTGCACCTGATTTATTCCAGCCCGAGGCAGATCCACAGCAGCACCATGCAGACATGTTCAGGTGGATCTTGAGTTAACTTTTTCTCTACAATTGATACAGGCAGAACTCTTGTCTTGGGTTGCAATGCAAGCTGTATTCTATTCCTATCTGTCGAAACCAGTTGAAGAGGTGTCCTTTTTTATCTCATAACTCAGGATGAGGGGGCAGGTTCCTTCTGTTAATGGCCAGCTGTCAAAACCAGGTGGGGCAGTGTTCTTTATTTCTCCCACGGCCCACCCTCTAGCCAGGATATCTGCTGTTAATGGGCCATCAAGGCTCACCGCATGGCTGATACAATTACATCATCCCATTGGGAGATGCTCCACCCAGTGGGAGGACCCCAGCATTCCTACCTGGATAAAAACAGAAGGCCAGCCTGTTTACACTGGATTCCCAGAGGAAGACTGGACCCATCTTGCCACCACTGGACACTTCTACAGAATCCTCTCTGCTGCAACAAAACCACATCTGTCACTCCAGGAGAACTTGACTGGACTGGACTGCTACCAACACCCTGACCAACAGGGCGGCAGGCTGTATTCTCACTCTGGCAGTGTTTTTATTTTTTGTTCGTTTGCTTTTTTGTACTACTATATATATTTTTTTAATATTCCTAGTAAAGAACTGTTATGTCTGTTCCCATATCTTTGCCTGAAAGCCCCTTAATTCCAAAATTTTAATAGTTCTGAGGGAGGGGATTTACATTCTCCATTCCAAGGGAAGCTCTGGCTTTTCCCTGGCAGACACGTCTCTTTCCAAACTAAGACAACTGTGAAGCCATTGCCATGCAGGGAAAGTCTGCTGGGAAAACCAGCAAGAATTCCTGGAAGATCTGGCTTATAGGACAAAGTTAAAGAACTCTCATACTACGGTCTTTGGCACGAGAGAAGAATACCCTGTAAGTGTACTGAGTGCCTTGGCAAGCAAATATATCATTTTTAATACATTCTCTCCTACTGGGTTGATATATGTGTGCTGAGACTTTTTAATGATGTAATACAGTGTAATACATAGGTTTACCTCCTGGTTATCTGCTACAAGGATAAGTTTGGTACCATGAGGCTCACAATTTATAAAGCATCTTCAATTATCAGTGTATATAGATGTATAAACTATGCTCCTAAAGTCAGCTGCTGCCCAGTATGTGTTTTCTGCAGGAGAAGAAAGACATTAAAATGTGTCTGGTCAAGCAATAAAAAGTGCAATATTCACTAAAAGAAGTAAAACAAGAAGATAACAAAAGCAGATCATAGAAAATGAGATAAACAAGACTGCTGCCACAACAGGCTCCCATCTACCATTACCCACACACTTCATAAATATGCAGTGGGATATATAGCACAGATAACATTTTACTGTGAAGAATGAACAACTAGTGCTCACACATTTTTACATGTCCAAGTGTGTGGGGAATGGTTGCTTAGAATCTGGTCTGGTATTGTTCCTGAATTTTTCCTGGGCAAAATGAGCTATGAGTGAACTTCAGAAGCAATTTAAGCTCATACATCACCTCTGTACATCCCATTTGGACATGCTCACAGTAGCCACTGACAAGAAAAAAGGATGAGGTTTAGCAGAAACCAACAAGGGAAAGAGAGAGCAACGTAAAATAACAATAAATTTTTCAGCTTAGTAATTCACTGGCCATACATGTGCAGTGTACATTGAACTGAAAAGTAAAGATTTCTAGGGTAGTATTAAAGCAGAGAAACAGCCAAAAAGTAATCATTTGAATCATCACAAAATGCTGATTTTTCCAAAGCAATCTGCTTGCTTTCTTTTCAGTGGTTTAATGCCCTGTTTTAATCTTCCTTTCCTTCCTTTCCTTCCTTTCCTNGAACTGAAATCCACTTTCACGTGGAAATGAAACAAACTTCAGTTTGGAAAATATTCATAATGAGCATTTAAATCCATTTTTTGTGTCCTTATTCCTTCTGTGTCTGTTTTTTCAACCAGACTGCCAATCAAGGAACAATTTGATTATCCATCACAAAGACTCTCTAGCTTTAAGAGTCCTTGGTTTCTGTGGAAGCAGTTCAGCTGCCCAAAGAGCTGTGATAATGCCAGCAGAGCCATACAGAAAAGCTTTCCACACTGCCCCAGATATTACAGACACACATCCAGATGAAGCAAATAATGACGTTAAAAGTTTATTTTTGAGAAGCTTTTTCCATCTGTCTCAGTCAGGTCAAAATTATTGCTCTACTCCAACTTCATCAGAGACATTGATGATTCAATTTTGGTTTTTCTTCTAAATGCTACTGGGGGGGAAATTTTTTCCTGATTATTCTGATCATCTTTGTCTATACCTTCTGTTCCTTCTACCTTATAGAATCAGAGGATGGTTTGCATTGGAAGGACATCAAAGATGATCTCATTCCAATACCCTGCCGTGGACAGGGCACCTTCCACTAAAACAGGTAACTCAAAATTATCCTTATCTACTCTGGGAAGAGAAAAGCCAATGACAGGGCAATTCCTGCTTTAATTTTGGATGTTATATCTTGTGCTCTGAAAGGGATTTGTAAATTATGTAGGTAATAAAGTCACACAACAACATATGTGCCTTAGGAAGGAATCAAAAAATAGGGAGAAAGGTGAAAAAGGAAGAAAGAATTACACAAGAATATGTACCTAAGAGAAAGCCTGTGTTATTCCATTGACTCAGACAACTTTCAGCAGTGCAAAGAAATTGATAAACCGAGGTCTGTTTCTAAAAGCCTATTTCTATTAATTAATCTACTGATTTTTTCATGTCATCAAATATCAAAATCACTCTAGTTCTACTTAGTAATAAAACTCTGTATTGGATCGAATTATGTTTATACAGTAATTTGAAAACCATCACCTGCTTAAATTCTGGGTCCCGTTCAAAGTATGCATTTCCTTGCAGGATTCAGAGAGAAGGATGCAAAGAAGAAATGGAGATAAATCTGGAGGCTTTGAACAGGCAGGAGATGTGTCAAGGTAAACCAAATTTTATACTCTTATTTGTGTGTTGACATAGCTGATGCAGTGTAATAACTGTAGGCAATCTGATCAAATTTCTAATTTTTTAGGATGAAGTTCTCCAAATGAATTGTTAATTTTCAATGGATTGGAGGTTCTGCACACCTATACCTCTTGAGAAAGAGCCAAATCACTCAGAAGTGAGCAGTGGCATGGGGCTGTAACTCAGGCCCTCCTTTCTGAAGGAGGCAAAAGTCATCCGAGTTAGGTGGATGCAGTGAATGCCTGGGTACAACTGTATCCTGAAATAACAGGGTTTGCTTTCCCTTTATCTACTTGACAAAGCCAGGGATCCGTGGTATTTTTTCCCTTTCATTGTTAGGAAAGAAAACCCAGAATGTCCAAACGGAAAGCTTTTTAGGCTCTGCATCTTGCTAGTTTTGCTCTTCCCCTATTTGATGTACTGCTGTAGTCCAATCTGAGAGCAGCCTTGCATTTCTGATGAGGAGCCAGAGCGCTCAGCTGTTTTTCAAATTGGCAGGCACTGGGTAACTTGTAGAGAAATTGAAGTGCTTGTTCTTGCTCACATGATTCATTGTTATTTTTTCCCAGTCATTATGAATTGAAATAAGCCATCTGTTATAATAACAGTGCACCGTGCACCAAGAAGCGTGGCTTTACCTAGGAACAGAAACAAATGTCACATAAAAATGAATTTGGGGATCCACATATACATCCAAATTAGATAGCTCAGTAATAGCAGCAATGGATGTGTACGTAAAACTTGTTTTGTGGGAATATTTACTGCTGTTTTCAAAGAGAGACACAGTAGACTGATACCATTTGAAATGGATAAAAACAATCTATTTGTTTAAAAATAGATTTCTTTCACTGTCCTTCAGTATTAAATCTATGACTAACAAGGCAAGTAAATCTGAAACTGGATACCAGCTGGGTTTTTCTTTATCATTTTAGGTCCGTTTTAAAGTAAATTCCCAATCAGCTTAACAAAAACTGAGAGGCACCAAAAATATCTAAAGCCTTATGAACAGCAAAGGGTTTTTTGCACATTCGAAGTAATCTAGAAACCAAATTGCTGTGTCTGTGGTAACAGATCTTAACTCTCGTGCAGAGTTTAGTTGATGGTTTAGTCTTTGGGGTTTTCTTCTTGCTTCCTTCTCTGTCCTTTGAAATGTCTCTGCTTGACACTTAAATAGGGCTAAAAATTTCATCAATGTGTTATCTTTTCTCATTTTTTATAAATATTTACCTGATCATATTCTATAAGGAGGAATTAAAAGTGTTCCAAAGATGGGGTTTGCATCACCAGTACCGTCAGCTGTTGCAGTACCTTACCCTGTATTCCCAACGGCATTTTTCCATTGTTTCTTCATATCCATCCTGACATTTATTCTTCAAAGTTAAGCACAATTTTTTTAGGTCAGAATCAGCATCAGTAAGCACAGGGTGTTAAACATTAAACTTATATTTCCTCTCATGTTTGGATTTACCATTACTAGCAATGGGAATTTTTTACCTTGAATTCACTGGAAAAAAGCCCGAGTTGTACTTTTCCCTAACACCTCTAGGTTTTGGATGCTTTTTTTGAATACTGGATTTCACTATCCTATTTTTGTTCTTGCCAAAAAGCAGATGACAATGTGATTACAGTAGTAGGAGATAGTCCTTATCACAAGCTACAGCTGAAATTCGAATGCTGTTCCCTGGGAGAGATTGTGCTACAAACTAAAGAACAGCTCCAGATTGTTATCAAGTTATGCCAGATCTTTCTGTGAACTTCTGAGAAAGTATCATAATTTATTATATATTATCTGCAAAGATTCACTTCGCTGTCCTCATCTGCAGATATTTCTTTACTACTAAATTTTAGGTTGATAAATCAGCCTCTTCCTCAGTGTCCTACTTGCAAATGGCAAATAGTGGTTGACTGGAGTATTGAAAGGATGATATACACAGTGCTTGAATATCTGTTGAAAAGAACTTACGATTACATAGATAAATCGGTGACATTTTCCCTTGAAAATTATTATTAGCCATATTATTTAGTCATATTAACCCATATTAACCCAACTATTATTGAATAGTTTATTATTAACCAACATATTAACCAACAGGTTAATTCAGGCACACACAGGCACATACAAATCCTTAGGGGAAAGAATGAGAACAATTGACTCAGAGCATGCCCAAAACCAAAACAAGGTGACAGATAATAAATAACTATCTAAATGATCTAATAAATAACAATCCAGCCTGCAAGAACCGTAACCAAATTCTGCTCCTGAGATTGAAATCAGACCATGGGGGTTGCTGTCAGTTGTGGGGCTTCTCTTCAGGTGCTGCTAAATACTGGGTAACCTCAAAACCTATGTCAGTCATCCCTCAAATGTGCACAGCTGTCTGCACACACACATACTTCCTGTCCTCCAGAGCCACAGAAATTACCAAGAATCCTTGGAATGGAAAGGGTACCTCAGCAGGAAAGTGCTGTTGTACCTCTTTGTTAGCTCTCACACCATTATCCCAGACATTCATCTCCTATCCTTGTTCAGCTCCAGTAATAATGTGTCATCTAAGACTCCTGACTCTTAATTAGAAATCATCTGCTGTTCCTCACCCTGCTCTGGTGTGTCCTGCTGTGACTTTCCCGTCAGTCTGCTCTTCCCTGTGATATGATACAAGGTGGGAGAGCACAGGGGTTAATGCAATTATTTACATATGGTAATACAGTGTACAGCAGGGAATTAATGGAACAGTATGCAGCATTTCAGAGCTAAAAAGAAATCAGACATCATCTCTTCACTGATTTTCCAATGCTACATTTAGCATTTAGCTTTTAAACTTTATGCTCCTTGAACAATTCAAATGTCACCATTTTTTTTGAGAGCAAGGTGAAATCAAGCTGGATTTGGAGGAATTCAAAGATGGTAGAGATAAAAATTTGTTCAGTTAGATTTTTTGTTGATATTTATGAGAACAAGCATCTAGAATTATCTCAGCTTATAGTTTCATCCCTCTTTATACTTTGCATTTCTCCAAAGTGGTCACAAACCCAAAGCAAGAATGGGGTATGGTTGCCCTTTTAAAAATAACTGCAAATATTAAATGCTGAGTTCTGATTAAATTCTGATTCTTAATGCAGAACCCAGACCTACTTAAGTAGGAGGAGAAAATTGCCTTGACTTGCAGGAGGCCAGAATGCCACCCACAGAGGTGCCTGATTGCCAGAGAGGACTGAGCATCTGCTGTCTGAAAACCCCTGTGGCCTCTGGTCTCTGACATTGGTCAGTCAAAAAGCAAGACACTGAAATAAGCAGTGAGTGCTGGAAAAGCTGGTGCAGAGTCGTGTCCCTGTGAGAGCACTTCCACGAGGATGATCAACATTAGCTGAGGAACTGCACACAGGATTTTACACGGACAACACACATGTGTACAGGTTTTCTTTATATTTACAGCTATACCTTTGAGGAATCATTGATTAGGAATATAAATATTTTTGCACCATAATCATTTTAATAGGCAATTACGTTTGTTATTTGAATATTTTCGTAATTGCTCAGTTCACAAACATGAGCACTAAAAAAGAGCATCTGATAATGATGCCATTATTCCTAATGATCCACAAACAAATTAATGTTCTTTCTGATACTGGTAATTTAAAATCTATCAGATTGCAACTGCAAACATAGAGACATAGCATGTCAATGAAAGCTGTAATGAAAGGGGATGAATCCCAGAGCTTAGAGCATGTTCTTATCAGTTACAAGCACAGGCAATACAGGAAACACAGATAGCAGAGGCAGATAGAAGCTTTTTAAGGCTGTTTTCCAAAGGTAGGGGGATATGAGGATAGAAACATATTCTATGGCAGACTTTGTATTAAGGGTGGTTTTTTTACTAAGTACTTAAGACTTTGAGAGTCTATATGACAGTACCTCAGTGTGGCAAACCTGATTGAGGTCAGATGAAATTTACACCGACTTAGATATCATCAGAAAACTGGGAGCAATTTGATCCCCTGCTGTCTCTCAGCTGGCTGATTCTACTTCCAGCTGAGTAAGAATCCCAGACAGCTCCTCAAAGCAGTGAAAATATCAGTATTATAGTCTCAAGCCATCCTGGGAATGTTCCTGTCTCAGATGTGAGACAAAATCTGCCTCACTGGTTTGTTCAAGCTTAAGCTGGTGCAGAATCACAGAACATTTTGGAAGAATTTTTAAAGATCATCTACTCCAATCCCCCTGCAAGAAGCAGGAGCATCTTCTGCTAGAGCAGGTTGCTCAGAGCCCTGTCCAATCTGACCTCGAATGGTAATGGGGGATCCACCATGTGTGCCAGTGTTTCACCACCCTCACTGTAAAAAGTTTCATCCCTATTCCTAGTCTAGTCTCTTTTAATTTAGAGCCACTACCCCCTGACCTATAACAACAGGCTCTACCAAAAAAATTGTACTTATAAGCCTCCTTTGGGCACTAAAAGGCTGCAATAAGATCTCCCTGGAGCTTGTACCTTGGGAATGGGTGAGTGGTGGCAAAGGAAGAGGGTCCTTTAACAAGACTTTTCTGTTAGATCAGGTCACTAGATGCTTTCACACACTGGAACCTGAGTACATATTAATGGTAATGGATTCCCCTGGAAATATAATTTCATCTTCTTAAGCTTGATTGTTCTTTCCTTGGATTAATAAATATCAAAGCTGTGATAATGAGAGAATTAACATTGCCAATTTAAGTCACAATGAATGTTTCCCTGAAAAGAGTCCAAAGCAAACAATTTATGCTGTGCTCAGAAACCTGTCAGGAAGAGGTTGGAATGTGCATTACTCCTTAACAGAAGTGACTGCAGACTTTATCCATCATAGTCTATTCCAGGAATGCTGAAGTCACAAGAATTTATGGAGAGGGAAGAAGGGACCTGTAGGCACACACGAGCAGAGGAGGGGATCCATTTTTCAGTGGAGGCAATACAATCATTTAAACTAAGAAAACAAGCAATAAACAAAACCAGGCAGTGACAGCTATTAAAGGTCTGAATCATTACCATTCTGAATCATTACCATTCTGAATGCAGAATAAACAAGTAGTATTATTTAGCATGCAGAATAAGCAATAGGTGGGTGTTTGTGAGTTGAATCAGTGATGGGGAAGCTGAGGAACAGCATCTTGGTTCTGAGCCATGCAAGATGTCACAAGAGACACCAGCCAAAATCCCAGCCCAAAACGAAATTAATGAGACTTCTATCAGTGATTTCAGATGGATTAGGATTTATTGCCTTTTTTTCCCCACCAATAATCTTGTCTTGTAATTTAATCTCTTAGCACTAATACTCTCATTTAGAGTACATCTTGTCACATTTGTATAGGATGGTGACTATACTCACAGTAAAGTCAAATGGCATGAGCGTTGAAAAATGTGAGGAATTCTTTTACATTAAACGTCTCCTTAGGAGTACAGAACTAAAGTTAGACCAGGGAATTTATCTGCAGTCTGGCTTCACTGAGAAATTCCAATCATCTGTTCTAAATGTTGGCATGACCATACATCTCCTCCTCCCTTTAGTTCAGATTTGTAAATGCAATGAATTCTTCCAGGGTTTATTCTGAGAATGGAGAATTGCTACACTTCCATGGTGCTGTAATTGCTCTCTAACAGCTAATAATTATGCATCTGCAATATCATAAGCACAGTGTTGTGAAATCCAGTGCAAACAATTAGGTCCTCTGTTATATCTCAGAAAATGATTTCAGAAATGGGATGAGGCTCAGTCAGTTGTGTAGACAGATGCTATTTTGCATTTGTGATGTAGTGAAGATGGGTTAGCTAACCCTTTAGAGTCACCATCCGTTCTTCTAGGAGGTGTGTCAAAAACGCTGCAAAAGCTACCTACAACTTTGACATAAAGAGCAAAGAAACACAGTAAGAAGAAAGCTGGCAGGGGGAAAGCAGATTTCCCTGAAAAACAGATGGCACTTACGTATCTGCTTGTGTCTTTTGTGCTTTTAGTTTTGTTGCTTTAAACCACCGTGCTGGAATTTGGGTCCCGCTGCTTTTTGGAGACCCTGGCATCAGGCAATTCCCATTGAATGAGCTGTGTGCTCACACCCTGCACTGCACTGGTTTGATTAAGGAACGGCATTAAGAAAAGCCTTTTATCAAAAAACTGAATTTAAATGTAGTTTCAATACATTGGCTTGCGTTCCTTTTCCACACATCCAGAATCCACAGCCAACTGTTGCAAATCCATGTTTCTTGGGACCTGTAAACTTCCCCCACCTTAGTGTTGTGCTGGTTTACATGATCATAGAATGGACCTTTTAAAGGTCATCTAGTCCAACCTCCCTGCAATGATCAGGGACATCTTTAACTAGATCAGATTTCACAGAGCACCGGAATCTCCAGAAGCTCAAGGCTCTAATCTCCCACAAGGAATTGGTTCATCTTCAATTACTCTTTTTCTGTTGTGCTTTTCCCTTGTATTTAGAGGGCCAGAGGAGCAAACAGTCACAAAAGAAAGCAAGAATTTATGTGAAAAAAATAATTCTACATGTTGCATTGCTCAATTGGAACATAATTATGATCTGGCATCTCCTGCAATTGTTAAAGGCTCACTAGAGTATGGCACACAGGGCATGAATGAAAAATCCTGCCAGTGGAAAAAGAAACAGATTCCTTTCAGCTCCTCTCCTGTTGATGTTGTGCAGATGGTTAGGAAAAGGGTTGGGTCTTGTTTTTTCTTCATTTATTATCCTTTGCTGGCAGCCAAAAATAATCATCAGACTTGCAATACAATGGGAGGTTGGGAAAAAAACCCCAAAAGGTGACAACAAAGGAAAGAAGGACTGCAGAAAAAGGATTGAGGAGGATGTATTGTGTGAGTGAACTTGAAAAGGGTGGATTCAATCTGGACCTGGATGAGCTGCCCTGTGAGAAGAACTGAAATGGTAAATGCTGTGTACTCTACCTAGATCAGCCTCTGCTGACACAGTGGGACTGGAAACACAGGGATTGTAATTGTAGTCTCAGGTCTATGGGAATGGCATTAGGAAAATGTCATATGCTGTTGACATTATGTGCTTCTTGCAAATTTCCTCATTCTTTGAAAACTTCTACAAAAGACAAGATATAGCCTTGACACTTCTCAGAGGACAGCTGTAGGTTTAGGCTTTATTTTCCTTTGCCCTGGGGAAATTTCCTATTGACTGTGGTTGACAGCTACAGTACAGACCAAAATTCCTCATAAATCATGCTGTGAGTCAAGTGCATGCCTCTTCTAAAGCGTGGCATCCTTGGAGAACACTGCTCTTCCCACAAACACAGCAAGTGCTGAGCAAAAGCAAAAGGGGCCAAAAGGGGCAAACATGACCATGCTGAACCTGAGGAGGATGGGCGGGAGCAGAGACATCTTTCACTGGAGAAGATTCTTCCCTCAGCTAGAAAAGTCAGGTATTTCAAGGTCTGTCCCACTTCCTGAGCAGGTGTCATGCTGTCTCTACAAAGCTTTTGTCTGATTTTGATTGAAAGATGAGCACTTAAAAATATTTCTTCTCTTCAGTGTGAGAGGTTTCCCCTGGCACATGCAAGCTCATTTTAGATAGACTATCTATTTGCTGGCTCAAAATATATTTTTCAGGTAACTGCTTTATAAACTGCTCCCTAGAAACTTTTTATATAATGCTGTATCTATTAGCATGAAAAGAAAATTACTAAGCTAGAAAGTTTCCCATTGTGAGCCTTTTTGGCTCCCACATGTAAAGATACCTTCTTTAAAAAAAAAAAATCTTTTTGCTACACAACTTATTCTGAGTTTGTCATTCAGAGAAGGGAGCCCTATAAATGCAGCTGGAACATTAGCGTTGGACATTGTACCTTAAATTCCTTAAAGCAGGCTGATATTAATATTTCTTGCAGTAGTACCTCTCTTTAAGGCCCATCTTGTGCACAGATCTGACATGCTGAGCCTTGTCCCACCACGTGGGAGGACTTGATGTGGCATTTCCCAGATGGGATGTGGGATTTCCCAGGTGGGTTTCCTTTTCTCAGGGCAGTCTGAGCACCAGGCTGCTGCCAAGCTTTGTAGTTTGGGCATTATGCAGTGGAGTGGAAGGGCAAGGTTTAGTGTTTGAAATGAGGCCATTTGTGGGTTTTCAGGGTGTCCTGCCTGCCTTTCACATGCTGTTCAAGAAGGACACAGATCTCCTGTGTACCCCATGGCAGTACAGATGATATGATTTGATACAGAGCTTCCTGTGTACCCCATGCCAGTACAGATTATTATGATTTTCCAGCACGGTGCCACCCACCAGCCACTGAATCCAGCCCTGACTGTGCATCACCCCAAAGCAATGAAGACAAGCAACAGTTTTCCTTTACAAAACTTAGTATACTTGTTTACACCCAACCTAATTAATTATCTTTTGGTCACTACGTTCTATTCATGTCTCTCCCACTTGCTTTGGGCTCAATGCTTCATTTCATGCCCTCAGAACACCCTCAGACACTGGCAGATAAGCATCTTCAGCTTCATATCTCTAAGTGACAGATATATTTATTTGTTTCCTCAGTTTGAACCATGACACCAAAGATATCTTGCAGGGGCTTTGACACAGAGAGTGTGACAGGAGTGGTGCTAATCAGTCACATCAAGTTCTTAATAAGGCAGCCACTGACAATAATTCCAGCTGACATTCTTGATGCTTTTTATGGCCTTGTTTAAGCCTGAAGCTGGTATTCCTGTATTCTCTTCCTATTGTTGTTTTTTTTTTGAGAGGCAGCTGTAGCTCATGTTCAAATGTTTTTGCTCTCCTAGCCTTCCTTATTTAAAAGGAATTCATAAGCTTCAGGTCAGATATAAAGTTACTTGTTTTTGGCACTCCTGAGTCACAAAAAATACTGTGGAGGGAAGACTGAAATAAAACCCAGAAATAGCAAGAAATAGATATATTGTGTTATCCAGCATTATCTCCAATTAATAAATTCACTTTTAATTATTTTTCATCTTCATCTTCCTTGATAACTTTGAAATTAATTTCTTCAGATGTTGCAGCTTTTACTTTTGCACTCCCATTTTGTCTATTTTTGAAAATTAAGCATTGCAGAACAGAATATATGCTATTTAACAAGGATAATCATTTCTCTTACTGTAATTGCACATCATCACCCATTAGCCAGTAACAATGATTGGTAATGCAATTTTCTTTGTAATAAAGCTAATTAATATTCACATAATTATCTGCTTTTCAGATATTTCTAAAAGCAAAATTTGATATTTTATTTAGCAAGCAAGTCATTAAAAGGAAAAAAAAACATATATAATGTTAAAAATGGTATTTGAATACTTGAAAAATATGATTAGAAGCTGGCTTAGAATGACCATTTCCATTAGGAAATAAATAAAAAACCCAGTCTCCTCTTTTAGTTAGCTCTGATGGATTTCTTTCGGAGAAACAGCAGAGTACTTTTAGCAAATCATAACAGCACAATATGTCAGGAAAAGGAGATAGGTTTATGATTTCTCAACAAGTGTACCTGACTTCACCTTTGGAATGAAGCACTTTCTTTAGCAATGTCTCTCAGTGCTTTCTCTAGTCCATCATCCTAATTAATCATGTGCTGAACTAAGGAAGTTTTTAAAGGTTTTGTGACTAATTCCATCTCACTTCTAAAATAGGAACATTATAAATATTAGTGGTAGCAGGTGTCTGGGTGCCAAGACATCTGAAAAATGCAGATATTTTTCACTTTCTTAAAGCATGGAATTAAGGGAATTCTATCACAGTTCTAAATTTATGGCTCCATATAAAAGAGTCCCTGCACTTCTTGGCACTTGTCACTAATATTTTACTAACTTCCCATCACACGATTTGGGTGATGAAGATTGTGCACAAATGAGGAAAAATATTGGATTAACACATTAGCTGCTCACAACAATTCCAATTTCCTTAAGTCATAAATGCATCCCTATGTATGATTATGAATATTTCATACAACATGAAATATTTAGGCACTGTAGAAAAGATCAGAGAAAAAATAAGCAATTCTGGCATTTAATCCACACTAATTCACCTCTCAGAATTATTTTTCAAACAGACCATATGCACTTATATTCTGAACTTCTGTTAAGATAATCTGTTGCTGAAGAAGCAATACCTTATTAGTTTTCCTTCCTTATAGTCAGTGAATTATTTTATTGCTGTCATGAAAATGATGAGTCATAAGGATTTCTCCGTCCAAGTCAGGGTTAATATTTTGGTTATATGAATTATTTATGTCTGCATATTCTATTATTACTCAGAGGGATTATAGCAATAAGTACCTTCATCATCATCCACAGGAATATATTTGCTAAATTTATGAAGATAACCTTGCTCTTCATTCTCAGAGTACCATCCTAGCCACAACCCACTTTGTTCAGAGAGGCACCAGAGACTCACCCACAGAAAGGGAATTGCATGTATGAAACACCCAGCAAGATCTGTGGCTTTCATACGGAAATCAGGTGACATGTGGATTTTTTTCTGCGGATGGACTAACTCATGTCGTTGTGACCCAATGCAAATTGAAAACATTTGTTAGACACTCGGAGCTCAAAATCTCTATTGAAAAATCTGCCTGAATTTTGTTCATTTCGAAAGTTCACAAGGTATTATTCAGAGGAATGTGACACCTATAACGTGGAGTGAGTTCTGCTTTTTCCTTGGCATGATTGAAACTCAAAGACGTGAGCAAAAGATAACAGAATAAACAGAGTGAAAAATAACATAAAAAAACCCCTACTATTTCTGACTTGTAAAGGCTTATGTAAGGTTTGGCTGCAGTTCTCACACGTCCAGGGGTCACCACTTGTTGCTAGCCGAGGCTGGTGTGTCCCACTTTAGGGACAGAAAGAGAGCAGGCAGACACAGCAGCAGTGAGGGGAACAAACTCTTCTACTTTATTTACAATTTAACTACTTTATACATTTGTACAGAGGTCCAGAGATTGGCTACAGAGGTCGCCACCTCTTAACCTGTATGGTGGACATCACCATCAATCAATTCTTCTCTCAGAGAAGAATGCAAACATTCCAAGAATAAACTTTGTTTACATGAAGGCTACGTGAAAACAGAGACAGAAGGCAGAAAATCTCAGGGCAACATTTATGCTGCACAGCCATTCAAATATTCCTGTTAACAACACCCCCCCCCCCCAAACCACAAACACCCATAACAATGTTAAAGAATAGAGAATAAAAAGGGGAGAAATTAGGGTGAAACCAAACACCTGCTCAGAATTCATGTGCGCATTGCAAATCTTGCTGCTCAGAATTCAGCCAGCACATCTACTTTACCACATCATAACCAAAGAACCCTGAAGCCCTCCTTGTGTTCCATTTTTCTGAGGTAACTGACCCATGATACTCAGGGTGGCTAGCAAAGGATTTTTAGAGAAATGCCAACATCAGGTTGATATTTTTATTAAAGCCTTCCTTAGTACTTGATAAAGAAAAAAAATGTGAACAAGTTCCCTGTGGTTGAGGAGTTTGCCTTTTTAAGAAGCTTGTGTAGAAAATACAATTTATTAAATAACTGTATTGCTTTTCCATCTGTTATGATCTGAGAAGGTTGATATTAATCAATGGTAATCAAGAATTTAGAGTAATTTATCAACTAGGGTGTTGTCATCTGCTCAGGTGCCCATTGACAGAAGTCATCAAAACTTTATGCACAGCAGCCAACCCCCCAAACAGGCTCTTGCTCTCCCAGGCAAGTTTACATATAGCAAATTTATCTCTAGCTTACAATTAGTGCAGTTTATTACTTAGAAGCAAATGTAGCTCCTTCCTCCCCTTCAGTTTCTCCAACCCATGAATTTTATTTTGATGTATTAGGAACCAAAATTTCCCAAGCACAGCCCCGGAGTCTTAGAAAATCTACCACGACCTCGTCTCTAACTCCAGGTTAAATATGTTATTTATGTTTTGTGTTGGTTTTTTTCCTAAGAGCAAACATGAGAAGTCTGTTTCACCACAGATCCACTACAGCAAACACAAGTAATTGCTGTGTTGCTTTATATTTAATTTCATTAAAAAGCACCCCTATGAATATTTATAAATTTAGGCATGCAGAGACACATATAAACAAAGTGTGCTGCGATGCCACTCATCTGCCAAGCTGTACTGAGTGGGTCACTTGCCAGAGTGGAGTTCTGGAAGGAATAAGCAGATGGCACAGTAGACAAAGCAGAAATAAAGCTTTTCATCATGACTGTTCAGTGTGTTCCCCAGCAGAGCTGCAGTTATGTTTCCTTGATGGCAAAGGAAGACATTAAATAATTTACTGAACTTGTAGGTTATTGAAGCTGCAACAGCACGTGGGTGCCTCTGGACTCTTGATTATTTGGAGTGCTTTGTTGATGAGAATTGGAGAAGGGCTTTCATTCTTTGTGTGCATTGTGCCCCAAACCTGCTCGGTGAGGCTTTGTAGGTTTTATGTAAAAACTGATAGTCCTGGGGTTTCATTGCTCCAGGGACATTGGAAACAATCCCCACCAACACTCGTGTTAAATGATCAGAATTCCAGAATGATGATGGATGAAGTTTCTAAGGTATCTAGGAACCTAAATGCTTTCTTCTGAATGATGCTGGTGAAAAGAAACATCTGTTACTGCATGGCAATTGTTGATGGAAGCTTTCCAGCCCTCTAAGAGATTCAGTCAAAAGAAAGAATTTCATAATAAGAGAAGATACATTTAATTACTTAGCTATTGTGAAAGAAACAGCAGGTCTGGAATATGTTGGATGCTCTTGAAATACTTGAAGGCAGTTTCTCTGTCCTGAAACTTTCAAAACTTAATAGAATGGGTCAGATTTGAATTGGATTCCAGTTGATGAAAAAGAATTGGTTGAATTCTCATCATAGGATATTTCAGTTCCATTGAAAGTATTTTTATGCGAAAGTCGTCAACCATATCTTCATTTTAAAATAATATCTTAATTAATACTTTATTTTAAATAATGACGTAATGGTTTGCCTTGAAATCTTTGTGAAATTAAAATACTGTATTTTCAAAATTACTTCTTATATTGCTTACACTTTTCTCTCACTCCCCTCAATAAGCACATTTGAATAACTTGTCTTGTAAAGCAGGCAGCCAAAATTTTTATTCACTGCCTCTGAAATAGACAAAAATATTGATTTGTTATTGTCTTAAATATTTGGATGTGTGGGTGCAAATTGAAAGATAAACAAAAAAGTGATATGTCACACAAAGGGCATGTTAAAATATTTTTTTTTTACCCTAACGCAGCGAGAAGTCTAAAACTTGGGAAAGATTTTAAAGGGGTTATTTAAAGATGCTTTTTCTCCCAAGATACCCTCCAAAACCTTAAGTATCAAGTACCTTTTGAGCTGGAGGTCATAATATGCATTATTTTTCCCCCATGAATTTGTTTCTTTTGGTTTCTATATTTTTTAGCACCCATTATGTACAAGTGCAGCAAGTGCAGTTGAACTCTGCAGCTCGAACATGAGATCTAAGAAAAGCTGCTTTCCTGTGGTTTTTATATTTTTTTATTCTGCTCACAGCTAATTGCACTTGATGTCTCCTAGCCCCTGCACTAGAAGACAGACTCCTCTTCGCCTTTGCCAAGCCTGATTTACCAGACCTTTATCAAATCCTCTTTCAGCTGTCTTTTCTCCAGCGGGACAAGTGCTTGTCTACTCAAAGTAAGAACAGTATTTGATATTCCTTTTCATCTTTGTTGCCCTTCTTTGAGCCTTTTTGTAGAGGAGGATGAGAGCTCTGTCACATGGATTTATGCAGGAGAATAAATGTTTCCTATTTCTTCTCTGTTCTTTCTCTAAAAACTCTTAGCATGCTATTTTGTTTTTCAATCTTTCTGAGCTATGGGAAAGTATCTGAAGTACACATCACAACCCCAGTCTCACTACCCAGCTACTTTGCTGAACATAGATCACTTCCTTTAACATGCAAAATACTTTTATATGCAAAATAACCTTTTTTTCCACCCATGTACATTACATGCCATTTACCCAGATTGAATTCTATGTGTCCATTTTGTTTCCCAGATCCAGTTTTGCAGTATCCTTAGGCCAACATTTGCAGCTGCAAACTCTTGATCTCACAACCTCAGAACTGGATTTTCAGTAAACTTCTTCGTTTATATTAAAGATTTAAAAAAAATGGATAAAGTCCTAATTTAATGGTTTTGTGTTGCATTTAATGGCTTGTGGATCCCTTGATAATTCATAGTATATTTCTTGAAAATTTTTCATTCTTACTTTATCTGCCACTTTCTGGTTGCCAGATATGAAAGTGAGTTTAAGGGACACTTTATACACCCCTAACAGTTGTTCACTTTCTGGTTCTTGAACTCCTTTTGAATTCTTAGGTAAGTTCTTTTTGATGCAATTTGTCCCTGTCCAATTTTGTTGCTTGCTCTGTAAAATGCATTGACGCCTCACTTTGATCCAGATCTTCAGTGAATGCCCAGAAAGGAAGGGTTCCAGTGCAGAAACCTCCCCAAGTCTTCCACAACAAACATAAAGACAGAAATTCAATTTTGTTTACTGGTTTGCCCCTTTTATCCCTGAGTGCTCTTTTTGTACCTTTATTATCTACTGACTCTAGAGACCTTCGGGAAGGCTTTTTGCTGCTGATGTGTTTGAAGGACGATGTATTAAGTGTATAAAAACTGCTGGTTAATGGTTTTCAATTACAAGCTTTTTTTAGGTCTATCTTTCTGTGTCTCTTGCATTCAGCTTTCCAACATCTGTATTCTCTGTTTTTCTCATTTGAAAAGAACCTCAGATTTTCTGAAAGCTACGACTCAACTTGAACAAAGTGTAGTGAGACCTTCGTCTTCTCTCCCTTTCTCTGATGACTTCTGAAATGTGATGTGTATTGGTTTTATGGCTAAAAATGTCATTACAATGCCTGCCTGAAAGCTGCAAAGATTTTGCTTCAACACTTTCCTTTTAGAAGAAATTTAAGCTCAAGATTACGAAAATACATAAAAGCTTAAGAAAGTGGTTTGGCCATCATGTCCATATACATTTATGGAAAACTAATTCACTATGTGCCGTTGTGGCTGCCTAGAATTCAATAATCAACAGTAGTTTAGTCTGAAATATCAGTTTAGAAGAGCTATGGTCTTAAAATTGTGATTATATCAGTGGTACCTCACTGTGCACACATTAGAGAAGAACTTTTTCATCCTCAGTTGAATTTTACTTTGACCATTGTTCAATTATTTTAAAAAGTGAGGATTACAGCACACAACATAGCAAGCTGTTAAAGTTTCTTCCTCTCAATTTTATTTCTTGATAGTGCTGAGCCAGTTAATTCAGGAATGGGAACAGTCATACTGTTCAGAGTCAGTATGACTCTGATTGTTCAGAGTCTAGAGAACTTTGCACCAGATGAAAATTTGATTTATAATGTCTCCTTGAAAAAATGAAAATGGATTAAGAAAACCTAGGGTTGGGGTGGGCTTGGTTGGTTGGATGGGTTTTTTTTTCCTTTTTCTGAGATCTTTCTTCTGGGAAAAAGCCATCTTTTTGCAGTGCTCTGGAGAAAATACCATGTTTACGGCTTCGGTAAATTGAAAAGTTAAAACGAGAGAAGGAAAAGCAGGAGATATGAAGCCAAGTAATGTGGGAGCTCCCATCTTGTATAGCCAAAGCCTGATGTGAATTAACTTTGAATTTCTTTTCCAAAATTAGTATATTGAAATATGAGAGTGGTTTAAGATTTGGGAAATGGCCATTCATTGTACCTCACATTGGGTCAAAGAGACTGACATGGAAGGTCCTGGTTCAAAGCACTCAGGGAAAGGGTTCTGGTAAATCCCCACCCAGTGAGATCAGCACTTTGGTTACTCAGCAGGGCTCAAGTGGCCCACCACAGACTCCCAAGGCTGGTGTGGTCTTAGGAATTTTATTAGTTGGATTAGTTGAGCTGGGAAGTTACAGCTGGTTATTTGCTGCAGACACTACATTTCAACTTTCTTTAAAAAGTCTTAGGAGCTTTTCCATTGCTGTTTTATTTTAATCTTTCATTAAGCTCACATTTATACATCTTACATTTATACAATATTACACTTGCATCTTGAGTCATTACACATGAGAAAATTTAGACAAAGAAAGAGAACTTTGTTTCCAGAGAGGCTCTTCCCAAGGATCTTCTCTTTCTCTCTTACATAAGTGCATAATCAAGTGGATCACAAAAACCTGTAACATTGTTGAAGATGGACACAATGCAGATCCACACAATCATACCTCTTGTAATGGAAGTTTCAACACTTAAAACAAGAGCGCCAAAATCAGCCTCAGAGCTCCCTCAATCAAATGGAAAGAGTGCAAATGTATTTCTGTGGAGAAAATGTGTTTCTAAGAATGCAAGGAGATGATTCAAAACCTCCAGGGAGTTTTGTGGCTAAATCCCAACATTTTTCTTGGAAAATAAATTCCATACCAGAACAACCATTTGTCTTAACACCCCATGGCTGCCTACAAACAAAGCGTTCTGCCAGTGACTGGCACAAACTCCAAGCTCCAGCCAGAAATCAAGCTGGTCCTTTTTATTCTTTCCTGGTTTGTTATTTTTGTCCAATCTCTCAAGGGCACATCTCATAGCCTGGATGAGAACAGAGAGAAAAGCAGATGGCAACACCATTTGCAGCCTGAGTGACAGCAGAGGATGCCAAAATGCTGATTAATGGCCTCATCCCCTCACAAATCTTTGTTAACTCAACTCTACTCAATTGTGCAGCATTATCTGAGGACCCAGAAGAGGGCAGGCACCTCCCTAAGGACTAAAGGCATAATCCCAAAGGGATCCTCTCAATAAATATAGATCTCTTCAGTGGATGTCCTCTTCATCTAGTGCCTATTTTTACATGTTGTCCAGAAGGAATGTAAATAATGAATATCCTCTGAGCCACTGGTGCAGCCCTGGTGCAGCAGGGTATGAGAAGAGCATGAGGAAATGACACGTTTAGATAAGATTTTCACACAATGTGTGATGCAAAAATAAGGTCAGACCTCTCAGGAGATAAAGGACATGGGATTTGCCAGGCTAAATTGGCCGATAACAACTGCTTCAGAGGGAGGGGAGAAATCGAAAAGAAAATGAGCAAGAAAACCTTTTTACTATTTCAGGTAGTGAATGGCAGAGTGGTGTGCATGAGGAGGATCCTCACAGGGAATGGTGGTTACATTAATAACACCTTCTTGTTAGAATTTGGATCTGATTTTTTATGTGCTGACAGGGCAGAGTTTCCAGAAGCACCACACTGTATCCCACGGTGAGGGGCAATACAGGAGTGGTTGCTCTTCTATCCAGCTGGTAAAATCATCCTGTCCAGGAGGTTCTGCAGTGCTACAGTCCAGGTGTAGCACTGCGCTGTGGGAGGGCACTTGGCAGCATGTTAGAGTGCCTGTTGAGAGGTGCTGGTCCCCATCTTTCAAAGCAATATTGCTCTTCTTTCAGGGAAAACCGTGTGGGCTCAATATTATATTAAAAACTATTCCACTGATTGGTTTTGTAATATCTTTCTCCCCGAAGGAGACTGTCCAACCTTCTTGGGATAACAGTTTCTCATGAAATTTCCTATTAAAACTTTCTCTGTAAGGTTCTTAATATGGAACAAAAGCAGAACCGAATACCTTACAACCTTTTAGTCACAAGTATCTCTGCATTCAATGGTTTTACTTTTGCTTATGACAGATCTACATGCTGTGATTTTAATGATAATTTTCGTGAACATTTAGTATGAGTTGTGTGGTTGGAAAATTAGGAAAAAATGCCATTTAAAGTAGTCCTTCACAATTGATAGAAAGGGCACTTTTGTGTCTTGTAAGCCAGAGGCCAAATGAAGTTCTAATCATGAGATGACCCAGACATTTTCAGTTTACATTTGCTCCTGCCTTTTCTCAGTGCTGTACAAGTGGCAGATGATGTTTTCTCCTGCTACAAGAAGGAAAAAAGATCAGTATAGCCAGGGTAGCTGCATCATTTCTGTCAGGGTAAAATTCATGTATGAGGAGATGAGAAGGCATTCAGACACCTGAACATGATCACTGGGGACCTCCTGTGATCTTTGAGCTTATCTATATCACCAATCCCTGGTTTCTTTCTGGTTTATACAGGCACTCTGCTCTTGGACATTCTGGAAGCATTTGGAGGAGAGTTTCCCCCAAGCCTTCTAGTGGACAGTCTGTCCTCTGACTCTAGATTTTCGTGCTGTTTTTCTCTTCTTGCAGAGAGAATTAATCAATTTATCTTTACCATGTCCTACACTCCCAGAGCATTTTGTTTCCACTCTTTAGTCAATCAGACTCTGTCACTTGGGCTTTCTGATATCTGCAGTCTACCATAAATTCTAGATTTTTTCCATCCCTCTCATAGAAGACTTTTGTTTATAGCTGATTGTTTTGTTTTAACCTCTTTCATAATGTTTTCATCAGAAGCCATTCTTGAATCTCCATCATTCTTCTGCATCCTGTCTGCTGTCTTCTCAAATTCTTAATAGCTGATGTGAAGAAAAAATTAACAGCAATATGAGCTTATTCTCTGTTTTTGCCTATTTTTCATTTCTCCTTTCTCTCCTCTTGAGTCTGATTGAAAAACACCATCCAACCTCTGCACTTTATTGCATTTCATCACATCTGCTGGCCATTCTTTCCTTCACTGTCATGTTACTGCTGCCTTAAGTTTCTCATTTACGACAGTTTTATTTTTCCTATCTTCATTATACAGTCCTGCTCTGGTATTTTCTATTAAAAACAGGCAATCTCACACTTCAGCCCATGTGCTTTGATAGAGACCAATTTATGTTCCCATTCTCATTTATCTTTATTCTTATTTACCATGCTGTTTTCAATTCCCTCAATTCCATGCTCAGACCTGTTAGTTCTGCCTTGTATCCTTTGCACTCGATCAATTCAAAGCACTCATGCCAAAATTTTTAATGGCCTATTCTTAGCCAAGTCCCAGAACCTGTACTCTGTCTTCATCTCTGTGACCTGACAGCTGCCTTCAATACTGCCACCATTCTCCTTTTCTTGAAATATTGCCTTTCCCTGATGATTCAATTTTCTCCTAGTTCTCCTCCAAGCTATTTACTCACTCATTCTTTTTTTTCACAGGATCCCCCTTTTAATTCCACAAACAAAACCATCTTTTTACTCTGTGATAACATGATCTACATCTCGATTCCATCTGCCTCTCTTGTGTTAAAAAGTAAAATTTCTACTGGTTAATTCTGTGGCCGAAGGATGTGTAGTTACCTGATTTCCTACACCCTTCCAGTACCTCCCTTGGACCCCATTTCACATACAGGTAGTGGAAGGTTTTGTGTGTGGACCCTCTTTTTTCTCTGCAGGTAAGGGATCCTCATCCCTGAGGAGGTTCTTGTACTGGAAATTGGGACAAAAGCAAAGGGTTTTAGCCACAAAACCTCAGATTGTCGACTTTGTGCAACCTGGTGACCAGACATTTTTGTGGGAAATTTCCAGTTTTTAGGGAACAATGCTAGCAAATTTTTTTGCCATTTCCATCTTCCACAACAGTTTTACAAAGGATGGTGCATCTTTGGCATGTCTGCACTACTGTGCATCTACAGCTCTTCTGAGGGGCATTTCTGCCACAGGCTTTCTTGCCTTAAACTGTTATCAGTCATAGGTTTGAGAAGTGAGCTCACTTGGGGTTATTTATAACATTTAGGGTTGTTTTTTTTTCTTTCTTCTGCTTTCTGTTTTTATCAGAAAAAAATTGTACTGACATCATAGCAGAAATATAAACTAAGACACAAAATTACCCTGAGAGAAGGAATTACAGCCTAAACCCACGCGAGGCATGTGATTTTATTTGTTCCTTTGTTTGAATGACCTCTTGCTGACAAACTCAAGGGTCATTATTGTGGAAACTCTCAGGCAAAAGTGATGTCACCAGAAATCATTTTAATGGAGCCTCATCTTCACATCCTGTTGATTTATCTGCTAAGTATGAAGGGAAATCAATAAGCAGAATAATTTTCGCATCTTTTAAACTTCTACAGTAGCAAAAAAATATTGTCCAGTGAAGACACGAATCATTGGAAAGAAAAATCACAGCTGTTGATAGGCACAAAAACATTTCTTTATATTAAGAAGGTGATTTTTATGTCTTGCCTACCAGCTTTTGTTTGATGTATTTGTACTAAGGGGAAATTTCACATAGTGACAGCAGGAATAAAAATCTTGAGATTTTCCATATTATGAAGAGAGATCTGCAGAGGGCAGAAGTCAGGCCCAGTAGCCCAGGAGGAATACAGAGCATTTGCCCAAGTATCCATGGATAAGGTTAGGAAAGTCACAGCAGCTATAGAATCAAATATGGTCAGAGATGTCAAGGGAAAAAGAAGAACTTTTATAGGTATGTCAGTGATTAGGGGAAGGACAGGGGAAATGCAGGCCCTGTCCAGCAGCAAACCAGAAAACTTGTTCACCTGGGATATAGAGAAGGCTGAAGGAGGCTGGAACTATGTGATCTTTAACCATATGATCTTTAAGGTCCCTTGCAACCCAAATCACTCAGCGATTCTATAATTTCAGCTAAATCCATACAGATTAATTAATCACAGAGTAATAGAATAATTCAGGTTGGAAAAGACCTTAAGATTACTGAGTCCAATTGTGTTTGCTTACTGAAACAGAAGACCTCAATAGACTGAGGCCTCTTTGCTGCTTTTAAATTAGGAACCTCATTCCATAAACTGCTAATGGAAGATAGCTCTGGAATATTAAATTCAGGGAACCCAATTTAGGAGTTTACTTCTCACCATGGGTTATTTAGGGGGAGCAAGATGAAGGGATCTTAATGTCAGCTGTATTACTCCTTCCCCTCCACCTAGCCACTTCAGTGGCATTGCATTCATATTACAGTAGAGAACTGCAAAATAAAACAGATCATTAATTATCACATAAACTCATTTAAGTCCTGGACAAAGGTGTAAATTAAAATTTTGAAGTTTTTCATTTGCATGGAAAGTGCTTTATGTCTGCTGCCATTTCTTCCCTCCAGGGCTAATTTCAATGTAGTAATCAGTGGGAGTAATGCTCCCGAGAAACCACAGGGAACAGTGGTTTTCCAGGTGAATTACAATTCATTGGAAGATGAAATAAGATATTTTGTGTTTTATGGAAAATATAAAGTAAATATTTACCTTCCATGCAGTGCTTTGTCAGATTATCTATAAAGATAATATTATTGTAGTTTGATTATTTATTGATCAATATGATCAAAATTGCAATACATTTAATGTTATTTTATCAGGGTATTTTTCTGATTATCAAGGAGTTCTTTAATAATAATCCTAAATACATTTCTGAAAAATATTTCTTTCACCACACAAGAAACACATTTTTTTAATGTTTTAGATCATTCATTTACAGGGTCCATACCTCATGATACCTCATAGAGGCTTGAGCTTTGCTGTTTGTTATTTGACAAGGTCAAATGTGTCTGTGGTATCTTAAGTAAGTGACAAAGAGCATTTTTAATTATAAATAGGTTATTATAAACATGCAAAAATAAATTAAGTGGTGGTTTAGCTGCAATGTTTGAATGCAGTCACTGACAAAATAATCTAGTCATGCTAGATAAAGATGAAAATTAATTTTGGCCGACTGGCTCCCTTGGGTTGTCATTTCTTTTCATCACACAGTTCACGGAAACTGGTCTTCACCTCACTCATCACAGTTTGAATGAAAAGGAATAAAAGCAAGGAGGTTTGATTTGCAGGTAATCATGGATTGAAACTGATCCAAAGTTTGGCGGTTTCATTCTGTGAATGAAGAGCTGTCAGTTCGTCCTCTCACAGCCAAGGCCTCTCAGGGCCCTCTGTGGGGCTGACTGGGAAAGGAGCAGTCTTCCAAATCTTTGGGCCGAAATATCCTACAGGCATCTGGAATTTGTCAAATGGCAGCAAATGATGTCGTGTCAGACTGTGTTATGTCACAGTTTGATAAAATTATTTACCCAAATATCGCAATTTTGTGTGCTGTTGACGCCGTGGATGCACGAATATCCATTAAAGGGATTTCTAATTTCGTCAGAGAAAAGTGATGAATTCAATAAGTTCAAGTGGGAACTCTTCTCCAAGACCCTTTTAGCTGACAAAAGGGTGTATTTGAGTGTCGTGTCTGCACGTCAGACTCTTCCCTTTCTGCAGCTTTTTCCATTCCCCAAGCTCAGAGGACGCATGCTCTGAATTTTACTACCAACTTTTACAAGCAAGCTCGGCTACAAGTAGTTTCTTTCCTCTCAGCCACTTGCCAGATTAAAAGCGTTCCGTGTTTCCTCAGAAACACTGACCTCCTCAGCAGCCTCCAGCTGTGACTGCTTATGCTGTGCAGAGGATAAAAACAAGGCTTGCTCCTTCTCTGTCTGCATAAACTCTTTACTTCAATTATGCTTATCTGGCAGATGAAACACCTTGCTGATTAAAAAAAAGAATTTTTACATGAAGGGCACAGCTTCCTCAAGGCTTTCCAAACTAAATTAGTATTCAATTTAAATCTTTCTTCACCTCCTAATCTTTGAAAATCTAATCATGCATTTTTCCTTTCATTGCATTACCACATCAAACCAAAATTTGTTGTAGATACTTATTCTAAATTCACTGTCTTTGCTTTCAACATCATTTTCTTGAACAGTCATAGTTTATAGAAACATCATCTATACAGTCTTTTTTTTTTCGATTTTAATTTAAATATCTATGTATTTTTAATTCTTTTTCTTTTTTTTTTTTTGAGGGCTAATGAAATCTTTTTCAAATGAACTACAACCAAGGACAATGTAAATTGGCCTAAGCAGACTGATTTCATCAGGCAATTGTAAAATGCTCTCTGGGTGTATTTACAACTGTTACCTCTATCAGCTTCATACAATCTTAATTGTATATTGACTTCTGAAGAAAATTCAGCAAGGTCAAACTCCAGTCAAAACTTTGAAGAGTATTTGAAAGTATTAATTATATTTATCAATTTTATAAGTAGCTGGTAATTATGCCTAATGTATGGCCTCAAAAGGTTCAATCTCACAGGTGCTTTCAGCAGATATGCAGCAAGTCAACAGTGATTGTTCGTACTGTTAGTGCAGAAATTAGTGATGCTTTCCTGTGTCTGAACTGATCTCAAAATATTTACCCTGGGATTCTGGAGCAGCCCTTGAACTGAGCAATCTTGAACAGAGAAGATATTCAACCCCAATTTGAGTGAGGAGAACAAGGGCAGGAAGTTGGGGACAACCCAGCTCCAAAAGCTGCCTCGGGTCCTTGGCTTGTCTAAGTTCTGGGCAAAGGTGAGACCTCAGCAGACACTCCTTTCCTTCTTTCTGTTTTTCAGCTAGCTGTGTTACTCTGGACATGGAATTGACAACCTGGTTTGAGAGGATGTGTCACTGATCCCTGCATTTCCCAAAATCATCAATACCCCTCGTAAGTAACAAAGTTACCTGTAAAATCACAAAAAAATTCTTGGAAAAAAGAGTCTTGTAACTAATGATTGGCCATTTATAGAAGAATGTGGGTTCTTCCTTGAAATAAATGATTTTACAGGTTTCAAAGGTCCTGCTAATGTGGTAAAAAGAGATAGATGTTTGCTAAAACCTGTATCATGTCCATTTCATCCCTTGCTGACAAAAGCCCATTAACATTCTTAACAATCCACAGGTTTTATATGTTCTAGATAAACCTCCTTTCAGCCTTGGTTGATTTTTAATGCGCTCGGCCTCAGAGATGGACCTTTCTAATATTAGGGTCAGAGTCAGGGTCAGGGAAAGCAGAGCTGCCACGATCGTTTGACATCTCCTAGGATGAAACCCAAAAAACTGGAGACCTTTCTTCCATCCCTACTGCATTTGGGATGTCAAAGTTTCTCCTATATACAACAGGGTGCGTTTGGCAATGGATTAAAGGATTTTTCTTCCAGCAGTGCCCATGCTGGTCTGGTGGCAGGTCAAGGGGCTTGGACATTTCTGGAAAAGCCGGCTCATAATTTCATAAGTTTGTGAGAGTTTGTAGGATTGTAACAGTGAATCCATCGGCAAGTCTTTCAAGAAGGAATAATTTTTAGGCAGTAGGTCATGAGGAAACTCGTGATCATAAAGTAAAGGTAAAAGAGGAAATTTTGCAGTTCGGATCTTTGTTTGAAAGAATCTGAAGAAATAAACACATTTTCCCCAGGCAGTTATTTAAAATGTACTGGAGGACCTGCTTGCATTATTTATCTCATTCTGGCTGTCTGAGTTGGTTGTGCTGGCTAACTCTTCCAAGCAGGAGAGGAAGTTCTGATTAAACGATGTGTGCATAACTGCCTTTTTAAACTCAATACCAACTGCACCGAAGAAGCAGACATGTGCAATCATCTCTTCATCACTTGCCAGCCACAGTTTATGTCAATTTCCATTTCTATTTCAGTCAGTCGGTCTTGAACAAACACAGCCTATTTTTCACTTTACATTTGGACACCTGAGGTATTTTATGGTATTTCAGTCTAGATTTCTATCCTGAAAAGCCTTGGAAAATGCTACAAGGAAATTTCAAATTTCGTGTTTAGGTACAACTGACAAATTTTGGGGCAGATTACCATTTATTCCTACGTAACAGGGATTATGTCTAGTTCTGTCTTTTCTTGGACTTTTTTTTATAACTAAAAAAACCTAGCAAATTAATAAAATTCATTCATTCATTCATGCACTAAATAGTGCTTTTCAACAAATATTTCTTGTACCATCATTGACAGGAAAGAAATAACTTCATAAAGTCTCCCAAGAGTTTCTCAGATTTACATACCTAATTTTCCAACTAGCTGTGAATGATGCAAGCCCCCCGTCCAATGTCTTTCCAGAAAGGAATGGTTCCTCTCTGTATTGGACAAAACTGTCTATATTTTACCAAAGAGCTCTCAAACAAGGTATTATGAGAACTTCCCCAAATGCTGCCTCTTACCTGGCACAGAAAATTACATGGACAGGCTTAAAGAAGCTCTGTGCTCTGGTTTGCATCAAAGCTATTTGTCTAAAATAATAACATCAGTAAGAAGCCCTCCACTAAAAATTAGAGGTATTTCATAAACTGAAAGGAAAGCTAGTCAGGAAATCAGAAATACTCGACAAAAAGTGGGTTATGTAAAGATATCAGTACCTCAAGGATTTCTTTGTGCATGCTCAAGAGATGCTCCAGTTAAAAGAATGGATTCACAGAGCTGACACTTAGGGTCTTTAAAGGATCCTAGTGAATTTGTGAGGCCTGTAGTTCATGACAAAGCCAAATTTAAACCTGAATGCAATTTAAAAAATGGTTAGAGATCTCTTAGTGACAACCTTGATAAAAGGAAGATATGTCATAAAAACCAGTATTGTGAATGTGAAATCGCTATAATGTTGTGGCTCAGAATCACTTTGGGACAGATTAAATGGTTTCTAATCAATCTGTGCACTAGAATCCAGATAAATAGATTCCAAATCCAGATCCAAAAGAGGGCGTCATAGAAGGTAAAGCTTGCCATACTCAATTAGCAATGAAAATGAAGTTGAAAAATTCATTTGTAAGGTAATTGCTGAGGTTTTATATGAGGGACCACCACTAAGATAATCACCCTTCAGATGCAAGATGTGATCAAACCTCTGTTTAAATCAGCGGGGCCCTGTTGATTTGCTGTGGTTAGGCATTTGCTGGCAGATTTTTTAAGTTCGATTAATAGATGCAGAGAGAAATAATTGTGTAGTTTATGCAATCTGCTGCTGCAGGAAGGTTAAGAAGTGATTTAGAGCAAGTGACCAAAGGAAAGAGGCTCATGCCTTTTTCTCCTGTATTTGGATGAATGGTTATTACCGCACATCCTGAGAAGAAGTCAGAGAAAGTCAGGTTTTTTTGGAAGGGCATTTAAATTCTAGGTAAGGAAATATGCCAAGGTATGAAGAGGGCCACAGTGGAGATGAAACACAGCAGAGTGTGGTGGTTTGGTTCAGCTGGAATGGAAAGTGAGGCCTCTCCATGCTTGCCTGAGAAAATATTAACAGATACAGAATTGTCTGCCCTGGTTCTAGAGAACAGGATATTTAGAATAATACATTATGAATGTATACAGAGGGAAAGAGAGTGACACCATCACTTCTGCTTATCAGCTGGGGTTCTGCTCAATACACTCATGCCAGCCATAAAAATGATGAGGCTGTCTTCCTCTCCTGGCTGGAGCAGATGTGGGGAGTATGACTGACACACCTTCCATGCTATTATCACAAACAGATATCAGAGAGTCGATCTCCTCCCAGCCCTGCAATGTGTCTCCAGGCTCTGACAGCACAGACACCAGGCATATTTTAAGCTGCCTGTAGACTCCAGAATGAATGAGAGATTTAATATGGGGAAATGTTCACTGATAAAAGGGACTTATTTACCATGCCCACTCTGTGTGCTGCATTCCAAAAGAAGCAGATGAAAAGCAAGAAATAAGAATAAAAAAAAAAATGTCTAGGTGGATTTATTCATGTGTGATGTTGTCCATCACCAGTAAAATATTTTCCTCACTGCAGGACAGAAAAGTTGGAGAAAGGGGTGAAAATAATATATGTCCTGCTAAGCAGAGTTTGGAACAAGAAGAAATAGTTTATAGAGAGAGCACTAATGTTTATGAAGACCACCTGTAACCTGATTTGTATCGAGGCTTATCAATGAACACAGGACCCCTGTCAAGGATGGAAGGGGAATGATCTGATGCCAGCTGATAGGGAAAGGTTAGCTATTTTATATCTTGGGATGTGTTACTCAAAACCTTGGCTGTCAGCACAAATAAGCTGAATTTATGTCTGTAAGTATGGTACCAAAAATGCAACACAGATCACATAATCTTGTTTTCCAGCCAGACCACTTAGCAATGCACATAAAAATACCACATAAAAAGGAGTCTAATGCCTCAGATCTTTACAAATGTCTAACAAATAACAGTTTGAGAGAGAGAGGAAAAACATTATGCATAAAACATCATCAATATATGTTGCCTTATTCAAAGAACATATTTATGTATTTTGGACATTTGCATTTTACAGTTTGCCATGAAATATTCTCTTTCCTTGGGTTCAGAGAAGAGGCAGACAGCTGGTGGAGCCAGCCACAGACGTAAGAATGTTTTCCCTTTTAAATGCCTTTGACTGTTGCCTTGTACAGGGACAGAGATCAGCTGGGAGAGGGAGCAAAGTTTATCTGAGCTCTGTCAGACTGCAACAAAAGGGTGTGTATTCTTGGAAGCACTGCTCCATTAGACTGCAGCATTAGACATGTGCCAGAGATAGGCTCTGAACTAGGAAAAATGTTTAAAAATCACTTTTCAGCATGATCTCCCTATTGTTGGGTTTTGAGTTTTTTTTGGTGAGCCTCAGCTGAATCGTTAATGTTGTCTTAACTCATTGTGGGAAAGGGAACAGTAGGAAAAGACTTGATTTAAAAAATGGTTGTAAATATTGTTTCCATTTTAATTCCAAATTATGAAATTATGTTTTATCATAACTATAAATTTAATGCAGTGCTGAAGAGAAATGGTGGATTCAGCATCCCCGGAAACATTCAAGAAACAAAAACTATGGTGCTAATGGACATGGTTCTGGTAGTGTTAGGTTAATTGTTGGAGTCGATGATCCTGGAGGTCTTTTCCAACCTTAATAATTACATATAAAGAATTATTTAGATATATAATTATATATAATATATAGTTATATTGGTTATTAAAATATTTCTATTTTATAAATTAAAAAGTGGTAAAAGGAAAGTCACATTGCATACTGCCCTTTTTCATGCATTGAAATGAAAACTTAGATAAGTCAAAGCAAAATTTTTTGGGAAGAGAGGGGTGAACATCATTATGAGGAGAGAGACCATAACTGTCTGCTTTTAGATTAAATCAAAGAATAGGTTCATCATTTTTCCCTGTGGCGATTTAATTCACATTTTGCGCTGTTCAGGTAGAAGCATATTAATGTCAAATTACAGAGAGTTAGTCATTGTAATGCAGCGAATAACTAATTCCATTGTTAAAATGTATCAGTGGTTCTCAGCCAAGGATAAATGACGTTGCCTTTTCTATGCATAAGGAAAAATCCTCAGTGCAGTCAGGAGACTGATGAATGTTAAAGATACTCTGTCTTCTTAGAACTCAAACCCTCATCTGCATTGCTCAGGCCCGCTGGTCCTGCCAGCCAGGCCTGTGAAAAAGATGATTGAAAAAATTCACAAAGGAAAAGTGCTGTTTCTCCATGTCCTGCTGGCGGTTTTGTTCATTTGTCAGGGCTCTGCATTACTGCTTTCACCAATCCCCCTGTACATTTAGCAATGGCTCCACGCCTGACCAAACCCAGCCAGCTCCTGGGGGCTGCCCAGATCCACAGAGTGACGGCGAGCAGAGCGTTTAAAAGGACTAAGAGAAGTGAAATGCAAAATTTCAGGGTCACTGGAAGCAAGGAAAAGTCCTAAAATCAGCTCCTTGGATGCAGTTTCCTGCTCTTCTCCAATACAGGAATCTGCTTTATGCTGAGCCACAGTGAGGCTCACAAACAGCAAAACCTAAAAGCTTTCCTCTCCTTCCTCTGCAAGGTTGACTCTACAGGAGGACGGGAGGACAGTGGTAAAAGGAAACCAGAAAATTCATTTTACCTCCTGCAGGTCATCCAAGGGTTACTTAGCATTAAGCACAGCCCTTCAGAGGGCCAAAGCAGCTCTTCCAGTCACCAAAGATACCCTTCCAAGGAGAAAATTAATCTTTGAAAAGTTACAGCCCTTGGGACCCATAAATATTTTGTTCTTGCTCTCATACCTGCAATTATAAGGATCTATATGCATCTATATTTTTAATCCTTGTGAGCTAATGGATGCTTTTACTTCTTGCTCTTTGATTTTAGAGAAGAACTGAACATCAAATTTTCTGGGCTACCCTAAAACCATGACACCTGGTCCAGCTCAATGTCTTGAGATATGTTGTTAACAGTGAAAGCAAATCCAAAGCTAATGGCAATTTTTCTACTTCTCATCAGTCCGCTTTCCCCATGTTTATTTTCTCTTTATTCTATTCTCTCACTTTCTGAAGATGTTTTGAAGGACATTTGGTCTTGGAAAAGCTTCATTATTGCCCAGTTGGCTTTGTGGGTACATTCAAATGTAGGAGCAAAATACCTCAGGAAAATTTCCTTTGCCATGGAAAACTCAATTAATGAACTTGTCAATCGCTAAAATGATTAATTTTTCCTTAACAATTATTCTTTAAGAGAAAAGATGTTAAAGTATTATCATATTACTGGAAATGGAGACAAAACCCTTCCTTAAATAGTACAGCCAGAGGAAATATTTCCATCTGTGCTTCTATGGAAAAGAGACTTGTTCAGGAGTGGAGGATTTGCTGCTTTTCAGGAAAAGATCAGGTAAGGTCACAGAAATGTCTCGGAGGGTAATCTCATGGGTGGCTTCATTTATTTCTCCCCAACAGTGGAAGCTCAAATCTGCTTAGTTTAAAAGTCAGAAGTATAGGGTAAGGTTTCTGTCTTTGTTTTGACTTCTACATCCACAAATTAAGCTGGGATTTGAAAATCACTCTGTTTCCTTTCTCTGTTAAGGATTCTTCCACAGGAGTCTGGCTCATTCTTTTGTTCTCCAGGCAGAGATACGAGTGAAGTATTGCAGCTTTAAGAGCTAACAGTAATTCCTTCTCCTTCTGAGAGGACTCCCAGGACCTGTCCCTCCTACAGGCTCCCTGATATCTGTCAGACTCCCCAACAGCTAAAGCAGCTCTCCATTATTTTGTCTTTATTCACTCAAACTGTAAAAACCTCACAGAAACAGTTTTTCTTGCCCTTTTTTGGAGTTGTATGTGGTGTAGTTTTTAATTACCGTTGTAAGCACTTCCTTAGGATACCTTTGCACATCTTGGGCACAGTACAGATATTTCCAGGTCTAATGCATTCTGCTTTACTCTATGGTAGTCACAATTCTCTATTACATTTCCCATCAGTTTTCCTGTCATATTATTCTGCATAAATTCCTGTTTAAATTCAGCGTGGCCATTCACAGAAAGCGGCACTGCTCAGCATAGGTAAAGACTAGCAAACTTTGACAATAGAAATTAGAGGAGCCCATTTGCTACTGCAATTTCAAGAAGCCTGTCTGCATGTCATGGGCTGTGCTGGGCCCTTTCAGGTATCCTGTTTTCAGCAGGCTTCAGTAACTCCAGGACAATCTTCGTTTCTCTGCTTAGCAGTAAAAGCTGAATTGCCTACCACAGGAAAATCAAGACACTCTTTCTCATGGGAATAAAGATGAAGTATCCATCCATTGTGGGTGGAAGAGGGACTGGGGTCTAAGTATGAAAGAGAAAGTAGATAAAATTGTGAAAATTGTCTTCTTTCTATTTTATCTAACTTGAAATCCAACCCTGAAAGTCCAATGAATTCAATAAACGTGGCCAGACGATGGACATTCACATCCTTTTTCTTGCTCAGTTGGTGAAAACATTTCTGTTGAAAGAATTTTTTCATAAAAAATATAATTTCTACCGAATGAAAATTATTTTTTCATTTTTACTCTTTTTTCTCTTTTTTTTTAGTATTAGCTTTTTAGTCCCAGTCTCTAGATTGTAGCCTGCACTTTATCCACTGTCCATCTCCAATGTCACATAGCAATGACTGACAACAGGACCAGTAATAATAATCATAATACTGATAACATTTTACTTTTATCTGATAGGATAAGTTTTTCCCACAGAAATTTTCTTGTTCCATGTCGAATGTATCTATATTTTGGTTGCTAATGGAAGTATATTGAATAAATATAATGTTGGCAGTTTATGTTTCTACAAGTTCTGCTTAAATTGATTTGTTAAAAGAACCAATATTATTTTACTGTATTTTACCCTCTGGTACAATGTCTCATGATATCCTCTTAAACATAACAGTCTTAACTCTGCATCATTTAATGCAAATATTGCTACTCTAGGGTGATGGGCACATTTTTAAGAAAGATATATCAAAATGAAACCTGCATTTCTAAAGCTATTACATTGCATTATCTCAAGAAATAGAACACAATGAAATTGGCTTTTTCCATAGATTTCAAACGTGTTTTTTTACAAGTCTTAACAACTCTGCAGGAATTGGAGATTTTTTTTTTTCTTTATTTTTATAAGGAAAGTCAGACTTTACAGACACATACACAGGTTCACACACAGACAGACATCTTTTTCTGAACAGAAATATTTTGTCATGCTCCCGTTGCACTCAGCAGAATTGCCCTCCTGCACCCTTTGCCCCTGCTTGCTTGGATCAGTGTGAAAAGTGTCAATCCTTGCTCAAGGCTGTCTGATTCTGGGGCAAATCTTCGTGCTTTGCCACTTTTCAGCAAATTGTCCCCTCAATGGAAAGGACCATGTTTAGGGGAAAGAGAGGGGATTTAATCCAGGAGATAATCTGTGCTTTAAAAGGTGACCTTGGCACCTGCACTGTGAAACAACAGGACTAAAAATAGATGTACTAGGTGTATATATATATATGTGTGCATATATATATATATGTGTGTGTGTGTGTGTATATATATATACACATACACACATATATGTATAAATAAAAGGTATATACATAATAGGTATATATAGAAGTTTGTTTTTTATATTTCTAAAGGGGAACATTTTTTAAAATTCTAGGCCAAGAATAGATCTCATAGATCACCAAACTTTTGAATCCCTGCGCACAAATAAAACATTACATTCACTCCTCTAGAAAATAACCAATGTTCAATCAGCACTTTACTTGTCTTAGGGCCTGCAAACTGAAACACGTTTATTTTATACCTGGAAGTTTGGTCAAGCATAAAGCAAATCACTAAATCTACAAACAGTTCAGGCATGTTCCCCAACCTATTCTGGATTTTAAAAGAAATAATAAAATAAAATAAAAGTTCTGGAGCAGGGAGTTCAGTCTACCATGAAATCAGAAGTTCAAAGTGCTGCTGTCCAGCAACCACTGGCAGGTGTGAAGTCTCAGGGTGAGAGCTTTGAAGAGGCACAAAAAATTTAGTAGGTCAGCATTTTGCAAAGCAAGTACCTTTAAAGTAATTCAAACTGATAAATGGCTTGCCTGTCCTTCATGTAACAGATAATGTCCAGTCTTATTTCATAATTGCTCATTTTCAATTACATTATTCACTTTCTGTGCAAAAATAACAGCCTTTCTAGAAGCAGAATTGTAGTTGCACAATTTAAATTTAGACACTTATTAGAAATGGAGAACCATTTCAACTTTTTTCTCAGGGTGGGCTTTAAAATGTCTGGGAAATTTTCAAGGCAGACCACTTTTTGTAAACAAAGTCACTAAAAGCTAAATAAAACCTCTATAATGAAATGTGGCTGAACTGGGCATGATTTACATCTGTAATTTTTTATGAAGACTTCAGCATGGCTCTATAAGGGAAAAAAAAAAGAAGGAAAAAAAGGCAAAAGAAGAGCAACCCAAAAACATGTCCAATAAGCTAAAAATAACAGCTTTGCCACCAGGTTAGGCAAGTAAGAAAGTTAAATATCACAACAGGAAAAAGCTGTCTGAACTACTAGACAATTTTAGCTGAGTCCTTAGGGAATATTTATAAAGGGTATGTCAAGTAAAAATAACATCTTCACAGTGGAGGAGTTAGTGCAGAGAAAACAGTGGAAAGAGAAAGAGAAAGAGAAAGAGAAAGAAGAGAGAAGAGAATTAATTCATTCGAGATTACTAAAATGTCATTATTTTATCATATCTTTTTCAGACATGACTCTCTATCCTGATGGCAATGTAACAAGAAGAATCATACAAACAATGAAGACATGGGTTGGAAAAGACCCCTGGGCATGTGACAGAAATAAATGATCCAGGGGGATGGGATAAGGATGAATTAGTTGCATTTTTCAACTTCCTGAACTCAACCAAAATTATATTAATGCAAGAAAAGAAAATATAAAGGCAAAAAAAAAAAAGGAATAATATTAGTCCTTGGAAAGTAACACTTTGGAAGAGACAGTTCTGTTGAAAAAGCTGTTTCCATATAATGGACTATACAGATAATATAATTACCCATATTACAGCAAAAAGCGAGAGATTGAATTTTAAATAGAGGTGGATAACACATGTACATCTTTCATTAGTGGGTTGTTGCCAGATGAAAACCAATACCAGGGGATTTTTCAGGGAGTTCAACTTTATGATAGGGAACTTTTTAAAGACAATAGCTTCTGTTCTGTTCTGAGTAAACTAAAGTATGTTACAAACATTATTAAAGCTTCAGAAGCCTGGGAGAAGCCCCATGACTGACAGGAATGCTGACATGAGTGATGTAGAGCCTCGGTGTCTAAATGCTGAAGAATCACCATATTGAAGCTGACACTTCGAAACAGAATCAATGATAAAATGCCAGAGAAAAGGTTTCCGGTGAAGATACTCGAATATTTCAGTGTGGCTGCAGTGAAGTCAGTTGGCACAAACTCAGGAAATCCTTTTCAGAAATGACATACTGACCAAAAGCACTTACAAGGTCCTTAATGTGCATATTTTACGATAGTGAGCATTATGAAAGCCTGAATAAATGACCATGGATAATCTTTAAAAATATATTTAAAAATTGGCTAATCTTTCTTTCTCTTTATAGCCAATGAGAATGATGGCCCATTCTATGTAATTTTTGAAACCCAATGTCATCACGCACCATTTGCACTTTGTGGTATTCAAGGCCAGAAAATTCACCATCTCTGGCTACTGACATAAGAACAATTCCACAACATGCAAGCAGCTCAGTGAAGGGGAAGCTGCATGACAAGAAAATCATTACAATCTCTTGTAATCAGGCAGATGGATACAGTTTTGTTGGCACCTGGTGAAAGGCTATTCAGGAGCAGGCTGTACATCCCTTCTTCAGGGCATTTATTAAACTGTTTGTCAGATGGATGATGCTGAAGCAGAGTCCCAGGCTGGTCCATTTTGGATTTTCAACCGCAAGTCACAGATGGAATGAAGAAGAGAAAACATTCTGCAGTGAAGCAGCCAGAGACCCTAATGAAATGTGGCACATTAATTTCTGAGCTATGAAATTAAATAATCCCGGTGGATTCACATTTGGAATTCAAGGATCACAGAAAGGATGAGATAGTCTCCTCTGTGAAAAGTCTGTTTACTTCACACATTGCTTGTGGCTGGGTTTTGCCTCATATAATCATCCCTGGGAGCAACCTCTTACTTGAAAAATGAAGCAATGAATCATTGCTCCTGAAATAATTGCTTGCATTTGTCCAAAGATGCCCAAGAAATGTCAACCTTGTTGCTTTATGAAACCAAAGAGCTGATACAGATGGACAGATAGATGGAGAAACAGACAGCAAGACATGCAGAGCCCAAGTCTAATCTGACAAACAGCCCTAGAAGAAAATACCAGTAATTCATGCCTTGTCTTGTTCTTAAACCGATCAGTGGCAGGGGGAAATAATTCAATATCATTTTCTCAGGAATTAAATTCAGATGCCTCTGATTAAAAAACTCCCAGCAGTTTGAGCTGGGTGCATCCACAGCCTTGTTTGGGATCCTCTCATCAAGCTGTCAGCTGCCTCAGTTCACACCAGCTTTATTCCAAGGCCTGACACACATCCATGAGAGAAGTGATTAATTCCCATTTGAGACTGTAGGTGCAGTGAACATGAATGATATTAACAGGAATCAGATCAATTTTCAGTCTCCCAAGGCCCCAGCAGCAAGCCAGCGGCCTTGGAGCATTTAGATGGGTCAGGGCTCAGTTTTCAGCACTAAAAAGTGCAGGCAGCTCTTTCATCTTTACAATGTGAGCCCCACAATTGTCCTGGACCTTCTTACACGGGTAATCCAATTTCTTCTGTCATGTGGCCAAGCTCAGTGCCTTCCTGAAGCAGAAGAATAGAATCAGATTCCTCTTGCCTGAGCTGGTTCTGACTGTACTGAGACTGGCAGGTTTTCCTCAGGCAGTATAATTTCCATATTTACTTGTCTTTTGTTACTGGTTTGCAGTGGGTTACTGCGATAGAAACATAAATATTCCACAAAAGCAGCAGCTTCATGAAGGATGTGACAGTCTGGCAATGCTTCAGGCTGACATAATAAACCACTCAGATTACATATTTACTATCGTTCTGACTCAGTGTTTTTCCAATGCCAGTGTGAAGCAGGATGTAAAATTGTGTACAAGAATTTGGGCAGCTGTAAACAGTATTCAGATGTGTCATTCACCAACACATTCTGTGCAGTTTGACTTGGTTACAAGACTTCAAATTCTTCTGGAATCTTCTCAAAAAGGTGAGGTTTTTTTCTAGGTATTAGACTGGAAACATAATCTAGGCATTAAAAGCAGTCTACAGTGCATGGCAATGGAGCAGAATTATTTGGTTGAGATAATGAGGTTCATTTATCAGTAATTTTAGCATAGGGAAAAGGGAAGACAGATTTGGTATCCTTGGACAGTACTCTGTGGAGAAATAAATACAGAATTCCATGCAAATTTCCAGAAAGGATGATTAATGTAGCAACTTAGATTCCTTAATATATCAACTTTAAGTTTGGCTGTTCGATTTTACTCTTCCTTCTCTCCAGAAACAAGAGGCTTTTGATGCTCAGATAAGACACTGGGAGAAGTCCTTGTTGTTTAGTAAGAATTACTCACCCTTTGTCACCATTTTTTTCCTCATTTCAAATTTGTAGTCAACTTCTAATTTTTCTTTTTGTTTGTTTTGGCTTACATTAGAAAGCAAAGTATTTTTTTTTTAAATCAACCCCTTAATAAGGACCTACTTTAGATTAATGAGGAGTTGACATTCTTTCTATAATACATCTCAGATAACATTGACAGTTTTTCAATACAGAGGAAAGCCTGGGAAATTATAGTACATATCAAGATATGTACTATAGTACTACAGTCAAAAATGAAAATAAGAATTAATAAATACTAAAAGACATGCATTAAAAATCTGGCATCTCTATACATTCTTTTTTTTGGTCAAGCCTTGATTTATAATACAGGACATGACATATGATAAAGGCAAATATATATATATATATATACACCTGTCTCTTGATCTATTGATAGATATGACTTATGAGATCAGAGGTGGTTTCTTGGCTGATATCTAAAAAAGTCCAGCTGAAGCTGGACCAAAAGTACATTAATCATTCATGTTCAGGTACAGATAGACATGCTGTGAAACACTTCCATCTTTTCACCAAAAATAATGTTCAGATATTTCCCAGCCTGTGTGACATATGCAAAATCTCCTAAGATACTAGCAAGGATTAGTCTTTGTCTATTTTTGATTTAAATTCATGATGTACAATATTATACTATTACCCACTGACAACACCATATGAAATATTTGCTTATTAATTATGGATGGAAACATGAGACCCGTCAAGTCACTGGTAAAGTGCCAAAAGCCCAAGATTAAAGTGCAGGAACAAGTGCTAATGCTTGGGATGGAGACTAGATCTTGATCCACAGGTCTAACTCAGATGAGGAATTTGAAAATTGCAACCTGGATAAAAGATATGGGGAAAAAACCCCTTGAAATTAGATTTTTTTTTCTTCTACAGATAGAAACCTAGGGGGAAAAAACAAGTAAGATTTCCATGTTTAGTGTTCATTGTCTGCTGGTTCTGTTAAAGCCTCTTGGACCCAGAGCTATTAAAATCAAATCCAGAGTACTGCTCATTTTCAAACTATTTAGCAGAACCGTCCATTTCCTCTTAACATAAATAATTATCTTCCCTGTCATTTAACAGATGAAAAAGTTGAAATATAAAGAAAACCAGATCCTGAGATGTATCTCTTAAAGTGCAAATGAGAAAACCAAAAATATATAACTCTCTCCTGTTAAAAAATGCAACTTTTTAAACTCCTGTTAAAAGACATAAATGAAAATTTGCAGCCTCCTGCAATGAGAGCGTTGCTGCATCCTCTGTGCAGCATCCACCTGATGTCTTCAGCATCACAGCTTGGGCCAGCAGGCTCTTCTTTGCTGAGAACCCAAAGGGTTAACCTTTGGGCTGCTGTGGTGGCAGAGCTGGCAAGCTGATTGATAACACAGCACTTTTTTTATGTTGTGGCCCCACTCTTTGCTCTGCTCTGAGCAGCACCAAGCAGCCTGGCGGCCTAGGGCATGCCCAAGGACTCCAAATGCTTCAGCAATAAAAATACCAGGGATTGTTTATAGTCAGCTTCACCCAGCAAAAAAAAAAANAAAAAAAAAAAGAAAAAAAAAAAAGTGTGCTGAAGTGGCCAGGTGGAAGGAAGGTAAGAAGCCATGGGATTCGCAGCTCTCTGTACATCACTCCAAAATGTGCTTTACCCTGTGTGACACACTACCCCACTAGACAAGAACCTTACCCAGCGTGAAAAAGTTTCATCGCCTTTTTAGATTGGAGTATTAAGAAATGCTTTTTTAATCAAAGAATTTGTGCTGTATATCCCTCAAGTTGGGCAAATCCTGATGAAAATGCTCTCTAAATTCTTCAGATTTTTTCAGCTGTTTAGAAACTGCCTCTGTTGCTAACATGTATCGATTTTGAAGCTTCATTTAAAAGAAGATGAATCCAAAAGTATGCCAAAAAGAACCATATTTTCTAGACATAATGCAGAGTGTTCTTTGACTAAAATAAGTTTTTGCTGCTCTGTCACTACTCTGTTATATATATGCCTCATGGCACCTATTGTCAAGCTAAAATGGTCATTCAACATTTCACTGCTTAATGAAAATTTTTTAATAAGATCATTTATTTTTATTACTGATCATTCAAGTAGAATTTGTAAGTTGTATTCCCCTCACCATCCTCAAATACAGTTTTCTCCCAAAGGTAAAACATCTTGGAATGGGTATAAAAATTGAATTATACCAATATGTTTTTATTCTGCTCCGGCTCTTTTTCCACTGTTCTACAATTAAAATTCTATGTGGAATGTAGCATTGAAGAAATAAATCTCACAGTGTTTAATCAGAGAAGATTCAGGGAAATAAATCACTAAGGAAACAGTGAAACATCTTCTTACTATGAATGCATAAAGGAAAAGGTAAATCCTCAGACGAATGGATGGTTCTGTAGAAAGGTTTTTCTTATTTTAACACTCGAAAATTAATTTTCATGTCACAGACCTGTCTCTGCCTGTTCATTTGTGAGTTCATGGACTGGGGCTGCTTAAGGAAGCTGAAAAACGGAAGGCAAAAGGAATCTCGGAGATCAAGGGGGTGCTTAAGTGCAGCAGCACTTCAGAGCTTCAGGACTGAGACAGTGGGACTGGCAGTGGGGACACACAAAGATAAAGTGTGATTTCCTAATTGCCCTGCCCAGAAAAGCCCTTAAGCATCATTAACCCGCAGACTCCTGGCGATGTCATTGAAGTCTGTGGATTTTCCATCAGGTTTGCACTGAATCTCACTGGAACCTTCACACCTTTGAGATTTCCCTCGTGCAAGTGGCAAAACAGAGGATCAGCAAAGGCAGGAAAAGGAGTGCTGGAATGTGCAGAGAGGATGCAGACAGAGGATGACATTCCTGCTCCGGCCTTCCTGCAGGACTGGGGGGCCCTGGGTCTGCTGCATTTCTGTAACAGATGGACAACCACTAGAGCAGCGCTGTAAAACCAAACCCAGCAAATAAAGTACCTGCCTTTCAGAAGAGGAATGAGTGAGGAAAGAGGTTCAGGAAATCACTTCTGACCTTGGTTTATTAGTCTGACTTTGATTCATTACACTGCAAGAGTAATTAAAGGCACGACTGTAAAAGACAAATACAAGAAAAAACAGCAGACTGTGCAGGAAGAGGGGTACAGCCAGTGAACCAAAATCTTCATGATTCTACCTGTTGGGCAGAAATACACTAACTCACCCACGTCTGAATTTCATGGAGCATTAGATGTGGTTCTACATGACAATTTATAAATGGGAGTTAGTTTAAAAATAAAAGAAGCACAAAGAATAATAAAAGATGAGGCATCTAAGGGAAAAAAGCAGGTGGGAGGAAACAGAAGTGAATTTGCCAAGGACTAGTTCCATGATGACCTGGTTGTACTTTGCCTTTCCTTACCTTTCCCTTACTTCATCAGCACAAAAATACGAGTCTGAGATTTGCTGATGGTGCAAAGGGGGGAGGTATTGCCAATACTGAAAATAATCACCTCATGGACTATTCAAGGCCAAACATCAGAACCTCAGGAGCCCAAACATAAGAGGCTTTTCTAGGACCGGTGATTATTTCCCATTTTTAGGTGATAAAAAGAAAAATTGGTCCCATTCCCTGCCTGTTGATGTACCCTGAGTTCAAAGAGATGGCTTAATTTTTTCTCTATTTTGCCACCTTGTATAAGAATTGGTGATTATCATATAGCCATAAAAAAATTAAGAAGGTATTATTTACTATCTTAGCTGGCTCAATGAAGAATGGAGCAAAATAACCTGTGTTGATGTTTTGGAGGGAGTTATTCCAGATGTTCAACTTCTGTTTGTTTTTTTTCCTGAGCATCAGCACAACCTCTCAGTCTGACAGAGCTATTCTCTAAATATTTTGTGGTTGTTGTGTTACTTAGGGAATTGTGCAAGAAAGAGACTTAAAGTATTTTTTTTCCAATAAAACAACTCATCTTCATTTCATAAAGTTTGCTATTGCAAAATCTACTGTCTAGAGTTTTTGTGGGCTGAAATTTATTGTCCCAGTAAAAACACTCCCACACTGCAAGTTGTGCTATGACAAATATCGTTACTAACAATAATCAGGAAATAAGTAAGCAAATACCACTACATGAATAAAGGAAAAATCCAAATTAAATCCTGCACATAGAAGATAAATACATAAGTTTAAAACAAGCAGTTTCATAGCAGTTTTAATCTGATATAAAAAGTCAGAATGAATAGCATTTAGGAATAAAAAGAATAACCTATTTGAAGTTTTAGCATCGTAGATAATTGCAGAACAAAGAGTTCAGATGAATTCTGAACATTTTTTCCCTTTATATTGAGGGCTATATGTTAAAGTTTATAGAAAGAGATGGAATGAAAAATAAAGAAAATGTATCGTGACACCTTAAATAACAGATCTTAAAGATTTTTCATGATTTCAGTATTAAATTTCCTTTTCAGTGGAAGTGCTTTGAACACCTGGGAAATTACTAAGATATTTCTGAGGGGTTTGTAATGCCTTCTGGCATTTAGACTGATAGAGGGCACGAGACAATGTTTTAAAAATAGGTAATCAACTGTTGACTTCTAGTAAGATTCCAACCTCTGATGTGTTTTTATTCACAGATTTTCTAGGCTATAGAAGCAGCATTTTCATCAAAGGACAGTTTTCGTAGGCTTAGTATTTTCAGCCTTGCGCTCCCTTTTTTCTCACGTTGCACAATATTACTCTTCTCCTTCCTCCAGCTGCTTGCTGACGTTCCACTCCTCTTTGGACTGAATCTTACTGCAGAATAAGTAAAGACTTCACTGGAACATTCCCTGGTGGATTTGTTGGCACATATATCTTTGGTTGGAGAAGCATCCCTGTATTACAGCAGGCATCTTGCCTTGCCTTGGCACTTCCAAATCCTTAATGCTCTTCTGTGTTCAAATTTCTCTATTTTAACAGCTGACACTAATCTTGGATCAATAAAAGGGATGGTTTTCCCCAATGGTTTCTCCTGATCATTGATCTGTTCATAAACACACGGCTTTGGCTGCTGCAGGAACGACGGGGTGCAATTGCTCAGTTTGCCATTCAGAACAGAGGCTGTTTGGCCCCTGAATTAAGAAAACAATTAGGTATGTACTTAGGCTTAATTGACTGAGTGAAAACAAAATGTTGCATTTTATTGAACAGTGAAGCTTAAACATGTCAATGTTCTCTTGGTTATACTCCTGGTGTATCGCAGTATTGATGGAAATAAAGTTTTCGTGGGCACGTTTTTGCCATAAGTGATCAGGATTGAAAACCCTGTGGGAACCTCAACAATCCTCACATACAGGCTCTGTCTTAATTGTCAGTAAAATTTGAATTAAATTGGAGTTTCCCTTAAATTATTTTCTCTGCCAAGTCTGCATCTCCCTGCAGTCAGGGATAGAGAGAGCTACCAGCAGAATTTCACAGTCTGGACCATGCAAAGGACAAGGTGATGATGGAAAAAATAGCTCTTTGTTTGATAAATCATCATCACTAATGAATATGCAGGTACAGCTTTTCTGATTTTTGAAAAAGACCTTTTGCATCACCTGAGATGAAGAGGTCAACTCTCCTGTTAGAGGTCCTACTCCAATTTTGCTGCTAATAATGGAGAAAGCAACAGAATAGCCAGATTCAGCAAAAACATGAAAACAGTCAGTTAATGAGTGATTTCTTTTAACTGGGTGTTTATACTAAATAGCTCGGAATTGTGATAATTATAATTTGCACTTGTATTTTATTTTTCATCTGAGAAGTTCAATATTCTCTGCAAACATTATAATAAATCTTTCCGAAGAGTAGCTCAGCTTCCCCTTGAGTGGACATTTCAAATGTCTTCTCTTTCTCAGCATATATTTAGCTGGAGAAGTAAAAATACGAATGGCACAAGTGGAATTTGAACACGCATTATTGATATGTGGGTACCTGATTGCCTTTGAACCCTAGAACCTCAAAATCAAAATAATTCAGCAGACACCTGTTTCAGCAATGTCAGTCAGGACACTTCACTTTAAAAGAAAAACTTGATCAGCTGCAATTCCTATTTCCAAACCTTTCCCAGCTGGAATTTTGTGAAGATTGAGGTTTAAAAAAAAGAAAAAAAAAAGTCTGTCTTAAAGCATGACTAATTGCTCTCATTTCCCATTAATTACTGTAAGATATATAGTCTAATGACCTTTGATTACTAAGTCTTTGTGGAGAAAGCTGAAACCTTATTAACTTTCCTCCTCCTTCCCACACAAATTAAAAGAAATTAACACAGTTCTGAATCCAACCAACTTTTACAAAGGGTATTTTAGGAAAACACCTTCCTGTTTGCTCTGTCCAGCTAAAGATCCACATTCTTGAAGGATACACTCATTCTTCTTTTTTATCCTCTCAGATCTTCTCAGAAAGTAATTTTTCCCCCTTGTACCTTTTATCTGTCAGCAGAACTTATCCAAAGCCAATAATGAAAACATTTGTGAACGTTTCTTTTATAACTAATTTTTTAATACTATTTTCATTGTGGTCTGCATCAACAAATCCATCATACTTTCAGCATTATTTTTTTTTTCTCCTGCCAGTGCTTGCCTATACACTTCCCTCATCAGTCAAAACTGCCTTGAATTTATATACTGAGGTCTACTTCTAAATTTTACCTTCTCCTACACTACATGCAGATCCTGTATTTGTTGCTGATTTTTCAATTGCTGACAGCCAAAAAAAGGCTATAGATCCGCTTAGCTGTTAATTCAGTACAGATCTAAAAGCAGATCACTAAATATTGCATTTTTAATGGTATAAAGCCAACCATCGTCAGGCTGATCAAGTCTCAAATCTTTTTGCTTCTTACTGTCTCTTCGCTGCTGTGTCTTGACCAACTATTGAGATCAATCAGCTCCAAAATCACGTTCACCTTTCCTGCTTTATCTGTTTATATCTGCATAGCCCATGCAGCCCTCTGCTATGTTTGGGCTGCTGCAAACAGATGATTGCCTTAGTTTGACAGCAAGAGGCTCAGTTGGACCAAACTCCAGCCACGGGTTGCGATACCAGCCTTGCTCCCACACCCACCATGGGAACAGGATCCTGTGGAGGATGCCTGAGCAGGCAGAGACATTTGGTGACACAATTTCCAAATCCCAGTTGGGTGGGATCTGCTCGTGGTGCAGGAGCAGAGAAAGCCCTTGGTGAGCACTCCTGGCCACCCACCAGCTGAGGGACAGCAGATGTCTGTTGGCAGTGGGGGTTTATGTCCCTTCTGTGGCATCTCATACCTCAGCCTGCATTAAAAACCTCAGTTGGTACTTATTTTATAGACTTATATACTTGTACAATAACAACATAAAGCTGCAGTGCTGAAGATCATAGAAATGTGACACCTAACACTGTAAAATTTTTTTTAAAAAAAAATCAGTGCATTTATCCTCATATGCAGAATACTTTCATTTTTTAAGTGATTAAAAAAACCTTCCCTCAATCCCATCCATGACCTTTCAACATTTGTTTAGCATCCATTTTACTGGTGCAGTAAAGTAAAAGGTAACTCGCTCTTTTGGCAGAAATTAAATTTAACAGTTGTTTTATTACGGTTGTTTTAGGTAGGGAAGGTCTCTCTTGAAAGTTTTAAGGCATTCTGCAAATAGTCCCAGTATGCAGCTCAGATAAACAAAGCGTGCTGGTTCCTGAAAGGAAAAGCAAATGCAGGGGTTGTTTCTGCCAGCATTATCCCAAGTGTGCTGCAAAGGCTGCTCCACCCCGGGGTTACTGCCGAGGATGGTACAGGGGAAGCCGGGAAGGGAGGCATGAGAGAGGGATTGTGCTGCTATTGTTAGCATTTCCAGGCACCATTAAATATAATTTATATATTTTTTTTCCTTTTGTTCTCAGCAATTGCCGGATGGAATGAACATCTCTCCTTTATGAGGGCTCACTAGGAGTGCTGCCTTACAATCCTGCCCACGGCTGTTTCAATGCTATATAAATAACCATGTAACGCAAGGTATTCAACCCAGGACTGTAAGACACGAGAGCTTTAGAAATCCAGTTCATTTTACATTTGAAAGGCTTGATGAAAGAAATTAAGTTTCTTAAAAAGCAGACATTGGCCCAGCAGTTTGGCTGAGCAGGAGAAACCACGGGGAGCCACATTTCAGGTGTCTAATTAGAAGCTCAGACCTGGTGGCTGGTATGAAATGTAACTCCTGTGATTCACCAAGCATTATCGGTGCTGTTGCGCCTCAGGAAATGCAGTGGGTAAGTTTGAAACACTACCAAAACCAGGCCTCTGAAATGAAGGAATTTGACTTCTAAAATCACTTTTTGCATGATGATGCCCCATCCCTGAAAGTGTTCAAGGCCAGTCTGGGTGGGGCTTTGAGGAACCTGGTGTAGTGGAACGTGTCCCTGGCCACAGCAAAACACAAAAAGAGATAATTCATAGAAAACTCTTTACAAAATACTGCCGTGGGAGTGATTGATGCTTATTTCTGTTTATCCCTCTAGACTGAAGAAGTTTTGTCAGGTTTCTCCAGGTGGCCATAGAACCCCTTTGACACTGTTTTAAATCTGTAAAAGTCCTGAGATGGCTTTTGGGTGGATTTCTGGAGCAGAAAAATTAATCCTTGATCTTATGCACATGCACATCTCAAGTGTCCCTCAGCTCTCTGAAGACAATCTGCTTCTGCTTCAGCTCACTGGAAATGCAAACTAAACTTGGTTTAAGTGAGCTTGTTTGTTAGTAAAGACCAAAAAAGACATTTGCAGAGACAGGCAGGCAATAACCCTGTCACAGTTGTTAATGCTGCTCCCATCCAGCACTCAATCTTTCTGCAGCCCCATTCAACTCCAGGAATAAGAAGAATGGGACCATAAAAGGGAGAAAACCAGGTCAGAAAAGCTGGAAAGGAGAACAGTGAGAAAGTAAAGAGCTACCAGGAAAAAGTCCCTCCAGAAAACCACAAGGATGAGTGCAAGATGATGCTTGTACACTATATAAACAGAAGGATTTTTTTGCTCTGAACTTGATCCTCTCAACAATGAGCTCTGTTGAGCTCCACAAGGAGCTCACTGAGCTCTTACACGCGGCCATGATGAAGCAGAAATTGAGTATTTCTCTAGAGCAAATACACACAAATTTCAAGGGCTATAAATGCTGTGGAAGATCCATCTCTGTAGTATATTCCCACCGAATAAAATTTCATCAGACAAAACCAGTTAGGACCTGTGAGAGTTGAAGCAAAGCATCTGTTTTTATGTCATAGCACAGAAACAGAAAATACAGCACCAAATATGCTCCAAAATGCAGTTAGGTGAACCAGAGCTGGAGAAATTTTTATATATATTCTGCAAAGATCATAATGGCAATTCAGAGTCAGAGAAGGAAGATTTATTTAGCTATTTTATGGAAACTTGTCACTCATTTTTCTGTCTGTTCTATATGCTGATTTTTTAGATAAAACAATGCTTTCTTTGGTCTAAATTTAACTGGTAGGGTTGTGTTCTTTAGAATTATAGGGCTTTTTTCTCCTTTTAAAATTGTTCTACATAACTGGTTTGGAGCACGATGTAGGCAATAATGTATTACACCCCCTTACAGTTTCCTCAGAAAATTACAATATCCATAGTTTGAATTAAAAGCAAATAATCCAATCTAACAGTCAAAGACAGGCAAGCCTGTGGATTAATTTCAGTCAGCCACTGTGAGTCTTAGACAGGAAGGACATTTTGTAGTTCTCTGCAAATATCAAATCTTAAAAAGCATTTCAGTAAGGTAATAAGTGTACGACTTCTTTTTATACCATTTATAAAGAAAATAAGCCAAAGAAAAATGGGTTTTATTATCTCACTTTGCTTTGGCAGTGACATTATGGGAAGAGAGCACAGCTGCCATTTATGAAAAACACAACCTCCAATAACACATTTTATGGGTTTTGATTTTAGACTCTCACCCATGAGCGTGCATAATGTTTTGAGGTATCGTTCTTTTACACCCATAAAAAACCTGATGTAAGATTTTATGTATGGCATTTTGTCACACGAATGGTGAAATGCTAAAATAAGATCAGCTGAAACATTTACCACATACTTCATTATCTCCTGTGAAATGAATATCTGGATAATTGGCAAAGCAAAAATCTTTGTTGTAAGGATTTATGAATTGAATAAAATTACCTTCTGCAACAGGAAGTTCTGTGAGACTGAGATTTTCTTTTCTGCTGGAAAACATGAGGAGTTATGAAGTGCATCCTAAGAATTTTCTGTCAAGATTAAACCTTTTTTTCTTATTTTGTGTTTAACACAGAAACTCTCTTCCCCTCCTCTCTTGATTTCCAGGTTATTAATATTTAATTTAAAATAACCTTAAAATCTCCAATCCGGCTTCTCTGTCAGTTATTAAATCAGCTTCTTTTGCATATCAAATAATTAGTATCCCCGTTTGACAGAACTTTTATCCTTTTTAACAAGTGCAAAATATTCAAAGGGGACTGCACCTACTGGAATCTATCCCCATAATTCCAACATAATTTTTTGTTCTGATTATCTCTTTTTGATATGTGTCCTTTGACTGGAAGGAAAGGGTTATAAAGGGTAAAGAAAAGTATAAAAATTAGGCTTACTCCACAAAAACACAGGGAAAGCCGGCATGGATAGTTCAGAGAAAATACACATGTCTAGCACAGCCTTCCCATGGGACCTCAGGAAAGTCAATTTATCACTCTCTTTTCACCTTTAAAATAAAATAATAATGTTTTCTTTCTCTTGACATTTATTGGGAGGCTTAGTACTAGATGTACTAATCTATGAATTATGAATGTCGAATACAGTTTTACACATAATCTAATCATCTGACATTTTCAGTCTGATCTTAAAATATTAAAATATTTTAGCTCTGACCACTAAAATGACACGGCTTTCAATAACAGGAAAGCACTAGGAGAGCTGCCTATTTTTTCAGGTGTGTTGCCACCACTCTACTGCTGCTTCTGCTTCTTCTGTGGCTTCCAGCTCATGATAAGGGACTTGACACTCTGATCTGTGCTCATGCAGTTCATTTTCCCCTGAGCACAGACAAACCACCTGGCTGTGAGTGATAATGAACTCCTCATCCCAAGGACAAGCCAGCATTTACACTTCCCAAGATGATGCCACGTTTGCTCTACCTACAGCTGGTCCTTACAGGCGTTTTTCTCTGAATGCCACCAGGGCAAGGCACACAGTTGCTTTTTTTCCTCACTGCATTTACACAAATGTTACCCTTGTTTCACACTATAGCACGAACAAGAGTCCTTCAGCTTAGCATGAATTAAATTTAGGTGCAGGACACAATAGTAGCACCATAGAGACAATCACAGAGAGAAAGGGAAGGGTATTATTTACTCCTTGCAAGTTTCTCCCAGCATAAGGCATCTCTGAAACCCAGAGGTCATTTATTGTGAGCGTAACAAATACATTCGTATCCACCAAGGACAATAAATACTGCAAATTAAGTTGAATAATGACTGCACTGTCTGTTTCATTTCTACATGAGAGACACGCATGGGATTTAAAGCAAGTCAGTATTTATAAGGCAATATATGGTCTGAGCCTCATTCAAAGTTAGAATTGCAGAAATGTCATGAGCACCCAAATTTACTGTTACTGCCTGAGGAACAAGTGGCAAAACAAAATCATCGCAAACAACCAATGTGTATGGAATTTATAATGAATTTCTGCATCGCTAACATACTTTTTTCGAGTTATGGCTTTTTTTTCTTTCCCCTGTGAGAAGATCTTGGCATTGAAAAGGCTGAAGGAGAAAGGTGATGCAGTACAGCAATTACTGGAGAAGTGCTGCTTGCCATGTGTTTAACAGGATTGATTGTTTCAAATGTACTCTAGCTTACACAAACCTTCCAAATATTTCCAGAAGTAACAACCAGAGAATCAAAAATAGAATCACAACTTTCAGTGAAGAATGGATGACAGGAGGGAAAAACAGGCACTTGTTGCTACACATAAGCATAAATAACTGTAATTTAAAATGAGTTCTGGGCTGCTGGCATGTACACAACTGAGCAAACAATGTATGCAACTGCCTTTCCAAGATTTTTGGTGGTGCAAATGGAGCACATAAAATTTATAGCTCTGCTGCTCTGACCAGCAACTTCCCTGAAATAGAACTGAGACAGGAGTTTGACTCTAGATCCTTGTGGGATATAGAGGGGGACGAAAGAGAATGAGCAAGCAACCACTGTGGGTGGTATAACAGCAAATTAACTGTGGAGATAAGAAGATGCCAATAAAATATTAAGAAAAAATAGAGGAAGTCAGATGTTTATAAAGCATCTGGTGATCTTATTCATCACATCAGACAAAGCTGGGAGTCACTGCGTGTCCTTCAGTGTGAATTTTTGTAGGTTACCAAGTCCACAAATATAATTTTATATACTAAAATTTTTAGATTCTCATCAAATTATGCAAGGCTACTGAATGGGGGCTAAGGTTGCTTAATGGGATAGTTCTTGGTTTAGGAAGTTAAAAGCTCATTTTCTGCTCACCTGATTTCCACACCCAGAGCTTTAGGAGTTCTCTGAGGACCACAGATGTCCGGCATAAGCTGTGATTATCTCCTGCTGGAGCCCAGCACTCTTCCAAAAACAGATCTGTCTGTGTTTGGACAGCAGCACTGGGGCAGCAGGAACCTGAAAATATCCTCTCATTATTTTTTTTTAAATGGTATTTACCCTTCACTAAATTTTTGTTCTGATAATGTCTTTCAAAAATAAAGAAATCTTTAGATCCATGACAGCAGATTACTTACAGTGTGAGAAGCACAGTTTTCAATAACAATCCATATTGTGAAGTTGGCATTAGTGTTCTCCTTCCTAAATCCCAAATTATTTTTATGCCTGGCCCTAGGTATCTTGGGATATCTTAATAACCAAGGTATCTTGTTCTGCTTTGTGAATCTTTGCCTACCTGAAAAGCACGCTTTTAAACTCAAGACTATTTTTAGCATGTTTTTAACACATCCCTACCCCTCACTCTTCCTGTGCTCTAAAGCAGGGACACCAGAACTTTTTTGTCCACAGTGCAATGGGTGTTGTGGGTCCATTCCCCTGGCAAGTTGCAGGAGACTTCCCTTTCAGGGGGACTTTCTTATGTTTGGATTAGATTGGATTGAATTAGAATGGAATGGATGTTTTTAAAATGTATATATACAGACCTGTGTTTATGTACCTACACGTGTGTATATATGTTATATATATATATATATAATCTATCTAGAGAGTGACAAATAACTCTCCGTATATGCCTATATCCAAATATATATCGAAGTTTTATATACAAATATTTATATCTTTGGCTAATAGCCTTTACTTGAAGAATTCTGGGTCATACAGAAAAGTGAGAGAACATTTATTAAAGACATTCTCTTGAGCAGCTCTGGTTATCAAGGCTTGTCAGAGTTTCAGTGCTTTCCCAGCCATACAGGCATGTACAGTCAATCTTCTTGGAACCCAGAGCGTGAGAGTTAATGAAATTTGACAACTGATTGATGTCAGATGCAGCATTGAATTTGGAAATCCAATTACCTCCTTCCCTTTCAAAGCAGAGGTCATTCCAGTCAACATGACTCCACTGACATGCTCTGCAATTCAATCTGAGAGGTTGCATGAGATTCTGCTCTTCAGAAAATTCCATCATAAAAGGGAGCAAAATTTACAGATGAAGCTGATTAATGACTGGTCACACAAGCCAGGTGGAGAGATGAAGACACCCTTTCTGCACAAGGCAGAGATTATTTCTGTTTGTTACCTGGATATCTGTAGCTGAAGGTGCAAACACACTATTCTGCCAGTGCCTCCATTTCTTAACTTCATGCCTTTTTTCCCAGTGGTACATTTTTTTTGTCTAAAATTTTAATGCTTCGTACAGATTTTTTTACTAAAGATTCAATGGAATTGCAGCTCTAAACTCCATTTAATATGCTGAAGATGATACAACTTTAGTAGAGCTGAGACAAATTGCAGCAGAAGAAAAATCCAGCCAATAATAAATTATAATCCAGTTATAAGCTTTAACAACCAGATTTCCAGTCTCACACTCGATTCATTAGGCTCTGCTGGCCTAAAATTGGAACTGCTGTGACTTGTGCAGATATCTGCAAGCAGAAATCACCATGTTGAAATCAGATGGGCAGAAATGGAGATACAGTCACCCCTGTCCTCTCTCCATTCTTTAACCTGTTAGCAAGGAGCAAATTAATGTAGATCTTGGCATCTGTTCTGGATTTAGTTTTTAGCAATTAAGCGCTGTTTAAAGACATTATAATGTTAGTAAATGTTAATTTACTAAAGAAATTTTTGGGGGAACTGCAGAATAGTTCCTGTAGTTCCTTGAAGGGAAATAAGAAGAAATAGGAGATCGAGCAGGTGGGTGGCAGAGAAGGACCACAGGCATCACAGTCATCATGCCAGGTCTCTCCAGGATGCTTGAGGCAGTAGATCAGAGCACTGGGTTTTTATTGTAAGCACTTTGAAGCACTGTCTGTATGAAAGAAGTGAAAGCAGTGCAGGTCAGCAATTCACTGTCAGGCCTGACTCTCCTTCTCACCCACCAGGATAAATCAGGATCCCTCTGGGGAAGGATTTACTCAGTTTTATGTTTCTTGTGTGTGGAAGACATTATTATGCAGTGTACACCCTCTTTTGAATTTACATTTCTATAATTAATTATTAAGTGAAACCAATAACCTGGGAGAAAGTGATACAGCCCTATTATCACATCATTTGTTAACGGTGTTAAATAATTGGCAAAGAGAATCTATCTGCTCTTTGATAAATATGTACTAGAGCTAATTAACTCAGGTAAAACAGAGAGTGTCCCACAGACACCTGGCCTTCAATCTCACATGTCCAATGCAGTAATCCTTCTGTTCATTTAAAAAAAACCCTCTAAAAATGCTGAGGCCCAGGTCATCCCTCTGGATTCTGAAGATTCTCTCTAAAGAAGTGCTGAAGTAGATCTACGATTTCAGGGGAGTTAATTTTAAACTGGTCATGTTATTTACAAAAACATAATTTCTGCAATTTCCTCTAAGCTTTTACATCAGCATTAAAAGTTTAAGATTCATGAAGTCTGTTCTTTGGAAAAAAAAATAAAAAGGAACCACCAATGACTTTCCTCTAGGCTTTCAGAAGTATCAACAGCTTTTGCAGGGCAAAATACAATTTTAAGAACTCAGAATCTTCTTTTTGCTGGGATTTAAAAATTTCAACCCATTCCAAAATGTCATTTTTTACTTTTAAACCACTACATTGAGGGCCTGCAAACCTTCAGGCACAAATTTATCCCTTTTAAAGCAGAGTTTGATATTTGAATATACTGCTTCTCTTTAGAATATGTAAAGGCTTAACTAGATGGCATAATCTACCCTTCCCTTTTATGAATAAATAAATAAATAAATAANATAAATAAATAAATAAATAAATTTGAACAGAATTACATTCCTCCAAGCCTCCTTTGTGCTCTACACATATTACTGATACAATTTTCTGCCAGAGATATTAATCATTTTGAGAAATTTATCTCTTGGAAAGCTCCAGTTACAGCAGCCCAAATTGCATTTTCCAAGATTAAATGACAAACTGGCTTTCTCCCTGGTTAGGCTGCACAATTTGCATGTCAAGCGAGATTATCTTCACGGTTTTACAGTTACTCAGCTCATCTCAGCTCGCTGCAGGTGACGTCAAAGTTTTACTTTTTCACACTCTGCAGCGTTTGAAGCAGGCCAGCAAACGCTAAAAGCCCATCCAATATAATTGTGACAAATCTTTTCTGTTGTTTGGCTTAGTCTTATAAAAGACAAAACTTGCATGGGATGGCTTTTCCTAACAAATGAACATCCCTAGAAATAATTTTCATTAATGCTGCAGAAGTTATGTTAAACTGGAACCATGCTGATTGGTTCATATTTTCCTCCTTTATTTACACCAGCTGAGGATGCATTGCCCTTCAATGATACATGGCTATTAAAATGGTCTCAGCGGGGTTTCTTCTGCCTTTGTTAGATTTTTCTCTGCTAGCAAAAAAATAAATAACAAAGATAACTTTGTCATTTTTTTTTTCTTCTTCTTCCCCCAGCCTGCTCAGGCAAAGGCCTGGAAGGATGATGGGAGCTTGAAAACAAAATATAAAGGACTCTGATATCTACAGCTGGGTGAAGATTTTACAGTGAAGTATTTCCTGAGCAGCAAATGTCAGCTCATAACCAGAAACACTCTGCAGCAGTTTGCCAGATTTAGTGAAGTTCCATTTAGGGAAAGAATAGTTCTTGCAGGGCTTCAGCGAGGAAGAACTCACAGAGCTGTGCTGATGGAACCAAGTATGACAGGGAAGGAAAAGATGACAAAAAGAGATAAACTTTCTTTAGGAAAGGGACAAAGGTGGAAGCATTGTTAAAAGTCTGCAAGGAACTGGCAAGGCAATGTCTGCGTGGGAGGTATAAATGTTGGGACACACTGGGACGGAGCTGTGCTCTTCTTCTGAGCCCCACTCATTGAATCTCAGAATCACAGAACAGCTTGGGCTGGAACTTCAAAAGTCATCCAGTTCCAAACCCTCTGCCATGGGCAGAGACATCTTGCACTGGGTCATATTGCTCAAAGCCCCGTCCAGCCTGACCTTGAACACCAGTTCATCCACAGCATTTCTCTCCCTCTGAGCTGAACACAAATATATTTTCTGCCAGCTGTGCCTGTACAAGCTTCAAATGACACCTCAGCAGCAACAGCACCCGTATTTTCTTTATTTTCATTCATTTATTTTCACTTCCCAGCATGAAATGATCAAGAAACAGGGGCAGAGTTGATGTGAAAGCAGCAGGGTTTGGCAGGGGAGTGCCAGGATGTCACACTCTGCTCAAGGACTGGACCTACTCCCACCAGCAAAGTGGCCCTGGCTTCTCTGCTCACATTCCTGCTTGCCTTCCCAAGTGGCTCCACTCTTAGTATGGAAAATCCAAAATATGGTGCTATTTTCCTGCCTTCTCATCTTATTGCTTGTGCACTCAGAATTGGAAAAAAAACCCCAAAACTTAATAAAATATACGAGGAGATTTGCCATGGGATCTGTTTCCCCTAATGCAATCTGTGTTACTTTGAAAAGTCTTCTTTCATACCACTCAGGTAATGTAATTATACCCATTTCCTTATGAACATGGATGTTCCTTAACAACATTATTTTGTTTTCTTTGTAGCTGAGGCTCTTTCAAGATCAAAAGAAATTTAAGTGCAATTAGGTCAAACAAGAACTGGAGCACTGAAACCCAGCAAAGCCTGGCCAAAAAAAGCAAAGAGATATAAAGCAAATGATGCAGTGGGGCAGATCTCTGTGTGCTGCTCTGCACTGAATCCAAAACTTGTTCGAGACGCTGCTTCTGTCACTGAAAATTTGTGGTTCAGACCCCGTGTAGTCTCAAAGAGGAGATTTATTCAACCTAACTTAGATGGGATTTTTAAAAACATTTTATTTCTGCATCAGCTACATCAAGGAGTAAATTTGCTTCTCAGCCTTATCTCACTCATAAAAGTGAGAGGCCACCTTGCAAATTTGAGAGAGTCCCACATGCCCTAAAAACATATCTTGTGGTAAATTTCGGCTAAGGAAACATACTCTTCTGTAGAGTTTGCTTTTTTAACCTTGGATTAAAATTATTTTAAAATATCCACTTATGCTCTAATCATAATTACAAAAGCTCACAGTATTTCTTATCACCCCTGTAGTTTACCAGCAATAGGAAAACCTGTCACTATCAGCCTTTGAACATTTCTCTGCACATAAAGCCGCCTTGATTAACCTGGTACACCAGAAGTCCTGGAATATTCTAGACTTGATCATAATTTTTTTATTTATAGCTAAAGTATTTTGAGACACTTGCTTGTTTATTTATTTAAATAAATTTATTTTAAAAGAACACAAGGTTTTTTGAAGTCTACTTTGCTTCCTACAATAGATGCAGTATAATCCCATATTTACGGGCTTCCAATAGACTGCGAGCTATTTCCGAAACCATTTGGTGTTTTGTGTCCACTTCACGAAGGATTTGCATATCTTTTAAGTATCTGAGTTTCTTCTGTCCTAAACAAAAAAGTGTCTCTAGAGGCACAAATCTCAGAAAGACTATAATGAATAAATGAAAAGCATTTGCATACTAATACAATCCTATCCTTACTTTTTGTCTTATGAGAAGGCAGCTATTTTTTGCAACCAGTTTTGGCACCTGTTGGTAAGTGCAGGAAATAGATGCACTGTCAGCACCACACAAAAGAAAGCTTATCAAGTCCTGGTTTTATCTGAACTACTTACATAATGCAAAAGCTGAAAACCTTTCAGGAAGCTGCCAGAGGATCACAATTTAACTGAATGGAATTTCTTTTCTTCCCTGTTCTTTCTGGTTTGTAGTTACATCCCTGACACTGTACGAGGGAGAGGGAGAGGGAGAGGGAGAGGGAGAGGAGAATATATATTTTTTGTGAAAAATACTGCCTGGGAAAAATAAGCAACCTGGAAAGTGATAGACTGAACATATGAGTGGTTTTAATAACGATGGGTAGATATTTTGGTCACTGACTGACTCTTTAAGTGCTCTCACTCTGAATGAAACTCTCAGTAGGACTGTCCTAAGTAAACCCAATGTCAATTATATTTGAGGCAAAACGTCTCCATATTTTCTTGCCCATTTCTGAAGTAAAAAGGTTAGAAGATCAGATGAAACTCCCCATTAAAACAGCATTTCTAGGAAACATCTTTCACTAAGCAGGAACATCACTGAAAACTTCCATTCTCACTATATCCACATAAATGAAAACCAAACATCACCTGTCCTGTTCTCAAGAATGCATTGCTGGTCATAAACATGTCTTGAGGAAACGCTTAACAAAGAAAAAACACAGTGAACCTACCTAAAAAAACTTCAAATAGTAACTGTAAAAAAGACAAAAACTGGACTGAAAATTCAAAGCAAAAATAGAAAAGCACTGAACATGGGGTGAGAGGGATTCCTAGAGCTGCAAGGTGCAACCTCTTAAGAGAGGCTGTCATCTGCTAAGGACAGATGTTTGGCTCACCTCATATCTTCAGTAATAAAAAGTAAAGAGTTTGTTGGTTTTTTTTTTTTTTCAACTTCTAACCATGCTCAGTATTAAAAAAATCTATTTAAAGCCTAACCTAAATCTCACTCGCTGAAAATTAATCTTGTTATTCCTTATTCTGTTCTAAGTAGACATGGAAGATAATTTATTACCTTGTCTTTGCAATAACTCTAAAATGGCTCTAATTATATCACGTATGCTTTTTGATGGTTATAATTTTAACTAAATCAGGTACTTGAAAGGTTAACTACTGTGTGAAAATTATCACAGCTTAAATAAAATAAAGATAATGAATCCCACTCCTAAAAATTGTACATATAAAATATGAAACCATGTTAATATTTTTTTGTTTTAATTAATTATCAAGAAGGATAATCACCACAGTAGATCTACCTTGTCATTGCAGTATTATTCCCATATATTTACAGTTGAGTGACTCAAATTTAGTGGGGCACAAGGCAACGACTGATTCAAGATAAAATAAATACAGTTAGGAAAAAAAGGCTCTAATAACAATTCCTGAACTTATAAGAACTCTGCCAAAATGTGAATAATGCTTGGTTTGCATATGTGCATGGCTATGATGATTTTGAGTAAGAAAGCTACTCGGGCACATTGATTAAAATAAGGCTGGTGCTTGACAACTTCCCTGGGCTGTGAATATCTGTAAAAATCACTTTCCCCATTTCTGAGTGGAAAGCTGTAGTAGATTTATAAAGGCTGGGTATTGAGGATCTTTGGGGAGCAGGAGGTAATGAAATAACTGCCCATAGCTCCCTGCCTGGCTTCAGGATGACTTCCCAGCCTCACCACTGGTAGCTCCAGCTCAGGCTCACGCCTTCTCCTTCTCAGGTGTTGGCTCAGTTCTTTGTTTTGTGTGTGACCATAACACCAAAATCTAACATAACAACATCATTATCTAACATGACCACAATCTAACGTGGCCATGACACCACCCAGATGTAATTTATTCTAAAATTTGTGCGAATAACTGCACCGATCACATGGACACTAACCCACCTTGTTTAAAAATCAGGTATCCCTGTCTCTCCCCTGCTCCTGGGAGAGGAGGTGTGGGAAATAAGAATAAGAATCTTTTCTAACTTTGTTAAATTTGTTAAAATTGTTAAATTCTGTTCACCAAAAGGTTGGAATTACTCCTTTCCTAGTTTACCACTGGCTGTGCACAGCACTCGAAACTTGTGCACAAGAGAGATGTCTGTGCCTTGTGGCTCCTGCAGGATTGCACTCTGCAATGGGATCAAGCCTTTTTTCCTTCAGCTCCTCTGTTCCCCACAGATCCCTAAAGAAAAATGTAGTGTTCAGAGCTCCAGGGAGATCAACTCTTTAAATCAGCTCTTGGAAGTGCTGTACATTCTCATGTACAACCACTCTAAACCAGGTTGCAAAATCCAAACTATTCGAGTTACATTTTGGTTTTTGAAAAAGCCATTAACTCCATTAACTCATTACTTCCCCATTAGTGCATTGGGAAAATAAATTACATTCACTTCTGCAATTACCTTAGATTTTTAAGTATGATGAAGCAAATTGCATGAGACCAAAGAGTGGCTTTTCCATCTGAGCATCAAAAATGGAAAGGGACAATGGAGACAAAATTTGCTCAAATTCCTCAAAACTAGCTGGGAGCAAGTGGCACAGCTTTTTGGGTAGATAAAAGAGAAATATGTAATGAGAAATTGAAGAATCTGTGCTAGACTCCAGCAAAGAGCCTTGACTCCTACAGACTGACAATATACATTTTGTGTAGTTCTGCCAAAATCAAGGACACATCAAAGGGAAATTCTTCAGATTGCTATTCTGATGATAAAGGTCTGTAATTGGCCTTTAGCAGTACTGTCTATTATTTATGCCTACTTATCTGTTTCTATTGTTATAGCATTTTAGGCAAATGCCCAGATTTTTATTATATTAGCCTAAATACTTTTTTGTACAAATACAAATAGATATACATGCACATGTATGCATGTACACAGCCCTATAGCTGAATAAATACTGTTTCACAGGATGTTAAGATGACATTATTTTCCAAGCAGAGACTGGAAGATATTATGAGAAGGATCCCAGAATATGAGAAGAAATGTACTCCAGAAATTTAGCTGCTTTAAAGTACAAGTACTATTGAGAAGGAAAAGAAAAAAAAAAGTGGAGGGATATTTTTTGTCAAAAGCCTTAACCTTTCTTTCCTTGACACTTAAATGCATTGGTTTCAGCAGTCCAGGATAATGAGCATTAAAAAAATTCAAATCAACAGCACTAAGATGGGATAACCACATTTGGAGAAATAGTGATTTTTGCACATTTCTAAATTGCAAAGCAAATAATTTCACAAGCACAGTGCCTGGCTTCATCCTATGCCCTGAATAACAATCTCACAATTGATTTGCTGCCCAGCCTGCATTTCCTCCTTGGCCCGTTGACCCATCCCCTACGTATATCCTCGTATTCCTTATGCAAAAAGTCAATATTTAGCTTAAGGGTTTGCAGAGACCCACTCAAACAGAGACAATAAAAGCTGACAGATCCTAATGCATAAAGTACTTTCTATAGAAACACCAAGTGACAGATTTGACATATAGAAAATATTTATTCTGCTTAAGGCTCATGTAACATCTTTGATAGCACTTCATGTGTGCTCTGCCTGATGCACAGGAGAGAATCCAAACCTACTGGAAGGCAGAATGGTCTCCTAGCCCCAGGACACAACAGGAATATTTTTTCTGACCTCCCTGGCCATAGATCAGACTCAGAGGTTTCTGTGCTACAGCATAATAAAAGGGGACTCTCTCTAGGTTTGCTTTGTGCTGAAGGTTTGATGATACTGGGCTGGCTGGCACCAGTTCTTCCATATTTAATGTTGAGGAAAAAATTACTTTTTTACTTATTGCTCGTGGTGATGGTAAAAAAACCAAAACCCTGAAGCGCTTGGAGGGCTATGGAGAGTAAATATCATTTATACATCTGGAAAATAAGAGGGAAGTGAGGGAGAAAGCCGGAAATCTCTGTGTTCCCATTGTCTCCCCACCCTCAGACCTGAGTGGAGCAGAAGTTCACCTGCTGGAGATATTTCTGCTGGCAGAACAAGGGCTACATTCCTCATGGACATTCAGAAGCAGTACCTCCTCTTTGATTTCAAGATCTGTACTCAGATACTCCTGCACCTGCTACTGATATTTAGTGAGAACTCTTTAATACATGATTAGTTAATTTGCTGCTTTTTTCCTTTGCATAGCCTCAGATAAATTTGGCCTTTTTTTGTGCTTGTTTTCACTGGGAGAAATCCTGGCCCAGAGCCTTCATGGCAGAAACTCCACGATGAGAGGAGTCTGTGCTGGCAGAAATAAGGGGCTGTTTCTGCCAAGGAAGTGCTGGGAGGGCAGAGCTCCTCACAGGAATATCTCAGGAATTCAAGGCTTGATAGGACCATAAAATCACCAAAAATTACCTTTTCTTGAGACTAACTGCTACATAGCAGCTGTATATGGAGCACAATAACTTGCTTTTGGTCAAACTGTAACCCTTTCTTGGTTAATGTGCATATTTCTGGGAGATATCCAGCTGACATCTGAGGAGATGGGAGGCTCTGGTACCCACCATCACCTGGAAACAGCTGTTCCGGTGGCAATTCTCTCCACTCACATTCAATTATTTTCCTCTTCTCACTGTCCACCTCTAGAAAGACCCAACCCCACCCCTCAACCCTGCCCCTGCTGTCCAATTTAGAGATTTTCACCTTTGCAAAATGTATAATTTAGGTTTCCCTGATAAATGTAGGTTCTTTTGCTGCCTTTCACTACCAAGTTAAGGGCAGTCAGTATAACAGATTGAGTTCTTGTCTTTTGCTGCCAGACTTTGTAAATAATATCTTCCGTGCCACCTCCCCATCTTCCAGCAGTGTTTAAAAACTGTGGGCCATATTCAGGAGTGTGGGTAGTTTATCCTGAAAATGAAACTGCTTTAGACAGAAAGGCTCTTCTTCATCAACCTGAACCTCATTTTTAGTGCTTGAGAAGATCTTTCAATCACAGATTTAGAAGAAATTTACTATGCTGTAATGATAGTCTCCTGGAGTTTGAGGACTAGGAGTAAGGGGCTTTCTTGACTTCAGTTGTACCTTAAGGGAATGAAGCACTGTCAGAATTGTGACTGTGCATTCACAGTGGTGAAACACTGTGAAATTATGATTTCACTTTCATATACAGTTGTTCCTAGTGGGATGCATTCTGCTCTTGGGATAACTGAATTGATCTGCAACAAGATGCTGTGCATTCGTGGTGGTGGTACTGGCAAAAGTCCATGAGCTGTGCAATGAGATATTTTCATTCTAGAAATACTATAAGGGAGCCACGAGTTCTGGAGTTCTGGCTTTAGTGGCATTTTGTCCTCTGGAACACAACTGACTTTTTTCTGGTTTATATCTGATTCCATCTTTGCATGCCTGAACAGGTGAAAATGTCTCCAACCTCCTCTATCTTTAGTTGTTTCCAGAAAGAAGTTAGATAGAATAATACAAAACATACCACAGTCTAAGATAGCTTCAATGGTAAGGAGATAGAACACGGTTATTTTCTCAAGAAATTTCATCCCCACAAAAGGAGAGACAACCCTTGAAAAACCTCTATTTTCTTGCTTCTTTCTTAAATGTAGGCTACAGTATCATGATTTTAGCTGTGCTTCAAGGCTTTCATCCTTCAGTGACACTTGTTTAAATTTAGAATTAAGCACTGAGAAGAGCTTAAGTTATGGTTTGCTCTCTTGACTGACATTTAAGAGGCTTTCTCCATAATAGCAGTCCAAGGAAGGCTTTCACCTCAAAAAACAGTTTTATGATGCAGCTTTTGAGCACTTTTAAGCTGAATTCTGGGGGCCAGGCTGTTAGCATGGCAGTTTTTAAATTCCTGAGGAATTGTACCTTGCTTGCTGCCACAAGCACCTCCCTGGGGACCATGAAGCTCCTCCTGACCCTCAGAGGAAGCAAAAGTAACTCCACCTTCTTCTCCATGCTGAGCAATTCTGCCTCCGACTGCCATTCTTAAACCCACAATCACTTATTTGGGATTATTGGGGTTTTATATGGACAAAATACCTTTTCCTGTCTTAATTTGATGCTCCAAGCTATTAGGTAACTTATTGCATCACTTGTCACCCAGGGTGATTACCAGTGCTCATACCAAACCATCCAGGTCAAGCTGGTATAAATTTAGAAAAGTATATGAGGATTCATAGAGTGATTGAGCCCAGTTATTCTACAAAACTCTCCTGGGGTCTGAGTAAGGAAATAACACAAATTAAAAAGACAGATTTAAATTGTTATCTATCAGGCTTTGAAATAAATTTTAATTATTTTTTTAATAACTGGTTGTAGGAAAGAATTTCCACCTTGGAGGTATCTAGTTCCTTGCCAAGACATTTTCCTGTTAACATAGTAAAAATGAGTAAGAAAAAAAAAAGAAGAGGGATTGCACATAATATAGTTTTCTCAGCAGAGGAAAAAGCACCAAATGCCTGTAAAAAATGCAGGTAAATAAAGATAAATGGTGGCTTGGGACTTCTCCAAGTGCATGATTTGTCATCTGGCTGCTTCTCTGAGATATGTTTGATGCTAACAATATTTATGCAATATACCCAGGCTTGGCCATGGCACCACCTGACACAAAAGAATAAACATCCTCCTGCTCCACTTGAAAACTCTAAGATGTATTATTATCTGTTGTTACTACATTAAATTGGCAGCAAATGAGCCTTTTCCTATATGATTATACATAAACCTCAATAACTTATTTTTGCCAATGTAAAATTCTAGCACTTCTTAATCTTTTAACTGCACCTGTCCTAGGATTTTTTTATTATCCATTCAATGCCTCACATAAAAAAAAGATGATGCCAGGTCATTGGGGAAGGGACCATGAGAAAGAATGAAGACATGAAGTAGTGGCTATACAGTCTGAACTAGCATTTCCTCAGTTATGGGACTAATGAGTCAAGTGTAAACTGCAGATGAAAAGAAAAAAAAATCTAAAAGGTGCACTGAAAGGTTTTGATCCAACATACTCCACCAGCTGCAAACACGCATTTTAGAGTCTTTCGTTTGGATCAATTTCCTGTCAGTTACCACCTCTTCATTTGGCTCTGACTGGCTTTCCTGTTGAGGTCTTCTGTTGTAATGAGCATCCATCCACCTCATTTTGCTGGGTGTCACACCCTCAAAACAAGCTTCTTTTGAAGGGCTTGGTGACAACTCCTGTCTGTTTCAGCTGGCATCAGCCTCTGAGCCCATTCCAATGCACCAGTGGATGGTCCCTCTCCCATACCAACCTCCTCCTACCCTGAAATTGAAGCATTTTGTTCAGTGCAGCCTGAAGAGCGGTGTTCCATCACAACAGACACGTCTGTGTTTGGATATTAACATCTCAATATTCCCCAGTGCCTCTCTAAGGACATGAGCCCTCCAGCAGGAGCTGGCTGTGAAGTGCAGCCAAGGCACCTGCTGGCACCAGCCAGAAGTCACTGAATTTCATCAGTGTTGGGGCAGGCCCCAAGTCCTTCCATGTTTTATCATTAAAACCATATCAAGTTTCTCATTACAAAACAAGCAATTAGGGAAAGCATTCACTGCTGATTTATCTCCCCTAACCTGGGGAACGAGGACAACATCCCTGCTTTTTCTTAAATCATTAATTTTTGTCTGCAAGATCATTACTGTACTCTCTGTGTAAAATCTATGACTCTTCCTAGGTATCCCTTAATGTTTCCTGAACCCAGCCTTGATGTGCATTAGACACTTGGGATTCATTACTGGCGTTAATCTGCAGCCATTAAAAATGCAAGGTCGTTTTGAAGATGGAAAAAAAAAAAATCAGGCAAGCATCTTTCAAACCTGTACCTGCTTCTTTTCACTGCTCATTAAATTTCAATTGGTGAAACCTACTGGTCTCCCTCAGTCTTTTGTCAGGGGAGACAGCACCACACACAGAACATCTGGTGGTGAGCAGAGGGGCAGCCACAGTGGGCTTTCAGGGGCTCAGAACAAACTGCCCTAATATTGCCCAGCAGCTGCCAGTTCTGGTTAGGAAAGTCAGGCTTACATTCCTGGGATCTCATTCCTCAGACTGAGCCTCTCAAACAGGTTGTAGGATAGACGAAATGTACTGATTTTCTAAGGGTTTTCCACAGGAATCTGTAAGCAATGCCCTGTGAATAAACTTGGTTGTTCATGTGGTAAATTATAATATCTTTTCCTCTGAGAGCTCTGCTTTTCATCATGAGAATCTGCTGCCTTGTGCAGAATCTCTGGGGGGGATAAAGGCTTTGGGGGGAAATTCACCACAGCATCACAAAGCAAGTAGCTCAACCAGAGATGCTCAGTGGGAGCATCTTTAATGCTAACAAGCCAACATTTGAAAATATCATTCATCACATCTATCAACAAAAAACATCAAAACATTTCAGGAATCCCTGACAATTGAACTGATTACATATGATTGATTAAATTAACAATCAAAAAAGTGCTAAATTTAATGTCATAGTTTTAGCATACGGGGTGTATATATCATACAGCATAATTTGAAGTGCTCTTCCACTTTCCATTTGCAAGGTATTATGTGAACAACCCTTATTTTTGTCATTGTGTTTAATGTTTTGGAGAGATAAAAGCTTCACTACTACTTACTGTCTCCTAAGGACATGCATCTTTATATGTAGTTTGTGAGGCAGAAAGGTCTCTATACTCAGAGATGGAGCTGTTGTCTTTAAAAATATTTATGACATCCTTTTTTTCTTTTAAATTACACCTGTCAGTCAACCACAACACTCACTGAAGAAGCCTCAATCCAAAACCTGTGCAGTTTGAGCTATTTTCTGTATTTCTGCAAAAGAACACAGATTGCCTATTTTTCCTGCAGTGCAAATGATGACCTTGTATCGATTACATACATTTCCTTTATTTCACTTGGGGGATTTTTTTTGGTTTTTTGTTTGTTTGCTTTTAGGTTTTTTGGGGTTTTTTTGTCGGTCTTCCAAACATCAGCATGCTTTACAGATGGATACACGGTATTATCCATCCCATTTCACACTAGAAAATTTAACTTCCAGTGTCAGGAGTGAGCCAGGTCACCACTGATGCCAACAAAGCCATCTAGTGAGGCCACTGGCAGAGTCTAGGGGACACAAGAGCCGTCACAACAACCCCTCCTCAGGATGTGTCAGAGCTCCCTGAACCCCTCCTTCAGTATCCCAACCATTTATCCCACAGGATATTTTTGACAGAGGATTGAGTGAGAAAAGTGATTCTTATCAGTCACTGTGTGCAGTAAACCTGTTCTGCATGCACAAGCTTTCAGATCATGGGTTTATTCGAAGGCTAAGGTTTGCCATCTCACAGATTTTAATATTTACACCACACCTGCAGTTCCCATCAGTGCTTATCAGCCCCCAACTAATCAGCCTTCAGAGCAGCAGAAACCACAATGTGCACTGTAACCGCCCAGAGAGTTTTCACTTGTGGGCCCACAAGAGGCTGCATCCCATACATATAAACATATGTATGCAATACATATGTTATACATATGTTACGGAATTCCTCAGAGAAAGAGGGCATGATCTCTATTTAGAGTGACTCTGTGAACTACCCTAGCTGAGGCCTAGCTGAGGCCTGGTCTGAGGCCTTGAGGCCTGTGACGCAATTGAAATTAGGCTACAGAACTTGTGGCGCAGTTAGAATTAGTTATTAAGGTGTTAGGGAAAGGTAATGAGGTTTTAATGGTTAATAAGTAGAGTTAGTAATAGACAGGTGGTAGCCACCTTAAGAAGGAGTTAAACATACACATGCAATACATATTCCCACATTCCCATAATATGGGAATCCGTACCCCATACCCCACTGTCACCCTGTGAACCCCATGAACCCTTGCAGAAGTGCCCCAGGCAGCCTGAGATGCTCCTCTGCACTCCCTCTCCCCCTCCCAGTCCCCTGCATGAACAAAGTCCAGGTGAACTTAAAATAACATGAACTTAGAATAACAAATGAAAAAAAAAAAAATCAAGAGTCAGTGGGAAAGAAATGTGAATGAGGAGCAAGAGTTCAGACGTCCTGGTGAGGAGAGATCCTTCAGAAATACAGAAAACAGAGGGTTTGGTCCCTCATGCTGCATATTTTAAATAGCTGAGTGATTGTTTTATATATTTAAGCTGGAAAATTGCAATTAAATTCTGTTGAAAAGAAACAAAAAAATCCATGAACATTCCTGTTAGGACTGGCAAAAGTCTCCATCACAACTGTCTTCTAGAAAGAGTTGTGGGAAATGTTATTTGTCTTCAATGCCTGTGTGAAACACCTGTGACAACTACAAAAGCACAAAAGAGGGAGCATGGGGCTGGAGATCAAAAGCTGCAGAGGTCACCTTTCCCTCTCTGTGACCCAGCCCTGGCCCAGCTGGCCCAGTCCCACCTTCCAGCACTGCCTGGAGGCACATTTGTCACAATACAAACGTACTGGATTTATTATTACAGATTTATTAGTTTTGAGGAAAGGAAAGGACTAACATGATTCCTCAATAACTCAAATGGACAAAGGCAATTCCTGGACTGATCACAGGTTTTGAGACCCAAGTCATCCATCAAACTTACACCTCCTCCTGCTCTTGTTATCCATCAGCCTTCCCTTTAGCTAGGCTGTCAATAAATTTTATGGCAGCAGGTCAGAGAGGATGATGCAGTTCTCAGCTTCAAAAGGCTTATGAAGCAAGAAACAAAGGCAAAGAACATCAGGAAAAGTATAAAACACTTTCTTTGTAACAGCAAATACAACTGCCCACATTTGACACAGACAACAATGCTGACTAGATCAAATAAACAAGATAGATAGATTAGATAGATAGACAGATGAAAAATATTTATATGGGGGGGGTGTACACAGGTGAAGAGATGGAGATATATAGAGATATTATACAAAAAGTATAATAACCCAACTAGGTCAAACTTAATTAAATGAATAATTTTGGGGTTTTTTTCTTTCTACCTATGTTTTGCACATCACAGTTCTCAGAAACCCTCCAAACATCCACTAGAAATATTATCTATTTTGATAATGACCAACTCAATCAAACTTGGGGGAAATGTGAAGAGGTGCATTTCTGGAGGATCCTGGGTAGGGATATGGAAATAAAAGTTAAGTCTGATGCAAAATAAAAGTAGAAGAGCCAGTCAAGGGGAGCCAGAGAGGGACCTGCAATACTAAAATATGTAAGAATCATTCAGAGAGGGGAACGTATTCAGAGAATGTTATGAAATCAGCAAATAGATTCACTGCACTCTTACTTTATGAATTACAGTAAAAATCCAGAGCATTTTCTCAGGCAGATGAATAAAAAAGTACAATCCAAAGTGAAGCCAAATCAGAATCTGTCCCAGCCCCTTTCCCTGTGACAACATCTTCCCTCAGACTAATGGTGTGCACAGCACAAGCCACCTTCTATAAATGAAAAGAAAAAAAAAAAAGATACTGTGTGTGGTTTCCAAGATTGAACAAGACATTCTATCAACATGCAAAATGAACTAATTCAGCCATTGCAAATGAACAGATTCACAAAGCAAAAGATAAACTTTCCACATCTCATTTAATTTATGCTGTCTCACTGCACTGAGAAAACAGCTTTACCCATTCTCTAATGTATTGAAATGTTAGAAACTTTAATAATCAAAACAAAACCAAATAAACATTATGAACTGCTTGAGAGAATATTTTAAATGAGCAGGAGAATAAAGAAAAGATTTGTAATTCACAAGAGTTTGCAGTTTCAGCACTAGAAACCTCCCTAAGGTTGTATGTGAAAGAAATGAGCATGAACTGGATGCAGTAGGGAACCTGTTGGTGGGGACTGAAATTAGGTTTCCACACACATACTCTTATTCTACAAAGAGTTCTAAGGGTATCTAAACCCTTTAAAACATGTAATTTAATTATTTGGTTTTGTTACTTATGTTAGATGCAGGTTGAGAGACATTTCTGAGAATAGTTCTGTACAGAAAATCAGGGGTTTGAACAATCCACTGAATCCACTGGTTTTTTTTGAGGTTCAATTCCCTCTCAGGCTCCCACTTTCTAGTTTTGTTAGGCAATTTCAGATTTGCTCTTGTCTGCATGCCTCACTTACATTCACAAAAGGCAGTTTAATTTAGCTGGGCTTTTCTCAGTTGTGCACAGAGAGATCAGTCTCATCCAGCCTCCCCAGATGCCTCGTAGGGAGGGAGGGCATGTTTGAAGGCCATTTTATGACTGATTGTAACCCTGCACTATAAGAATCATCCTAAAATTTTACAGAATCAAAGACTTCTATTCCATTTCTCGGAACAAAAAATAAAAAAAGGTAGATCTTTTAATGATTGTACAACTTTTGAACTGGGTTAGTATCTTAGACAGCCTAATTTCAGCTTCAGAACTGCCCTTAGATTGAAAACCAACAATAAAGTATGGCAATTTTCACTGCCTTTATAGCCAGGCCTCTCCCTGAGAAACTGAGGAGAAGAGGACAAAATTCAAGGGTTTTGTAATCATTCTTTGAATTTTTGTTAGAAGCTGTAGAATTTTCTCATGGCACAGACATGAAGAAATTATAACCATTCTCTCATGGTTAAGAAATACGTTAGAATTGTAATGATTGTCTAAAATAACTTAATCTGCAGTGGTTTTGGGATTTTTTTTTCACTTTTGATCCAATTTCAAAGACCTTTGATTTGCTATGATGTATCCAGCTGCAAGAAACACAAACCCAAATGCTTCTGTTTACAGGCTACAAAATACCAGAAAATTCCATTTTCCCTGAAGTACCTTTTGTGAAATGCACTCCTCTCCTTCTTGACAAGTATAAATACACATATAAATAAAGGTAGCAATTCCACAGCACACTCTCCCTTCAGTGCAGACAGTTTAAGTCACCCAGTCACCTGCAGGACTCTTGCTGTACTCCAGGGTGGGTCCCAGTCCTTGTCTTTGGGTACGAATCAGAACAATCCATTGAAACCACTGCTCTTTTTGAGGTTCTATTCCCTCTTATGCTCCCCCTTTCTAGTTTTGTTAGGCAATTTCAGATTTGCTCTTGCCTTTGCATCCCAAGGTGCATTATCTCCCAGGCTTCACTTTTTTTTTTTAATTAAGCAACCATGGGGGAGCTCCCAGCAAAAAGCGCTACAAAATAAAAGATATCTGTTTTTAAGGGCAAAAACCCTTTTTGCTCTTAAAATCAGATATCTTTTTGAGCACACGTGAAAATAAAACTCTTCAGTCTTCTTTTTGTCCTTCATCTTCAGTAATTTTTCAATTTCCATTCTTAGGATTCATGTAAACTGGGCAGCTGCCCCTCATTTTCCCCGCAGTAAGAAATAAACAATGTCATACAGTGATTTTTACCTCAAGTGTTTTAAAATTATATACATTTTCAGCTGGACAGAAATGCCCAGTCACACAACTGTTTTCTTAATTGAGAAGCTGAATTCTCACCCATGTTGCACTTCCAAGTCAAACCCACCTGGCTATAACCCTGCAAGACAACCACCATCAAAAACAGACAAATTCCTGTTCACTGGATAAGCAACAATGAACTGGAATGATGGAAATGCCTGGTTTTGTCTGGAAAACATCAGGTTCCTCATTACTTTGAGAGGTGAATAAGCCCTTAAATACATTTTAGATACCCAGATCCTAAAGTGAGGAACAGAAACACCCACCTTGTGAGGAGGACTTGCTGAGGTTGGCAGTGGGATTCTCAAGCTATTTATCTGTCAGGCCGCCTGGTCTGAGACATCTCTGACTGGGGTTTTAGGCACCCTGCCCTCCCCTGGATGATGTTGAACAGCAATTCTGTCTAATTTCTGTTTCAGCAGGGCTTCAGTTCCAGAGTCCGGGCAAATCAATGGCACTTCACATTTCTAGGTGTAGATATTTTCTTCAAATGTCACAGACCATGTCTATTTTCCTTTTACTTGCATTATGAACTGACCTTTTATTGCTCATTTGAAAAGTCTCTGGTTTTATATCTTGTTTTCCTCAATTCATTTATTGCTCCATACTGATAGGTGCTATTCAATAAAGTACTTGAAAAATTACCACTATACTCTAATAATGTATTAACAGCATGATGAAAGAGCAGTTTATAGCACACTTTAGCATTTTTCAGTTCTATTTTTATGGAATGGAAAACATTTAAAATAATTTAATGCTGTATTAATTTCTAATTTGCCTCATCTGTGTGTAGTTTATCATATAATTCCACGCCAGGACTGAGGATTCCTTCTAAGTCATACCATGCAAATCAACAAAATAAAATTTAAAAAAAAAATCCTAGTATTAAACAATGCTTCATAACCTAGATTTTTATTGGCTTATATAAACTTTAATTAAAGCTAAGTTTAATTAACTTCACTTGGCTTATCTGCCATTGTACAGAGCAATGACTGCCTTGCTGCTTTTGCATTCCTGTTTTATTTTGACATGAAAGAAAGCACAGCAGAGTGTTGAAAGGTGTGGAAATCACACTGGGAACATCCTTGGATGTCAGTGGGGTGGTTTGACATTTACTGTGATGTTACACAAGGGATTGGACCCTCTAAGAGTGACACCCCAGGGAGCAGCACCACTGTGTCACTTGGCACGTGCCTGACTTAGCAGGAGCTGGAACACAGTGTTTGGGGGTAAAAACCAGCGAGGAAAGCAGTGCTGGACCATCAGAAGGTGATGGGAAAATGCCACAATTGGTAGGTTGCAGCACCTCTCAAATCAAGACCTTTCTTTCTTCTTCAGCAAAGATCCTGGTGCAGTGCCAGCTGTGCCAGTTCTCCTCATTTACCTGCCACGTGTCACCTCACACAGCAGAGCCTTCGTGCCTGTGGTAAAAAATGCATGAACCCAAAAATGTGTTTTGGCTAAAATTCCATGATTTCTCTCTGGGAAAACATTCAATCCTCGTAGACCAACTTTTCCTGAATTTTCACTTCATTTAATAAGAGTTATAACAACTGAATGGTTTTTTTACTGATGGGATAGGCCAATTCTGATGAATATATTCTCTTGGAAACATTTCAAGCAAATCTTTAGTGATTCCAGCCTCAAGATCTGTATATTGAGAAGAGAGAGATTTACTTGCTTTGTGCATCGTATTTATAAAGTAAATATTCACAACTTCTGACTACTAGTGTTTCTAGTTCTATCTCATCTTTTTTTGAGGGAGTATAGCAATACACATGGCATTTAAGATTTTTGGGTGGCTTTCTAAAATCTGACTTCTACAACTGCATAATAATGTTTTCTCCTTTTTTTCTTTATGTGTCCTCTATATTCCCTAATGCTTTACTTGGCCTTCTTGCTGTTGGACTTCATGCAGTACCCAGAGAACAATCCAGAATGATTCCCTGATCTCTCCCGTGCATAGTAATAGTGCAGTTAGAGCCTACCATGCACAAAAATAGAAGAATTTCTCCCCTCTATGCGTTAATTTGCATTATTGCTGCTGAATTTCGTTGCAGTATCATTGCCCAGCCACCCAGGACTGCAGGATCCCTCTGTAGGTGTTGGCAATCAGATCTGGGCTTGTCAGAACAAAGCAACTTGGGATCATCAGCAGAATTGTTTTCTTGGCTTTGTTTTATTTTCTTTTCCCTTTGTTTCTGAACATCTCAAACACATTTCAACACTGCTTTTCCTGGAATAATGAAATTCTCAGCTCCCACCTTTGTTTCCCATCTTTTATGTAGTTTTATCACTAAATCTTCTGTGACATAAAAGTTCAAGTCAATCAGAGAATTTGGTAAAGGACCTTGCTAGAAAATCCACAAGTGATGTATGGCAGAACAGTCCTGTGCACATGCCTTGGCTCTTAGGGCAGAGGGGCTTTCTGCAAAATTCTTGGCACCTCTTTTCCACAGTATCATCCCAAACCATGAGTCTTTCCCTCCCTTTCTTTCCTGTTTCCATGCTGGATGCAGAATTCAGGTTTCCATCCCCCTCCTTAGGGGCTTTTAAAGATTGGCATCATTTGCCTCTCTCCTCTCTGCTACTAAGATGTATTTAAACACTCCATACTGCCAGAAATAGTTCATCAGCTTTACACTTCAGATCCTCTGGGAGCTTTAGGGCACAAGCATTTGAGCCCAGCAATTTGTAACTGTAAATTTTATTGATTTGCTTTAAAAACATTTCTGCTGAGGCCTCAGCATGGTCCCATCTCTGCCTTGAACTCTTGTGCAGAGATTCATTGCACCTGTCCACGATGCTCCCTTACACCCCTTCCTCCCCTCCTACCCCAGCCCCCCGGGCATCCTGCAGGCTCTCTGTCTCACCAGGATTTGGGAAGCTTTCCATCATCAGCTTCTAGGCCTTCAGGAACCCATGCCTTGAAATTTCTTCCAATCCATCTGCTGTGCTTTACATTTCAGCTGCCAGAATTTTTTTTCTCCCATTCTTACATATTATCCACATTTTAAAGTACATCTTCATTACTCCTAATAACATCTTTTACAATGCTCTTTTACCTGGACGGCTGGGTTTTTTTTCCTTCTAAACAAACCTTTTTTTTTTTCTTTTAACACGGTGTTTATTCCAATTCCAGGCATCTATTAGAACATTTTAAACAAGCTTTATGGCCTGTAAGCTGCTCTTTGAACTGTTTTTCTCAATTTAATGCTGCATTGTTTGGTATGTGCCTTCCATCTTGAGGATGTTGCATGGAAATGTTGTATGCATGATACAGATTGGCTCTTTTACAGAAAAATCACATGCCAGGGTCAACAAACTACTCACAACTAAACCACCACCTGATTTTCCTGCTCCAGCTTCTGAGAAAGAATTATTAGCATCTCTAAATACGTCACCTCTCCACCAAGTTCTCTATGGCATAGGAACAGAAAGTATCTCCTGCCCTCAGAAGCACATTCTCTAGACATCTCTAGATTCTGATCTTATCTTCTAAATGACCCCAAGTTATTTGAATTCAAGTCTGTTTACTTGGTAAATGAGAGTAGGATAACCAAGAGGCACTAAGAGAAGGATGTAGAATAATAAAGAATAATGGCTCCTCCTACATCAAACCTTGACAATCCATACTGGCTCCTGAAGTGTCAGTGCTCTCAAAGACTTACTCAGCAAAGAAAAACCTCAGGGATGCCAAAAGCTGATAAAAAGACCATTCAAATGTGAGTTGGGGAACTTGCCCCAATTTTCTCCATCATTTTTCTTTTTAAAATAAATACTGGATTTTACTGCATGTTACCAATCTGCATTTACACATCCCTGTAAACACCTCTCAATACAAACCTAAGCCATTAAAGTTACAGGCTGATATAGACTGACATACAAACTAGGGTGTCTTCAAGGATGCCCTCTCAAAAACCTCTCCTGTTACAGATAGGACAAATCCTGTTACTGCCCTATCTCCACCACTTCTCTGAGGACAGCTCTCCTACAGGCAGCAGGACACAAAATCCTCTGGAGATTCCCAGCATGACTGAAAACCACTGTCATCCCACTGATAATCTGCCTACTTTGCTTTTCTGAACTGGCCAGTGTCATGAGAAGACCTTACCCCAAGTCCCTGTGGCTTCAGGAAATCAGTGCAGTCAATCCTCTGAAGCTGAGCAGAATTTGGGACAAGGTGGCCATAATTCTGTGGGAACTTGGCTCATGGCACCAGTTCCTGGGAGGACTAGACATGAGTAAAGTAGAAGGATACACATTTTGAACACCCATCAAATAAGGGAGCATCAGTTTATCTCATTGGTTTTCATCAGGATTAAGAGCTCAAAATGTATTCAAGTAAGTTTCCTGAAAGTGACGATTTGGCAGAAAACAGAGCTGTCAACAGCAGGAGAAAAAATGTGTTCATCAAGAGATGCTTCCTAAAGAGAGAGCAGGGATGTCACTGAGAGAAGCTTACGGATGGATAAGTCTTGAAAACCATCCTTCATTTTTTTATACCACTGATTGCAGCTGTCAGAGACCTTCAGGCTCTTGAAGAGGCAGCATTTCAATCTCCTGTACAAGCAGAAGTCTCTCTATAAACACCAGGAAAAGGGGTTTGCTTGCATTTGGAGGGGAAACACTGGTGGATTGATTTACCCAATGAGTCCAGAAAACCTCTTCTTACTTTTTCTCTTCTTTATGAAGAAATGTCCTCAGAGACCTGTAGCCTGCAGAATGGATTGATTTAAACAGCCCACATGATTTACCATTGCAGACACCAAACAGAGGTCATTTCTATCCACGGGTAATGAGTGCAGGAGCAGGTTTTCCCCCAGAATAGACATTTTCACCCCTGATTATTCCTTCTGGTAACCTCCCATTCATGGGAGGTGACAAATACAGTCTCTCAAAAAACCCCAAAGCTACTGGGGAGGATGGAGATGGAAAATCAAAGCAGTCACACAGAAGTTTTTCCATCAGGGTGGCAGAAGACCTGACTCCTCAACAGTAACCAGGAGGAGAGAAGTGTGGGCAACAGCAGGAGGGAGGGAAGTGACACAGCTCTCTTTTGTTTCTCATTGAGTCTATTGTAAAATTTCAAAACCGTTTTAAAATTAGGGGGAATGAGACTCGCAACAACCACAACATACATGGGATGAGACACAGCAGCCACTGAAGGTAAAGGTTGGAGTAAGGTGCAGCAAGTTTTTTTCTGTGCCACTTAATTGCTGTGATAATTGTTTATTCCTCCTTCTGCCATGTTAAACATTTACTGTTCCACACAGCAGTCAGCCTTGTCTTCAGTGAGGATGAAATCATCCCCTGAGCAGGAGAAGCCCATGTCAGTGTGTTCAGCTTCCCTCCCACACGCCAGTCTCACCAGGCACCCAGGAGATGCTCAGCTGGAAGTAGGAATGTTCCTCCTGCTTTTTATTCCCACCTTCTGATAAAAATAGAACACAATCCACAATGGCAGGATACTTCACTTCTGCTAACATGAATGCTCTGAGAATCAATACAAATAATTATTTAACCATATGCATAATGTAGGTGGTTTATTTTGCTTGCTCCATTTGCTCTCACCCTAACAAAAACTCTGCTGGTACACCAAGAACAGGCAACATGCCAATACACTGAAGTGTTTAAGGTAAACACATCACTCCTCTTCTGTGCATTTTCACAGCACTGTGTGCCTGTTCCTCTGCTCCACACATGGGGAACCAGAAGCCCCAGCAGTTAGGCTGTGTTTTTATTATGCCATGACATAAAAAACAAAAAGTAAATGTGTGATACATTTTGAAATTTATGATGTAAACTTAGCTCGGGAGAACAGTTATCTTTGCAATTTCACTGGACACAGTGCTTGCTCTTTCAGGTTGGAAGAGCTGTGCTTCACTACGGTTAGAAATGGATTAGGGAGACTGTGAACAAGTCAGACTAAATTGGCTGAAACATTAGTAACCCCTATCACTCCTCCTTAGGGGCTGTTTACAAATGGGTGAGCAAGACTTGGAGTCCCACATTTAATACTTTTATTCTGGCAGGAGGAGCATGCACACAGCACACAGCAACAGATCTCCCTGTTACAGGAGAGAATAAGCCACGTTGGAAGCTGCTGCCTCACCTAAGGCATCTGCAGTAGAGGACAATACTGTGTCTATCACTGCCCAAAATCCCTGTCAGGGTTTGCATCAGCTTCACGCGTGCACAGATCGCAAACCCAGAAATCTCTTGAGCACATTCAGGTGATGAGAAAAGGACTTTTTCAGAATTAGCAAATTAGCAAAGGCAATAGGCAAGTTTCTCCTCTCAAAGGAAATAAAAGAACCCTTTAGTAGCATTTTCCCAGTATTTTGTAATCAGACCAACGTCGTTCCTTCTGTGTTGTCACTGCAGAATTTGCACCAGACTGGGGCAGGGATGTTAAGAGAAGGGAGCAGGAAAAGTCCGATCCAAACCCACTGAAGGCAACTGCAAGGTACCTGCTGACTTCATGGGCTTTGACTGCAGCCCTTGGAGCATCACTCACCCTGCTACAAGAGCCCTTAGAAGGCCACATACCTCAAACACAGCAGGATTCGTGCTTGCTGAAATCCACTGCAGAGCTAGTGGTGGGGACAGGAAGGCTGAGGAGGGTGGATGGGGAGGGAGTGAGAGGATGATTCCCACACTCCCACCCTCAGCTGCCCCAAATTGAACCCTAAATGCTGAATGAGAGACTTGGAGAGGAAATCTACATGTAGAACACAGAGGAATTCACCTGCAAAGAAGTCAAGACAATCAACTAGGCAGAATAATGTTTTGCTCATTTTAAGAGCAATTATATTGAGAAAAAATTAGCCTTAATGGTTTATATATTTTTAAAAAACTAATTGCTGTAGAAACAAATTAAGTACCCAGATTATCTCCTTCCTGAGCTCTCCATCAAAAGCCTTTGTGGTGTGTATCTCTTGCATTTTAACAGGCTGAGGAGCTCATGGCCGAGCCCTCTCTACTTCTGAAGGACAAACAGGTTGTACAGAGAGGGAGGAGGAAGAGAGTGGGTAAATTTTCTCAGTATTTTCCTTTGGGCACTGTAGTTCATCATAAAAGTAGGGGTTTTAACATTTATGATCTCCAGCACAATTTTAGTTTCCCGTTGTAGGCATTTTGAGATGTGCAATAAAGTGTTACTGCATTCACCTGGAGAGAGTTACAAGTTTGGTTTAGCAGTGTTCTTCTGAAAAACTTTGTGCAAATGCTTTCACTCATAAAGATGGACAGTCCAGCTGCTGTGTCTGCCAAGGTGTGTGATGCCTGCTAAGGAGCAACATGAATGTCAAGTAACAGATTAATTACAATACAGAAGGAAACACAGGAGGTGAGTGGGATAAACAACTCCTAATTTTGTTTTATCTTGTAATATACAATTACATGTAATATAACCTTCCTATCTCTACATAAATCCTTAGTCCTGGGTTTAGATACTCCAGTAGTTTGGGTCTGGCACAGATTTTCCACCAAGCATCAACTGTATAAAATCTTGCCTTTTTTCCTCATCCCTGTTAATCTATTCTGTATCTGTGGTCCCTGTATCACCTGTAGATACATTTCTGCATCACCCAGTGGAGTTTATAATTCTCTGCAGCTCTTAAAATGGTCAGACGTGCCAGTTCATACATTACATTATACAGCTGGAGACACTTAAATGAGACACTGACAATCTGAATAATCAATTTACTTGGACAATCTCATATCCCCCCTCCACAAGCTGGATGTGTTCTCTTACTTCCATGACATTACTGTAATTGCTTGAACCACTTTTGTTGGGGTATTTTTTCCAACCTTAATTACCTTGTCATTTATTATTAGGTATTTTAATATGGCCATTAAATGTCACACATAGCTTTCAGGTTTTTTTTCTTTCTGTCTGGTTCACAATCCTGCAATTTAGAAAGGTCCAGCCATATGCATATTTTTATACTTTGACATGTTTTAAACTTTGCTCAATGCCAGGTTTATTACAGCATTAAACTGATGAACTTGCTCTAATAATCAATGTATAAATAATCAATTTAATGCTGTAATAAAGGGCATATAAAGCAGCCAGCTCTCTGTTGAGTGTGTTGAGGTGCAGTGACATTTGGTGGTCATGCACGACGACGTTTGTACAAGCTTCATTTAGAGAAGGTGGCAGGTTAATTGGGACAGAACACAAATGCAGTACAGAATCCGTAATCAGCAGCCAGTGCCAGTGATTAAAAAAGGGAAAAAGAACTAGAAAAGTGCTTCCACTCCTTCCAGACACACCCTCTCAAAGTAACATCCAGAATGCACAGGTATCTTGAATTAGCAGCAGTATGTTTTTATACATTCATCAGAAAACACACAACGATTTCTGCAGGAATCAAACTGTTTTTCTTCATCTACAGAACAAAAATGTTTGTAGCTCTAGAGTTCCATTGCAGTTGCTGGATGAAGGGCAGATATGGTTCCTTGAATTCAATACTTGCTTCCAGAAACTGATGGAAACCAGAACCAGCATTGGATATATTTATCCCTCCCTTGGTTTCCTGTTTACACATCCTCACATACTTCCCCTCACCCCAAACCTGTCGCCGAGCAAAACCCAAATCAGGATTTGATGAAGAATTGAAGGCTTCTATGGCAACAACATCAATATTTATCTGTACAAATTAGAAGCTTCAGCTAGGATGTTAGAAAAGGGCTCTTAAATCTTTCAGATTGATCAACAGCCATATTTTATATTGCAATTTGTGCATCAGTACTTCTGAGATGTGCTCTCTTCCCTTCCCAGGGTGCCACACCAGGACAGTTACAGAGGAAGCAAGGCTGACATGCTGAGAAACAGTAACTGACAGTCAAAGTTCGCTCTGCAGATGGATTAAACTGTAAAAGAGACTGGTTTGAAAAAAATGTGGGTGCTTATCACTGAATCAATTTTAAACATGCTCAGGTTGACTGCATTATTTTTTTTCATCAAAACCATAATCCTAAATTAAACTACCAGAGGAGAATAGGATTGCTTTTATTTTCTGTCTTGGAGGAAGAGGGAAAATAAGGGGCAAGACATGGCAGATACCCTTCACCCAACACCTCAGCAGAGGTGAGGAGTGGCTCATCCTCTCCAGGACCAAGCAGCTGATACAGACAGGTCCTCACCTTCCCAGATATGTACATTTTTTGTATGATCTATATTTTTCATATGCTGTTCTACAAGCCCTCCTTCTACTATCTCCTTCACTGGTATTCAGATTATACAGTGGTATTTCCATAAGCAATTCCTACAAAAAAAGATAAGCTCCCCTGTCCAAGGTCAGTGCAATTTCCACTGTAATTAAAAACCCTGTGTGCCCAATAAATTTAGTCTTTACTACAACCCAAAAGGAAGCACAGGTAACCTGGCAATGTAAATACCCTTAAATGTAACAATTTGCACTCTTGAAAAGTGAAATATTTTACTGTAACTGCTTATTTCAAATGTGGAATTATATTCAACATAATTCTTATCTTATAATGACTATCTGAAATGTAGGATATAAATTAAATACAGGCCTGAAAAATCCATAAAAAATGGGTAATTCATCATTCTTTTGTGGAAATAACAGAATGATCTGGCTTTCCTGCCTTAGTTGAAAGCTTAGTTGAGCACTGGCTACACTTGTCTCTAAGGTTACCAGTGCACCACTTTATTCTGGAGAGACAGCTCTGTACAGAGCAACATATTGCAATAAAGTGGCCCCGTGCTTGTCTTCCCTGAACACTTTTCTTTCTTAACCCTCTCCTAATGGTGCTGAAGACCTTCTTAAGGCTGGACTCCACACACTCTTTTATTTGTCAAACATACATGCCAGGAAGAGGCTGAGGGGTGGAACAAAGCAGAGCACTTCTTCAGGCACGTGCTGCTCTCCATTAGGATTTTGGAGGCACCATTTTATTGGAAGAGCTCTTCTGCAGCTTTATCAGACACAAGATATTCTGTCCACGCATTATATGCCCTTTCCTTTCCTTTTTTTTTTTTTTTATTTTTCCCACAGTGAAGCTGGAGCATTGACAGAGCCTGCTGGAGCTGTAATTGCTGCCAGCTGCTCTGTCAGCTGGGTGTGTGGAGCTGGTCACCAAGTGCCCTGGCCAAGGTCCCACCCTCACCTCAGACAAACTGCAGAACAGCAAGACGCCCACATTGCTCTGTCACTTTTTAACAATATCCTTCTTATTCCCAAGGCAACAATTTCACACCTTTTCCTATCAGTTGTTCCCTTTGAAGGACTAAACTCTGGGATTATGACCTCCCTCAAGAGAGAGCTGTGAAGGTTCTGCACTGTCTGGGGGATGGGACACCTCCCTGAGCAGGTACCTGTGCCCCACACAAGCCTTGGGACATCAACATCTAAATTCACACAGAAGCACCTCCGAGAGCTGCACTTTTAGTTTGTTTAGGACACAAAATGCATTACAGCAGAAAACAATTTCTTCAGGGAAATTATATTCCCTGTTATGGTTTTATCAATCAAAAGCTTTTTTTTCCCTCCCCCTGCCCCCCTTTGGTCATGAAATCTAAATAAGGGCTGTTACCACTTTATGAGATATTTAATTAAAAAAAATTGTATAGATACATATATATACATACACATATATATATAATTTGTGTCCTCATGGAGTATAGGCATTATTAAATCAATTTTGTTGTTGTTAAGTTTCACTTAGGTAAAATAGGATATTGGATTTCTAAACTAATTATACAGGAAAGAGGTTTAGTCCCGAGTTTAATGGAAACTTTGGACTGCACACACTCAAGTGGTTTAATTTCATTAATTCTATCCAAATACACAATCTAATAACACTGTCATCAGTGTCATCTGCAGACATTGGAAAACAAATATTTTACTCACCACTGCACATTTAGGTGCTACATTTGTAAGATGCCTGTAGTTTTACCCTCCCAATGAGAGAATCACTAACACTTGTCACGCACCTACCTCCTTGAAGCTCTTTCTCCACTTTCATGTCTGAAATTCAAGAGAGAAGTTTAACTAAATTCTTTCTTTCCTTTTCAAATCTTCAGGTGCCTGGACAGTTGTGAATCTCCTTGGCCATATCCCAGGAGCTCCCCATTCTCTGTAGTACTCTTGAAATCATCCGGAGGATAAAGAGAAGGAATCTTAACGCCACTGAAGAAGTGCAGAAGATGCATCAGTAATCAATACCAGTGAGGTTCTTCCTTCCCTCGAGGCAACTGACTTGCCAGGATGAGTTACTTGCAGTAAATATAAAACACCAGGACCACTGCACCTTTCAAACTGTGCAGAAGAAAGTGGCATTCAGGATCTCCGGGTCGTCTTCCTCTCGCTTGTTTCTTCAGTAATGTCAAATAAACCTGCGAGGAGGGATACAAGGTCACACCTTGTATCCTCTGCATTTTATTAAAGGAGCCAACACTCAGTATTCCAAGTTTCCAAGGAGAATCTCTGGCTTCAGATCAAAAAAAAAAGCTCTTCTGTCTTAAAAGGTGTGATTTCTCAACTAAATGAACCTAACTGACTCCATACTCAAAGTGCCAGAGCTGAGAGAACAGAGACAATCATCTTCACTTTCAGCCACAAAGAGAGACCTACATACGCCAAAAACTGAGCAACAAGGAGCAGTTGGCTACAGCAAATCACAGCAGACGTTGATAGAACCGGGTCATAAATAATTCCATCCTTGCTGCCAAAAGATTAAATAAATTAATTTAAAAAAATAATCAGCCTTTCTTTGTACTCAGCAATCTGGGGAAAGCATTCCAATTGACATTGCAGTTATGCCTGGTTGTGTAAGATAATTGAAATTTCAGTATGACCTACAGGTTTCATATATTTTGCAAGTTGTAGTAGCAGAAAAAGGAGAGAGGAAATCAAGAAGATAAGCTCTAGGAAGCAGTAATGCTGATTCCCCAGATTTCCATAAATTAATAGGTCTACTCTAGTAAGTGTCATATTTTAAGGAAAGCTGAATCAAACAGCAATTTTTCAGACCTAAAATGTCATCATGGTGCTTAACAACAGACAAGCCACAAAAAGTCTACACTTGTGCTATTTTGTTGCAATGTGTACTAATTCTTGCTTACTACTGTAGATCACCTAGAGTAATTAATGATTGCCATTAGTTATGATGTAGAATCTGACAGATAACACTGCTCAGTTGTGCTGTTAAATGGAGGGATTATTTCAACAGGTCAGCAAAAGTAAAGGGAATTCACCAAATTCTTCAGTCTAAATAGCAGAGCCAGCATTTGGCAAACACTTTTGCAGTATCTGAATTCAACTCATGCATAAAAATATCAGTGAAAGCAATTAATTTGGGTCTGATGCTCACCCTTGTGTACACAGTAACATAAAAATACCTGTATTTGTAGGACAGTGTGAGAAATCAGGAAAACATTAAAAGCATACCACATTTCCACCCAGATTTCAGAAAATATGTTTTTTAAACATACCAGCCTTGCAAAAGGCATTCTTACAGAAGGGCATGTCCTAGGACATGTTCAAAGTCTGGAAAACTGGAGGTGGGATGTTGGGGTAGAAAGAATAGGGAATGAGAGCCTGAAACAGAGCTATAGGGAAAGGAGGATACCCGGTACAGGCTCCAAAGATCTGGGATAACCCATTCCCTGAGCACTTGCTCCTGCTGAGACACAAGCCTTGTTGGGTTCCTTTTGCGGGTAACTAATCCCAAGGAAATGTGACACACAGCAAATATGAGCACGGAGAGGCTGCTTTGCAGAGAAACACCAGCACGTTTTGGGGGAATTGGCCATTTCCCGTATCCTCTCCACGCCGAATTCGTGCTCAGCACACACCCACAGCCTGTGTTTCCTTCATGTGCATGTGGCTCAAATTGGGAAAAGCCACCTCGCTGAACTCAGCTGGATGATTTTACCACCTCATTTACCATGCCTGGTTAGGAGAAGCAGCAGTGTTGTCAGGTGAGTGTTTATTAAGTGACAGTGTAATTTATAAAATCACAAAGCAGCAGTCCCAGCCAACAGAAGACCTGAGAACGCCACTCCTCCATAGAAAATGGGATTGGCAAAACTTTGCTTGAATTCTGCTCTTACTTTTTTCTCGTTGTTGTTGTTTTGTGTCATCTTACTGTAGTGCAGATCACAGCTCCCATGAATCATACCCTGACTGCACTATACATATGTAGTCCATATGTCCTACAAATACCACAAAGCCAAGCCATGCTTTGTGGTGACACTGGGACCCAAACAAGATATCATTGCACATTAAAATTGTATTAAACTAATTGAAAAATAGTTGAACATTGCTAACAAAACAAGAGAATTACTAAACATTAAAAGACAAGAGACTTTTCAGTGTTCCATAAAACCACGCCTTTCAGACAAATTAATTATTTGCATCATTAAAAAAAATCCTAACAGTGAAAGAAAATATTCCATAAGGAAGTGATGAGTAAAAAAGCTCCAGGTGATTTTTCATTACATTAAAAACAATTCCCATTCTCATAAAATATGCAGAACTTTACATCTTAAATAGCATATTTACCTTCAAAAATTACTTTCTTTTTAGTCTTGCAAGAAATTAAACCTTAATTAGATAGGAAAGTATTTGGAATATATCCAGAAATAAAAAAGCTACAGCTATTCCCCTATAAGTGGCACAGCATCTGTCAGGAGTTTTCACATACCTTCAGGAAGATATCTCAGATTAAACCAACACTGTACTTGCTTTCCACGATCATAGTTAATATTCTGCAGACCGAAACTGGCTGCCTTGTTTATTTCAAAGTTTCAGTTTCTATTGCTGCACTTCACCCTGGCAAATAAATGGATGCATGAGGGGCTCGCCCTCTGAATAAATAATAAAATCTAACTTGTCAGATCTTCCTTTGCCTTGAATGAAAAACATTTCATTCCTCTGTGATGCTGTTGAAGCTTAATCTTGTTGCAAGAGACTGAATGAGCAGCCTTGGAATAAGAACTAACGGTGTGCTCGAGCTACGTCACCACCTTGATGCACATCAGAATTACATCCGAGACCAGACGGGAGGAAAGGAAGATGCACTATACAAAATATGTCTTCATTTGGGGAGTAAAGTATTACTCAGTGGCATTATACATTGTTAATAAACTTTCTTTATCTGAAACTATAATTTAATATTTATGTATCTAATTTACATGTGACAAAGTAGCGTATTCTAAAATTAGAGTGTAACCAGCAAACTATTAACTACTATGAACAATACCAAAACACAACTCAAACATATTTTAAGGAAACAATAGATACATTTTGGACTGGGGGATGATTTCAATTGCAGATATTGTTTTAAATACAGCTGTCAATTACATCTTGAAAAAATTTCTTCAAGCTCAGAAAGATTTTCTGCTTAGGGATTCCTGGGTATATACATAAAGACCAAGAGCACACCACCAAAAAGTCCCCTACTGGTTACTAGTAGGTACAGTAATAATTGTAAATGCTGAAATTGTGTGGGGGAAATAATTTTCAATATCCGTGTCATATGATGCACTAGACAATATCCCCTTTGAGCAGAAACTAGAGAAAATATCGTGCCCTTTATTATCTCTGTGGTTTCTTATGTGTAATAGACAGCAGAAGAATTGCACTTATTGTAACATTACAGTGTTAGATTGCAGTTCACCTTTTAGAATATTAGTGGCCGTAATACTTATGATAGGTTGTGCCTTATGCAAAGATGACTAAAGATGTGCATTTAAATTAAAAAAAAATAATAAAATAAACAAGCAACCACTTACAGAACCAACAGTGAGGCTTAACATAACAAACATGCACTAACCCTACACTTATGCAAAACTAAGTTCTTCCAGGAAACTGTAACCAACTGTTGACCTTCCACAAAGGTAAAGGTTTTGTCCCTTGGTAATATGTTTGGACTTTGTAGTTGAATTCCAGTTTATTAGCTCATTGTCTGTAAATGTGCTGTTCCACTGTGGTATCCTTTAGCTGCCCTTGAGCTTCTGCAGAATCTGCAATCTTACAGTCACTTTTATTTAAGGTTTTATTGAGCCGCAGAGTAAGTCCCCTTCAGCACTGCACAAATAGGCTTCCTTATTCATCCTCTTCAGGTTCCTGTGGTAAAATGGGTGTCTCCTCCTTTAAACAAGCACTAAAAAACCCAAGGATTGTGCTGTAAAGGTGATATTTGCTTTTCTCGGAAGCAATGTTGTGACCTTCATCCGGGTAGATCTGGCAGAGGAGAAAGGAAAAAAAGTAAATAGTTTTTAAAGGCTTTTCAAATATTTAGGGCTCTAATTTTCTTTCTCTGATCTTCGACATGTTTTAGATGACAACAGGATGATAGCACTAGTTTTATGACATCAAGAAAAGCTAACAAAACCCAAAGTAAGAATTATTATCTTGGAATTTGAACTTATATAAAACAACCACTGCAGTGGGATCTGCAGAAGTGAAAAAAATTTATATTCTCAGCCATTGTGCTTACAACAGTTTACTTTAGTGGCATTTTCAATAGTGCCTGGGCATCCAAATCCCATTAACATCCATGAGGATTAATTACCTCATGCTTTTAGGGACCTATCAATATTTCAACGACTAAGTGTTTGGCAAAGACTCTATTTATTCATATCTTAACTATCTTCCTATCTGGTCTAAAGCCCATCTTCTCTCTCTCCTAGGGTGGATGTGGGCATTTTCATCTCTTAAAACAAATACCACTGGGACTTTCTCCCAAGTGAGGCTGAGCAAACATCTGCAGGCTGCATGAAGAAATCCAGGCCACAAGACAAGAGACCTGAGGAGGCCTGAGGCAAAAAGCTTCAGCTGCCTCCTCAAACCCAGGTCATCACAAGGCTGCATGAGAACAGCTCAACAGGGCTCCTCTGGAGAACTGTCATTCCTGCCTCTTCCTCTCTCCACAGGCCTTCACAACACCTCAGCTGAGGCCACACGGGCAGCAGGGACAGGTTCTACATTCAAAGTCCTTTTTTCTCCCTAAAGTGGCACCAACCCCTTTCTTGCCACCTCCTCCCTGACATGAGCTCACACTCCAGAGGAATCCACAGGATCACCCTAAGCCCAGCAAGGTCAAGGTTTGCAATGGCCAACAAGAATCAGGAGTATTTGGAGATACTGATTCAACCAAAATCCTCTGCCAGCAGCATCCATGTGCTCTGGGTGGGTCCCGTGCAAGCCCACGCCTTGACAGAGGCTCTGTGGTGCTCTTTCAATAAATTTAAATGTTGAAAATAAGGGGAAATCACTCTCATGAGACCCAACATCTTTTCAGGCAAAAAGGGACCCAAAGTAGTGACATCTCCATGTTACAAAGAGTGCCTATGGATTCCAGAGTACCCTGGATAGCATTATAGGATAAACAGCTGGTAAAAAGGATGAGAGAGAGTAGAAAGAGCCCAGGAGAACAACATGATACAGTTCCTGATATCTGTACTAATGGTGAGAAAAATGGGATGAAACAGAGTTCTAACTGCAAATTGAGGTAATACCACTGTGTTGTGGTAGAGAGGGTCCTTTGCAGTGAAGAAATAGCAACAGGAGGTTAAATGCTGAACTATGTTTATAGGAAAAGTCACAGGTGCACATACCTGCATAGTGTAATTAGCTCCAGCTTTTATTAGATGCTTAATTAGTTCTGCTGAATGCTGGAAGTGAACTTTAGCTGCAAGAAAACATTTGATATTATTAGAAACAGCTACATTTATATGAAATACTCATCTGTTACACAGCTTTGGCTGAAAACATTTCCAGGCTCTGTAATTACTGGATCTGAAGCTGACTATCTCTAAGTCCAGCCCCACCACCAACAGTGTTACAGCAGAGGTTTTGGAGAAGGAGCTGGAAGCCCCAGGGGAAGCCACCACCCTTTCCAGACACTCAATGAGGACTCCTCTGTTTACCCTTGATTTACACACTCTGTGATACCTTAGAGAGGTGTAAAACCATTCTGTTTGTACGTTGTGGCATTTTCTAATTTGCTTGAAAGAAAGCACACTGCATTTTCTATTACACGGGGTTGTTACACCCCACTCTTCTTTAGGTAGTGGATTTTCTGGAATCTGTAACCTGACCTTTGTGTGGCAAAACCACTATTAGCACGTCCTAACCCTGCAGAGTTTAGGCTGGAAGTGGGCTGGGCAGTGTCACTGGATGTGATATTGTGCAGGGGCAGCAGACAATCAGACTCTCAGGCCAGAGCACCGTGCACTGCTCAGACTTCTATCAAAGCCCCAGCTCCCTCCAGCGCTCAGTTCAGAGGGGCAGAAATTGCTGCTGCCTGTTGCAATCAGAAAAGCCTGAGCCCCTCAGGCCTGCTCAGTCACCCAGTATGTTTTCATCCCTCCCCCCTGTGCTCTGGGGAGAAGCACTGTGTGTTGGCAGTTTGGGCACGAACAGGACGGGAGCACTCGGAGACTTTCCTCGAGCATTTATTGCAACATCAGCCTCATTACAGGGTTTGAGACAATTGAAAGATGGCAACAGCTCACATCTGCCAGCAGCAGCCAAAGATTTCTTTGCCACAGGGCATTTTCAAAACTTTCTAGCCAACAACGTATTGCTAAAGCTTACAGACAATTGTTCTAGCCAATCACTAAAAGCACACGTGCACCTGCTTCAACCAATGCTTGCATGTATGCTTTCTATTAACAATACACAATACTCCATTATTAAGCTTAAAACTTTTTACTATCTTGCTAAACAAGATAGTAGTCCTGCAGTAGTCTGCAGTCCTAAGATCTACCCTAGTCAAACCTAAGACTCAGACTATTCATGTCTTTGCTTGCTATTGTAACTTTTTCTTACTTTCAAGCTTTGCAGTTGCAGCTAATTCTAAATTCTTCTGCTCTTTCTGTTTCTGGGGCCTACTTTCATGGCTTTCTAAAAGTCTTTTCACCTTTAGTATTTCCCACACACTGGACAGGGTTTGCACCCCTCGGGTTGCACTTTGGATCTGTAACCCGGGTTTGGAAAGTCAGGGGTGACAGGCCAGCACTGTGCCAGATGTGCCTGGGCACTGTCACCTCATACAGAGCAGCTGTTTGCACCACTGCAATTTGTGCCTGCATCAAAGCTCATTCTTTAGACATCAGTTAAGAAAGTTCAGAAGAATGCACTGCAGTGAAATCTGCAGCTACAAATTATCTCAATTGATGCATCTTATGATTTCATCTGAAGTGCTAGAACTTACCCTGTGTTACTCATTCTCTTCTTAATCTACTGCTAAAAGTATTGGTTCTATTAAAAGGTTCTGTGTAGCTTCAGCTTCAGAAGGTTTGGCAGTACCTTGTAATTAATTAGATGAAAAGATTAACTTCCCATTTGGTAATGTACTTCACCAGCTGTACTGATAATTCTGCAGAACTTGTATGAATTTAAAGCAACATTAAAAATGTATGTTGTTCTATTAATGATTCATGTAATACCTTTCACTAGCAACACAGTGGTTCACAAGACTTAAACAAATTAAAATATACAGCACCTAAAAGGTGCAAATCCTCAGCGAAGAAAAGCGTCACCAGTTCAGAGACAGAAGTGACAATTGAAATGAAAGAAAAATATCCTACAAGAGGGAAAATGAAACTTGCTATCTGTGTGTCTCATCAGCCCTTGAACACCTGTCTATAAGAAGCTCTGACTCCAAATTAGCTTAATCTGTAAATACTTACCATCAGCTGTCCCATGAGCTATTAGCAAATCCACTTCTTTTAAACCATGAAGATTGTGTAATACACTGGATGCCTGGTGAACAAACACACACAGGGCTGTAATTGAAGTGCATTTTAAGAGCAAAGTGATCCCTTTAAGTTACTTGTTTATGCTAACTTACCTGATAGGTAATTTCATCTTTTGATGGAGTCCCAAGGTATCTTTCTGAAAAGGCTGATGCTGTAAAAATAAAATAAAAAAAAAATTAAAAAAAACCCCCACCCTTGTGAATTCCAAGTTATTTCTATTTTAAAACTCATCACTTTTGGCCTAGAGTCGGAAGCTATTTCAGCCATGAAGTTGAGATGTTCATTTAGATACACAGAATGTATCATTTTGATGCACCATTTCAACCCACTGTTAAATAGTTAAAAAAAGAAACCAACCAAAAAATCAACCAACTCCCTTCATTAAAAAAAAAAAAAAACAAACATAAAACCAACCTCAACCAACAATAAAAAAACCCAAAAAAACCCACAAGCTAAACCCCAAAGAAAGTCTAACAGACCATTAAAGTAATCTGGTCTGGTTACCCAAGTATCACAGTTCACAGCCCGTGCCCAAAACTTCACATACAAAACCAAATAATCTGACAACATGGCTGATCCTGTAGGGAATTCACTGCTAACCTTAAAGGATCCATTCCTAATACAAGACTTGATTCATGCTGATATACATAAAGGATTCTTAAGAATTCTTAGAAAATGAGGTAACTGCAATATCAGGGCTGTCAATAACACCACAGCTGTTGTGGGTTTTGGTGAACTGTCCCAGCTTTACTTGCATTTCAAAAACAGAGCAGGACAGTGAGCTGAAACCTCGTTAATATTCTTGCATTGCTGGTCCTTAAATAGTTTAGAATAAATAAATAAAATAAGTAGTTTATCCCCATGAATAAAAGGTATTTTGAATGAACTATCACACAGGTTTAGGGCAGGGAGCACTCACCATATAACTTCATATCTGTGATTGGTGCCACCACAGCCCCACACTTGAAGAGGCGCTCGCTGGATTTCAGGATCATCGAGGTGATGTAGCCACCGTACCCCTAACAATGGGATGGAAATTTTGGGTGCTTTATTTCATGCTAGCAAGAACAAAGCTAAAGGCCATTGTGCTAATCCAGTGGTATCATTTTTACAGCTTAAGGGTGCATAAAGATCTCATTGACCTGGTCACAACTTTTAATCTGTGTGGTTAATAATAATGAGTATTGCACATTTCTTCACTATCTTCCAAGTCTAACACATCTCTTCTGGAAGAGCTGATACCAGAGAGTCACGAAACCTTTGTGAAAGCTTTAACTTGAAACCACAGATTTCCCTGAAATGACACTGGCAATCCACTTCTGTACACTGTAATCATTCTAGACTCAAAGAAAATGAAATTCTGAACTGCAGCATCTGGAATCCATGATTTTCTCATATATTATGGGCTCCTCAAATTTCTCTACTTGCCATCTTTGTTTTCCCTTCGTCAGTACTGAAAAATTGGTATTTCTTCAGATATTTGTTGCTGTTGTTTTGTGTTTGCCATAACACACTTCAGGAAGATGAAATTATCCCATGACAAGGAAAATATAATGCAAAACACCAGCTGATCCAAAAAAAGGTTATGCATCAAGTGCTTACAGTTTTCTCATGGACTTTTACAAATGCTGCCTGCTCCTGTTCTTCATGTCTAAATATTTGTTGAACAGATGCTTTCTGTGGAAGAATGGCAATATTTGAAAAGCCTTTAACCTCACTTAAGAAATATAAGCAAAGAGGTTTCTTGTTCTTTGTAATCAATCCATATTAAGTGGGAATGGACACACTGAAGAAAATACCAAATAGGAGCTGGATTTTTAAAGGAGTGTGAGGAACTGAGTTATTCCTTTCCCATGCAAGTTTCAGCCCAGCAGGCCAAGAGCCATCCAGATCTGTTCATGTGCAGGAGTAGATCTCACCTAAGACAGAATTTCTGAGTGGGCACCTGTAATTTGTATAATTGAAAGAGTTTAAGAGAATAGAAACTTTCCTCTGCCTCTGGCTTTTCTCTGCTTTCACTTTTGTTTAATATTCTGTTTGTGTCTTGCCCAGTAGCTCCACAGCACAATATTAACCCAAGGAGAGGTATTGCCAGGTTATTTATGATTTATTCCATGTTTTCATTAAGAGCTTGTTTAATTCTCCTGGGAGTTTCTTCCCTTTTTGCCTGTGTCCTTGCTTCCAGCCAGGCATTCCAGGACAAAAACACTACAGAGGGAGTTCTTTATAAATCCTTAGAAGCATTTCACAGTGACATTGCTGTTCCACACTCCCTGATGCAAGAGAACACGTGGTGCCTCACTCATCTGCTGGGTTTCTGGGGTTACAGCCGAATTGCCACATTTTCAAGAAAGTCATTGGCTGTAGAATTGCAGCTCATTTTTAAGCTCTCTTTTCACTTCCATGAATAAAACCACAAACTCCATGGAACCACACTTGGCTGTCCAGCAGCTCAGAAAGGCCCTTGGATCACACATCACTGAGGCTTACACCCCTCACAGAGATAAGCAAGGGGGCATTGGCAGATTGCCTGGCAATTTTCCCCACTGTGCCCTTCTGGATGGTCTTGTTCCTCTTGTGCCTCATTGACATCACCAGTTGGGACAAGAATTTTACTTCTGTGTAGTTCTGAAACCTTTCAAAGAGCTCCCTGAAAGTGTGCATAAGTCCAGCTTTATGAGATCAGCATTAAGCCATTCCAAAGTTGTTATTTTCAAGCTAAATGCATTTTCTGTTTCCATCAGTAAAGCAGATTTAATGCACAGAAAGAAAAAAAACCCCCTTGTTTCCCGATCACGTTCTTGTATGTGATAAAAAAGAAATGAGTTTTATAGTAGATTTTTAATCGACTCCAAAACAAGCGGAGTGGAGGAAAATACAATTAACCCTAAGAAGCTGTTAAATAGATTTTTTTTTATTATTAATTATAAAACTGACTTTTAAATTTTATGATTTTTTTTCTTCTGACAGTAAAATAACAACTCTTAAAGGTTAACTTAGAAAGGGGAAATTTCCCTGAATTCAAAGCAGCATTGAAAGCTTATTGAATTTCTCATTCTTCACTCTTCAACACTGCCTTCAGAAAATAAATGCAGGAACATGGCAATCAATAATATTTTGTGGAAGGAAAGGAAATTGGGGTAGGTCTTGGCAGATGTGTAAAGCCATGGTTACATGCATGCTCTACAGTAACTGCCTTATCACATCTCTCTTAGAAAAAAAGAAAAATACTGATGAATCTCTGGCAGAAAACAAGTGAACATTTTCAAGTAGCAATGGAAAGAATTTCTGCAGTCAAAACCAAGCAGTTCTGGATGCTTAGGGATTTCATTCTAGAAGCGGCGTTTTCAATCCAATGATTGAAAGAGGAAGAAGATCAGGAGAAATATCGATGCTTCTATGCATATGTACTTTATACACATTGGTAACAGGCATCAAAACCTGAAGAGAAGTGAGTGCCACAATAACCTGGTGGGTGAATTTGGCCCTGCTTGTACATCCTCAGCTGGAAAATCTCTGGCTGATCTCTTACAACCCAAATACTGGTTTTGACCCAAGTGAAATTCTTGCAGTGAGAGTTTCTTCTTTAGCTCAGGGAGTGCAGCAGGAGTTCAGATCTTTGAGGAAGGTCATGTTCACGTGAAATGCTAATAACAGTCACAAACATCAGCCAGTCCTCAAAATGCTGCCATGCAGGAGGCAAATGTCAATCTCCTCAGCCTGCATCCAGACAGGCTGAGACAGGCAGGTTAAATGAGTTGCCTGAGGCTGTGCAGCAACTGGGCAGCAGAGTGAGAACTGAGGCACTTCATGGTGAAACACATGCTGCTCTTAAAAGTGATGACTGGGGGGTACTTGGTCAGGGTTTGTTACTGCTTTGAGCTCAAAGGCAGAAAACAGCTTCATTTTTAGTAAAAAAAAAGAAACTTAAAAAACATTACAAGGTTACACATGTTCATAGACGAAGCAGCAGTTGTGTGGTGTTTCTAATTGCTGTTTTTTAATAGACATCAGTAAAATGCTGTTTAGTTTGCTGCTAAAAGTCGAGCCTTTGACTCCTTGTGTCTCATGCTGGGGGCAATGACATGCAGCTGATAAAATAGCAAAGCAAGATTTCTTACTGGTGCAACAAGGAATTTGCTGACAGCACCACAGGGTAGGTGTTCAGCTAAGCTCAAGGGTCAGTAAAACATTCAGATATAAAACATGTGTTTTATAGGACAACATTGTCAATTTAACTGCAGGCCAAATATAAAACTGTAAGAAACAAACTTTCACAAAATCCAAGCCCCTATTAAAAATTTCTAAAGAAAGCAGAAAGCAGAAAGTAGAATTTTTAACAAATACTTTCTCCTTCAGATTCTGAAATGGAAATAGTGTTATACCACAAAAATGATTTTATTGACTTAAACACCCATTCTAAGAAAAAAATACTGTATAGAACAGACAGTAAATTATTCCCACTGTTTTAGTAACTGAAATTGTCTTAATTTAATATAAATATATTTGTTTATGAACTAACAGCACTTTCTTAAAGAATCATAATGGTATATAACCTGGTATTTTTGCACATTACCTTTCCAAATATACCCAGTCTCTTAGGATCAATGAAGGGCTGCTTCAGAAGTGATCTGAAAGGGAAAAAAAGTTTCTTTTTTAATTTTGGCAAAGTAAAATGGTGAGATTTACTTTCTGAATAGAGTATGTAAAGAATATTATTTGTGCCTTAAGGAATTGCCATAGATGAAGATCAGGTAGAAGAAGAAATTACATCCATACAAGTATTACTGCACTGGGAAATGTGATTTGTTTCCTAATTCTTTTTTTATAAGGCAAACAGTTGGTGTTTGGCCCATCTCACCTAATTTAGATATCTGAATTTAAGCATCTTGTCTAAATTATCCATTTACATCTGCTTTTCAGTTAACGGAGAGAAGAGAGATACTCTTTAGCATTCCTACACATGTTGGAAACTTCTCTCAGTCTGGAGAGGATCATCATGCAGAAATGCCAGGATTTTCCACTGACTAGAGCTTAAATTACTGGCTTTGACCAGGTGCCTAGCACCAGCTAAAGGAAGATAAGATGAATGGAACTTCTTGAATCGAGATAACTATGCAAATATTTAATTCTCTTATCAAGGCCATTAATCATCTATGGTGAATTTTATACATAAAAGACAGAATAACCTGAGGGGAAATATCAGGCACAACTGGTTATTCATGGAATGGTTGAAGCATTGACCCCTTTCAAAAGAAGAAAAAGTATCTGACTGAACATCTGTCTTTCCCTGGGAAACCCCAGAAAAAGTCCATGCAGACCTTGGGATGAGCCATTGTGACATGTGCACCCTGAGTAAGGAGCTTTGTCAAAGCTATACATGACTACTCCACAGAGAGAAATTACTCTCTTCTGCAGCTGGTAGACTTATATCAGTCTAAGAATGATAATGCAAATGAGAAATAACAGGCATTTGCCCGAATTTTGCTCTCATTTGCACCACTAGAACTCTATTTGGTTTGTGGGATTACTCCAGAACTCTGTGGTGGAAATGAGAGCAGTATCCTACGCTATAGACCTAAAATATTATAACACAAATGCATTTATATGTTAATTTGGACAGCAAGAAATTTATCTACAGAATATAGACACATATGAATTAGCTCAAGAGGCACGTTTGGATTGCATAGAGCAGGACAGCTTTATCAAAGAGAAGCACCAACTGAAAGAAAACCCCAAAAACACCTCTTTGATTTTTTACTTGCTGTTTGTAAATGGAAGGATTAAGGTTTCAAAATTTGCAACTCCATTAAACAAACAAACATTAACAATGCAGAAAAAACATTCTGGGCAGTTTTAGTCCACAAGCTCATTCATCCAGGTGGAGGCAGAGTGAAAAAGAGGAGTTTGCACATACGTACTCTACAGCTGCTATTTGGTCCTTCACTTCCACCGATCCTAAGCACCGATGGACCTCCTGTAGGATCTTGAGGCCTTGAAATCCACTCCCTCTGCCATCAAATCGAGCTACGATGACATTATCAGAGTTGACAAGCACTGAGTCCCAGTCAATGTGAAACTTATCTGTAACCAACTGGCTGCCTGGAGCTTCATCACTGCAAATACCAACACACCAGACACAAACGAAGACTATTGACAATGTGATGCGCTGTGCCGAGCTCTGATATTTTATTTAACCTGCGTGGCAGAGTTCAGTCGGTTATGCAACCCTGCTGAGCTACTGTCACTTCCATCAATACCATCCCATTAGGGCTGCAAGCCCTGCAGCAAAATAATTTCTTTAACTTTATAACCACCGTGCTGCGGTGCTGCCAATACCTGAATACACTTTGTTGAAGGACACAGAAAATTAAAGCAGGTAGTGCTGCTTATAATAAAGTCAAGGAAAAAAAAAAACCCAAACACAATCACTAATGGCTGGCTCAGTTCTGAGAAGGCTCATGCAGAATTTGTAAAGTCTCACTGAACACACAAAAAGGTAAAATTCATTCAGCACCCCGATTACCATTTTGTAGGATATATAATAGTATTAAGAAGGATGTCATCTGAGAAAACAAAAGTAATTGCATTATTGTATCCTTGAATAGATTTTTTGAAATGGAGTACAAAGACTAAAGCATACAGTGGAGAAAATTATATTTTCTCCATCCAAATTCATAGGAAGAAATGGAGGCAGGCAGGAGTGATAAGTCTATTTTATAACCAAAAAAAAGGTGGTTTACAGCACAAAAGGTGAAATGGAATGGGAGAATGCAGTTTCTAGAAGAACAATAAGATTTTCCATTGAAGCCAAATACACTATTTTCCTTACAAAGAAAATAAAATGTCAGCTTTAAAAGGGAAGTTTGTCATTATTTTCCCCCAAGATAAACACAGAATAGAAGAACAGGCTATCATGAAGTTGTACAAAATGCAAAATAGTTCTATGCAGGCTGCATCTGCCAGTGGAATGCAAATTAAAATGCAAAAGTGTCTGTACTGCCTGTATGGAAATTAAATTGGACGGTCTATGGGAATATCCTGTCTAAGGTGAAAGAAAGATGAAGACAGAAATTATTATTTTGCCAAAAAGACTTATGTAAACTCTGGGGAGGAAAGAGAGATAAAATATCCTACAATAATTACTGCTTTACAAATACAATGACGTGCTGATTCAGTATCTGGCTTTGGCTGTGGATAACACAGATCATCTTCAAGGTAATCACTCAGTTAATTGGCAAGCATACGATGAACTGTGTGTTCTCAAATGCAGTCAGACCTATCTGTTTAGCTGCTATATCATGTACTGAAATCAGGATTACTCGGTCACAGACTCAGCCACAACACGTTATGCTTGATTTACCATTATCTTGCTCATCAGGTTTATACTTGGCTTTATAAAAAGACAAGAAGGGCATTTTTTTGGTGTGCTTAACCAATTCAGTTGTGATTACACTAATTACTAACACTGAGAAGCAACGAGTCTGGAAATACTGTCAAGTGAGCTCTGCAGAGAACACACGATTCAGGAAGTATATAATCATTATTATTTGCAATAAGGAGCCAAAAAATACTTCCAGTTTCTGCTCATTGCACAGAGCAAGGCTTTCAGAAGCACTACACACTGGCACAGGTGTGTTCACAAAGTATTTATCATTATTTCCAACAACAGGAACCTCAGACCAGCTACAATGATTTGTAAGTTCTTCCAACTTTTCCACAATACTACATCAGAAATATCCATGTTTGACTAGGTAACTTTCCAACAGACTAACACGTCCCTGACAAGTGAAAATACTGTGAGTCAGCCTGCTTTCCTCCCTTTAAATATAGGAACCAAACTAACACAGTGTTCACATCTGATTTATATGTGTTCCGTATCTAGGTTATACATACATCTGGTGTATATAGATATATTATATTTCTAGACACTTGGGAATAGGAGAACGATTACAGTTGTAAGCCTCTCTCCAAGCCAGAAAGTGCTTAAAACCAAAAAGTGTTTTAAATCAAAGGTGAATCAAAGGTAGGCTAGTGAATTTCTCCAATAAAAAAGGAACAACAAACAGAACCTCAGCAAGTTTCTCAGTGGGTGAGAACTGACAGCAATGGTTTCTCAAGCTCCTTTTTGGAGGTCATAGCTGGGCTACTTTTGGGCTCAGAGTTTAAACACTACACATTTTCCAGCCCTGCATGATGGGTTGTTTGATGTATTGCCTTAGGAAGTAAGTTCCCAGTGGCTAGTTTATTTCAAGAATATCCATATAAGTAGTCTGTGATTAGCATTTAAGATTATTTCCATTGAGGTACACATCAAAATTCCCATTAGCACCAAAAGGTCTCTTTACTCTTCAGCTGCCACTATAAAATGATACTGAGTATCCGAGGTGTGCTTCTGTCCTCCACAGAGAGACAGCAGACATATATTTCCTAATACTTGCATTATGCCTCTCTATATTTCTTCTAGTTTTTTAATGGCTGGTTCTTCAAGTTGCACAAAAAATTCACTTTCCAACCCTACTGTCTTATCTTGCTATCAGTCCCAAGAGTGCATTCACTGGGGGTATAAACAGGTCTGATTGTTTGTGCAAGGCCTAAAACTTTCATCAGTTCAAAACCAGGTAAACCAACCCCTGCTTATGACCAAAATTTAGGAAAACAAATAAACAAATAAACAAACAGAAACCTCTTAGAGACAATCCACTTCTACTTCGAAGAACACTCAGGTTTTTTTCCCCCTCAAATACCAGGACAATCTTTCAACTGATTCAGTTTTACAATATCAACTTACATATTGGACAACTTTAAATGGCATTAAATAATAGATACTGATATTTAAGATATATTATCTGCACATTTGAAAGAATGAGGTTAATTACGATCAAAGCAAAACAAAGAATAAAGAATAACTCTGATTTTATCACCCAGATTAAATGCCAGAGTCTTTACTTAATCATATCCTGTGTGTTACGAAGAAGTGTATCTGCCTTACCAAGAAGTGTAACTTTTTTAATGAGTAAGGTGAACCATAATGAGGAAATCAAGGACCTGAAATTTAAACTTTGATCCTAATTATATAGAAAAGAGATGGTAATCACTTTTTCAGGCAATTACCATGCAGCTCTCCAATATACAGCTACACTGTGTGTATTATATCAGAAGGAAACTGAGTGTGAAACGTTATCAGTGGTTTAAGAGAACAAATAGAAGAAAGGAGTGTTTTAATCTATTTAACATTTTATGGGCTACTCACCACAATTCTGGAAAGAAAAAGAGTGCCAGCCACCATAACTGGTTTCTACATGAGATCTGTTAGACAGTCCAGCCATCCATATGGACATAAATTCTAACACAGTAATACAATACTAAGTATTGCAGCTTGCTTTGCAGCTGCTAGTGGACAAATGTTCACACAGTCTTTATGCTGATGGTTACAGCATAACCAGGTCCTGGTCTTTAAGGTGAGCTTGTGTCTGCATGGGACTGTACTCAGTTCACACCCAGATTTCACACCAGGACCAGATTCCTCCTGTACAAGCTTCCTTCCAGGATTCAGCCTTAACATTCAGGCATCTGGGGGCCTGTGGTGAAAGTTCAAATTTACCTGCAGACATCCTTGCATGAATACAGAAACCTTTTCATAGCTGTGCATCTTTAAAATGGCTATTACCTCTCAGGGATTTGAAAAACCCCGAAACAACAGATCACACCAAACATCATCCCCACCATAAAATCACTCATCACCCTCCCTCCTTCCCTTCCGTCCCTCCTTCCCTCTCCCTTTGTCTTTTTCTGTCTTCCCTCTTCAGAGCGCAGTGCTACTGATGAAAAGCAAACCCCACTTCTCTGCTAACACTCCACTTTTCTGTTCACATATCTTCTGGTTTTACATTTCTAAGTGCACGTTGCCTGGATCGAGATGTTTCATAGAATCTCCTTTACAAAACAATGGACATACAATTAAGCCAACATTCTCACCAAGGGCATTGGTGAGCATTCATTTTCAAAGGTTTTTCTCTCAATAGCTGGAATGTAATGATAATCATGTCATGGCTGAGAATGGAAGAAAGCAAGCAGGGGAAGCTGACCAGGACAGAAGACAGCATTTGTTATCAGCTCCCAATTCTCATCTAACACTGCTGGCAGTTTCTCCATCAGTCCCAACAGTACCACTCTGGGACTCAGAAAAGTCAAGTATCTGGGAAATGATATCATCTACACAACTAATCAATGTTCCCTATAAAAGCTGCATGTTCTCCTTGGACATGAATAATTTTCTCCTTTTTTTGAAAGTAGTACTTCTGAACATGAAATAAACCTTAGGATGTCAATTTGGAGCTGTGTGGGTCAAGAAATTACCCCCTATACACCCACAGATATCCAACTGTTCTTTCTCAAGAGCTAGGCAGAATTTATTAGGCTCAAATAATCATCCCACAAGGGAACTTCCCATAACTTTAGTGACAGTTTGCAGTTTTATATTTTATTTGGGGACCTCTTTAAGAGAAAAAGGTATTGCTGGCAACCTTAGCTTTAAGTCTGTAAAAAGCTGCTGAAGAAATACAGTTTAATGTAACTTCTTTTTCTTCTAGGGAAGAGAAGGTCACAAAAGATGCTACAGTACACAAGCCAGGACAGATTTAAAATTTTCAGTTTCATACTAGTGTACAGGGTTTTCTAAAAATAAGCCCTGCTAAAGGTAACATTGAGAATTCAGTATTGCCAAGATAAGAATCTGACCAAAAAACCCAAAGTCTTTATTCTATAAATGTAGATACAACAATCTGTATTCATAAATTGACGATTTTCCTTTTTATCCCATGTGCCTATCATAAAAAGCCCCCAAATAATTATAGAACATATTTTTATCATGTGTTATTTTTAACATAATATACATCATGACTTGGCTACATTATTTGCTCACTGGGTACCAACCACTTTGGTAAGTTTAAATTCAGATGCTGCCTCAATACTGTTCTCACTTCTTTCAACTCCTGAACTCTTGGTATCAAAAAACAACTCAAAATAGTATTTTCTTTAGCTTTTTATTTTTTTTTCCCTGTGATTTTTGCCTTGGACTTGTCAGGTTTCTGATCTTTCCCTTCTGTCTTCTCTAGGTTCTACACGAGTTTATAACCCCATATTTTACCACAGCTGTATATGGCAGATTATGTATTTATTAGGCTACTTGAAAAGGGAAGCGTTGCACTGCTAACACTTTTGTGTTTTCTTGCTCTCAGAAACAGGAACAAGCACAAGTGTTTGCAAGTCCCTGCAGGGCTGCTGGGGTCAATTCACAGAGTCAGTTTGCCTTTGGCACTTGTATAAGTGTTGCTTAAAATATAATCATTCCTCCAAGATCATGCCAGGAAATGCTGCAAAGATGAAATAAAATCCATGTGTCCTGTTTCCCCACAAGAAAAGAAAAATATGTTCGTGAGCCAATTAAAGCAGAGAGCTTCCACAACTGCAGATAATTACAACTGAAAATTCTGAGTTTTAAAACACAAACTGGGCTTAGAAATAAGCAGGTCTGTGCCTTTCTGTCCTCATTTCTGATCTGAGCAGAGGAACTTGGGATCTTCCAGCAGCTCAGGTCTGTAAACACCTCACATCCAACAATAAGGGTCTCTGCTGTCACTGAGTGGAGATCTGCTCCAGGTGACACAGCTCAGTAATGTGACATTTTCATGAATTTAGCAGCACACTCCCATAGGTCTGTTACTGAAAGTCACATCAATTCTTTCCAGCTGGGAACTGGGAGAAGCTCTGTAGGTACAGGAAAGCTCTCTCCACCCATGCTGAGTTCAGGTGGAGAAAGGAGTGATGCCCTGAGCTGGCCATCACTGCTTTTCCCAGGTGGGCTTCAAGCACACACATGACTCTGTTCTTTTCCTCTGCTACACATGTGCAGACACACAACTTAAAGGCTGAGTCTCCCTGCAAGAAACACACACCCCATCTCCTTTTAAAAGAGCAGCACAGGTTTCCAGGGAATACCATCCTCCACCCATGCAGCTTTTCTACAAAAATCAACAGGCTTTGGATCATGCCTATCATGCCTTCAACCACCGACGATCAAAAGTAACTTTTATTTCATTCTGGTGTTCCTAAAAGCAGTTTTGCTTTATGAATCTCAACTGAGCCCCTCCTGGAGGCTGTACTCATTTCTCTCAGGAATAAAAAGGAGCACATGCTCTGAGTGAGGTGCTCTGTGGGCAGGAGCAGTAAGGGTCCAGGAAACACCACAGGGCTACTCGAAGCTCCACCACCAGAAATGGCAGAGTCTCCCAAACATGAAAGTGAAGCAAAGCACAGTCAGGTTTGACTAGCTCAAAAAAAAACCAAACCCCATGCATCTCTACCAGACATCACCTGTCACAAAGCCTTCCCAAGAGCAAACCTTTTGATTTCTCAACTCAAATCCATGAGATATTTTTTTTCCCACAAAAGGTAAAAAAAATCCCTCCAAAAAAATCTAATTTTGGATTTAAACATTTTCTGTGAAGTACTTCTTTATTATTTTGAGCGATTCCAAATGGATACTTACATTATTAATAGAAGGGCATACTGGTTTCGATCCGTGAAATCTTTTGGCAGTGACAACTGTAATGGGAATTCTTTAAGAAAAGAGCAAAACATTAAAGGCTGGTAGTTACACAGATGAAAAACAGTAACATTGTAAGAAAGCTTTTGGCTTGCTAAAATAATATTTTGCCAGATTTACCGTAATCCTCAATGTGAAGCATTTTGATTTCAGTCTTGTAATTCTTTTTCTTAGAAACAACTTCTTTCAACACAGGGTTATTTTCCAAAATATAAAACTCTAGAAAACAGGAAGAAAAAACATGTTGCAAGGCATGGAGAATCATCACACCAGAGATAAAGCAAGATTCAAAAAAATTATGGAAGAAGAGACAAACGTGCAATGATCTTGCAAATTAAACTTTCAATTAATCTTCTAAAGAATTCCTTCTGTAAACACTTTTTCTATAATGCAACTACTTTTCAATTCAAAAAGATACACATCCAGTTCATTTTCCTGGCTTTGGCAGTCTTTGTTTTCATGAAGCACCACCAAGGGAATTCCTGATGACCAAGGTGAACATCAGCATCTCTGACAAATCCTGCCAGCAGCTGTTGCAGCACAAGGCAGCTCTGCTGGGCAACACCCTACGCCTCATGCAGGCATCCTTTTGCCCAGTATTACCTATTCCAAGGCAATATTTAGGCCAGCACAGCTAAATGTGGCCACTGCATGTCCTTATTTGTCTTCTGCACTTCAGCCAAGAGCAAGACTATCAGTTTGGTTTGAAGCTGCAGACTAATTTGAAGCAACCCTTTTACACAGGAAAGAATAGCTAATTTGTTCTTTTTTTTTTTTAAAACTCAAATTACTGATTTTGCTTCCAAAATTTAGATTTTTTTAAATTCAATAATTAACTCCTCACTTAGGGCCAAAACAGATAATCTGAGGAGAATGCTTGTTCTGGGCAGTCAACCAAAATGGTGTAATTATAGTTTGAGGATGGAATAATTGAAATAATCCTTAATCACTCCATTATGAATTGAAGAGGATAATCTAATCTTGCACTGAAACTCTAACGGTAAATTATCTCTCTTATTATTTGGCTTTTTGTTGTTACAACAAACAACATCCCTCTATCCTGACTTGCTTTATTTTACTCTAAGGTGCTGCACATAAATCTCTATTTCAGTAATACACACTCCATAGTACTTTAGATGCAGGTAATAAAGAGCAAAAGCCTGCCTTCACAGAAGTGAGGAGCTCCACAGCAGTCTAAAATGCATTTATTTGAACATTAGCTACCCTTACTGAGCTGGATGAAACTCCCTGCCCTGCCTGTGCTGTGGCACTGGGCTTTGCAAACACAAACAATGCCATTAAGAAAAAAAAAAAAGGAAAAAAGAAAAAAGAAGAAACTGAAGTGTAGATATTAACACTTCATAGCATGGCAGTATTTATCAGGATGGTATTTCAACATGCAAGATTAGCTCCACTGAACAGTGACTGGCCCAGGACAAAGACAGGTACAGTTCAGGATTTCTGGATTCTGGGAAAAACCCTCTGGATAACCCAGTTAATGAAATGAGGATATGCACATGTTGGTTGAGTGCTTTTGAATAAGAAGTTGTCCCCCATTCCTGTAATCCACAGCTAGTGGAGTCACAGTGGAGTTGGAGGTGGCAGAGGTGTTACCTCTGCTGCGCCACCAGGAAAATTCAGCTGCTGAAGGACAGTTCTGCACTAAAAAGCACCTCAGCAGGCAGAAGACAGAAACAGATTTGGCATCAATATGCAAGAAAATAATGAGTAAAACTTGACAAATAGAGGTATAGAATACCCTCCTAAAAAGCCTGTATTACTGGATTTGTCTTAATTGAAAATGTCAGTGGAGTTGTTCTGATTTGAGAAATAGAAGAGGACTAAATCACCACATGTAGGTCAGTTTTTATGATCAATCATCCAAAGACTGTACCTGACTGCAACATAATTGGATTGTAACTTTAAAAACATCTCTAAAACCACAGGACATGTACTCCAATGGCAGCATGATCTGCATAGGAAGTGAAAAGGATGAAGACCAACCTGCCATCTAATTTACTCAAGTGTAAACAGAAGATGAGTCACATGTATTTAGTCCAAAAGTTATCTAGAAATCTGGAAAAGTTTTAGTCATCTGACTAACTGCTTTCCTTACCATTTGCTGATGTGGGTGCTGCTAAAAGGTAATTAAATAGCACTTTATATGAATTAGTTTTCATGCACTTGCACGACATTTTCAAGTGCTTACTTTCCCCTCTCCCACGCTCCCCAAAGAAACTAGGGATGATAAGAAAACTTACTTATTTCATAAGCCATACTCACTTGCAGTATTACTTGTCCTGTGCACACTTACAACTGGGACACCTGGTCCTGTTTTGAGGAGAGAAGTGAAACAGAGGAAGGGTGAGGTGGTTTGTACTCTGTAGTTCAGTGACAAAGAATGGGGCCACCAGTCACCACACAAGACAGGATCCTGGAAGCTCCATACACACAATTCCCTTCAAACACAGCAGGAACTCCACTGGCACCCCTTGGGAATGACACAGGCTGGGCTACAGGACCAACGAAGTGTGAGACAGACACTGCCTTCTGCCTCTTCAGCAGCCCAGAGCCTGCACCCAGAAGGAGTATCCTTTTTTTTTTTTTTTAAATAATCTCCATGGTTTAGTTTTAAGTGATGAATAAAAAATTATGGATGCATTTAATGGTACTGTTTAAAATATAGCAGTTTGACATTCAGAAACTTTAGGTTGACTAGGAAATGAATTAATGATAATATCCACATATTTTCTCTATGGAAAAGCTATAGAGGTGTTGGAAAAAATATATTTCACATGATTATCTGTTTAAGAAGCTCCCTTGGCATGCCAGCTCTGTAAAACCAACAGCATCACAGTTGAATCTAGGTGTGATGCAATCTTATCCTATCTCACATACTTTATTTTCACTGTAGCACTAAGAAACTAAAAATCAGGAGTAATTCTTCATGCCAACAGCTCCTGCACAAACGCACGAGGTGTTCCGTGAAACTGGCACCACCAAGCATCCAGCACACTCAGAATTGCCTGAGCCTGTTGTCCCTGCTCTGAAGATCCCCACCAGTGTAAACCTGCAAGAGACATTCTGTCCCCACCATTCCCCCACATGGAACTGACACATGAGAAGCTCTGTTTCACCTCAGTGTTTAAATTACAAGCATTCAGTCACTGCTGGGTGAGGGAGAACAATGCAGGAAAGCTGAAGTCCCTGAGGACCCCATGGCAGATGAAGGCGTGGACCCTTTGAAATTAGGAGTTACAGCTCTCTTTTTTGAGAAAAAAATCCAATTCCCTTTGAGAGTTCAGAGGTAGAGCTTAATTTATGTGTTTTGAGAGGCTGTTTCTCTCAATTAATTATAGCATGAGCCTTGGGAGATGCAAATACCTGAAATAAATAGCATGATGACATTCACAGCCTTCACTGAAGATTTTTATCAGTTTCATTCTCTCCCTCAAGGGGGATGATTGACAAAAATCTTACTGGTAGATTGTTGACAAATCACAGCTTTCTGCCTTAGCTCTCTAAGAAGATAATTTCTTCAGATGTCCCTTTTGCATTGGTTTGTTTTTATTTCCAGCTCTTTTTACTTCTTCTAAATTTGACATTTTGCTTTCAATTCTTATTTAAGAAAGACCATTTCTGAGAGGGAAAGCACCAGCATTTTCCAGCCTATCTCTATTTGTCATACTAAAAGATGGACGGATGATGACATTTTGAAAAAAGGGAGATTGCAGTAGATTAAAACGCCGATCAGAGGGGGAAAAAAAGAAGCTCCCTTGGCATGCCAGCTCTGTAAAACCAACAGCATCACAGTTGAATCTAGGTGACAAATTTGTGTCACAGGCGTTGGTGTCACAGGATTTGTGCATCAGAACAAAGCACAGGACTTGGATTTCCCATTGACCTCCTGTCGCTAACCCCAAACCCACAGCTTATTTCCTGCTGTACAAAAGGGCAGAAACAATTACTCCCTTTCTAAACTTATTTGAGTGGAGAGAAAAATATCTTGCTAGGGTTTGTGAAGTGCTAAAGGAAAAATCCACTAGCAGTGTGGAAAGTAAGGGCAAAGGACGTGCTTGCCAAAACTGAGAGGCTGAGGAGCCAGTCCTCCATCTACCAGGGAACAAATAACTCCTCACTCAGGAGAGTCTCTGGAGATGCATACAGCTGGTAAAATGATGAGAGATCTCCTGGCTGAGGGAAAACCATCCTAATAAAGGTGCTTGTGGGTAAACAGGAGGCTGAAGAATTGAAACTTATACAGATGGAACCAGCCCAGAGTCCCCCAAGGGTTTTTCTGGGCAAATTGCTTTTGTAACAATTGTGTCAAGGCTTTTTGCTGTGGGAAAACGAGTGTGCGTGCACACAGCAGATGTGCCATTTGTCTCCTCGAAGCAGTTTGCCTCATTCTCACAAGCAGAAGAGTTTTGATGCCAATTCTACAGTGACCATCAACCTTGATAGTGCCAAATGCCCAGCCCAGGGCCCTGGCACTACAGGGGCCACGTTGCTGCTGTTGTACCTGCCAAGCTCTGAGGAAACACAGGAGAACACCCTGAGTAACTCCCAGCCAGCATTAAATCCACATTAATGTTATAAAAATATTAGAAAAAAAATTAATGACAGTGGTTTAGCATCCCTGCCCAGCATTTACAGCTCAGGGTAGCCTACTGCAGCTCAGTGGAGTGTAAGTTCAATCCTGAGAGGATGATCTACAGCCTTCCCAGCTCCGACAGAGAACTGCCAAAGTCACTGAAAGTCGTGAGCTTGTGAGTATTCACATGCACAGCTCCCTACTGGCATCCACATTTTTATATCAAAGAAGCACATTAAAAATTACAGGCTGAATATAGTTTGCTAAAATAGTAACAAGATGCTTTTGGACCCCAGCACATTGCTGATTCAGGGCAAAAAACTCTTCCCAATTTATCCACCCTCTCTCCTGAAAGAGTCTGAGACTCACCCCATAGGGATTACATCAAGCACAAGGGAAAACTCTGCTTAAAGCATGAGGAGCTCATTACTCAGAGAAGAACCTCAAGATTAGCTCCATCACTTCTGCTGCAGATTTAACCACGTATAAACCATACAGTTTGTACATTCTTATAATCAGCTACGTACTGCAGGTGCATTTCCACAAAAAACCAAGCCAAAACAACAAAACTGAAAACAAACCCCTGATTTTAGCCAATATATATTCATAGTTTCTTTGTTTGGATACATTCTATGCTCAAGTCAGCAGGTATTTTATTTTTGTGTGGGGAATAAAAAAAAGTAGAGTTGTTAAAAAATAGAGAAAAAGCATGAATATGAAATGAGCCATTCATATGTATTTCAGATGAATTGTCCTCTACCCTTTGCACTCTGATCATAGCTATGAGAACATACTGGGGGGAGAGTCTGTAAAATTTTGCAAATTTCAAGGACAACAAGTCTACCTGTGCACTTTATTATGCATTGTTTCATGCTTTTCTGAAGTTTTTTTGTCACATATATCAGAGTTTATAAATTTCTCTCTGTGGGACTGTTTTTATTTTACATTTATACAGAAATTCTGAAGCCAACTGGTGCCATTTAGTGCTACTGGAATGCAGCTAACAGTAACACACTGTGAGTTATTTATTACAATTGAACTGATAGAGAGGATTTGTCTCTGGAGATTAAACCACAGCTGTTTTTTGGTAGATACACACATACACATAATTATGGGAGTGTATAGATACACTGCACATACACGTGTACAAACACTGCTAGAGGACACGGGCCATCACTTTTTAACTAGGCATAGTCACACAAGATCAATCTCAGTATAGAAAATAATTGTTACAAACCATGGAACCATCATCAAAATCTTGATATTTTTGGTGAAGGATTTCTATGCAGGATGAATGTAAGTTGTTGTTCTTTACTTGGACAGAAGGGTCAGGATTGGAGCAGCTTTCTGACATCACTCATAATTTAGCTATTTCACAGAACATCTTTAATTGCAGTCTTAGAATAGGCTTAGAACTTTGAGTAATTCACAGCTGAGCTAAATGTTAGACTCCAACCTAATGCCCTTCTCAAGGGAATACATTAATGCATAAGCCAAGAGCACCCTGAGCATCTGCCTTACCTTTACAGTGCAGGAGGAAATGCCTGTTCATGGGGCTGAACTTGGCACTGAAGTATGTGCACTGCTCCTTCAAGAAGTTACACGAGAGACACTGGCGGTTCAGTGACCCCACTGTTGATACACTGGGGGAAGAAAAGGAGCAGAAACATTTTACAATGGAATAAAACACAATAAAGTAAACTAGGCCTCGTGGACAGGTTCCAATAGCTGCCCCCAAAGCAGCAATGGCACAGCAATAATTCACAGTGCTGGGGAGTAGCACTAGAACTAGTAGGAAATGACGAAAACCTCACTAACCTCAGATTTAAGCACTGAAAATGAGGTGATTTCCCCCTACACTTTAAGTTACATGATTAAACCCTATAAATATTTTTATAGAGAAAATTTTATTTAGTATTTGATTACTTTTAAAACACAGTTTAAATGGTTGTATTTAGGTTTAACTTTTTTAGATGCTTACAAAGGACTAGAGAAGATGTAAGTGGTAAAAACATTTTGTGTTAGAAAATATTCCATTTTTTAGAAAATGGCAATTTTAATTTTGAAAAGCTGTGGTTCTTTCCTTGTTGCAGCTCAAGCATACTGATTTTTACACAATGTAAAGGACTACCCAAGCACCACAGCACCTGTGGCTTGGGATGAAGAAGCTGGTAACACAGCCCCATGTAGCTCTTACCTGTGCAGCTGTCTTCCTCTTGGGGACTCTTCAGTGCTTAAGAAATAACTGTGTCCAAAAGAGCAAAAAAGTTAAACTCAGTTTGGTAAACTGATTTGGGTAGCGTTTACAGAAGTGAGAGACACCATAAGTAACATTTTGAAAAATCAAAAATTCACAAATACCCATGAAGATCAAACACTTATGTATAAAACCAAGTTCCAAGAGTGAACTTAGATCCAATATACATATTAGTATAGCAGATTATATATGTATATTCTAGTATATCTATATCTATACATTTATACTTTATATCTATATACTATATAGATATATCAGAAGCTATAAAACTTCCTGTTAAAACAGTTATGAAAACAGGATTTCATGGTTTTAATTCCTGTCATGCCCAGGAGTTCCAGTAGCAACCAGGACACCTCTCTGCATATTAAAAATACAGAAGAGGAAGCTTCTGCTTCACTCCAAGAGTTTGCAATATTAATCCAGGTAGCAGATAAAGGTCACAATGAAATTATGTCATATATTACAATAAGCCTTATGAGATCTGAGCGCCTCTTAGAGCTGTAAAGCAACTTTTTCCTCTATCTCCTTTGCATGGGTGGAAAGAGACTTGGCAAGAACACCAAGCTCCTGGTGTTTCCCTGATGAGATCTCCACAAAGTTTCTGCTCGAGGGGCAGAAGGAGGACAAGGCAATCCCCTCAAGTGGCTGAGACAGCCCAGGTGACATCTGTCACCTCGGAAATTCTCGGTGGTTATATTTTCAAAACCCATAGAAAGACTTGTCAAAAAAAGAGTGTTCTCCAGTACCAGTGGAAAAGACGGGATTTATTGCAGCCTCAAAAAAGTTCTTGTTGAAATATCATTTATTTTAAAGCAAATGAGAATTGGATATACTTGTGTATTTTTTGCCATGGACTGATAAAAGTGAAAATTAAGCAAGATCCACTGATGTCAAGTGAAGCCTTCAGACATTTTGTGCTTGTTCTAAACTTCTCCCCAAAACCACCAAACATGTTTGGCATTTGGCATTTCCTTCCACTCTGTCACTAAGATGGGCTGTGGAAAGATTTCTCTATGGCTGAGAATCAGGAGCTCTGATAATCTCTACAAATAATTTGAATTTATGAAGTTGGATCAGATCCTCAAAACTCTGAGAGCTCATGCAGTAAAGGTGTGATGTTTTATCAACTACTAAAAATTTACTATGACTTCTTATCTGGATTCCAGGAAAGAAGTTACCAAAATGTCATTACTGCTGCACTGTGTTGATTCCCTTTATTCTGAAAAATACAGAGTCAAGTGATATCATGGTGTGATTCTTTCCCTCTGCCTAAAAAAGCATTTAGGAAAAGAATGGCAGATGAATTGTCTTACTGCACCCTATGTATTCAGGTGTGTCAAAATTATGGTAGTGCTCCAAAATGAAAGAAACACTGTTGTTTAATTTTGATTTAAATAGATTCAACTCTAACAATTTGAATATTTTTATTAAAAAAGAGAAGAGTGCTTACATCTTTTGAGTATTTTCATCATATGCCAGGATTTTGATAACTTCCCAGTTCCCCGATGTCAGGTGTCTCACATTGATTTGTTCACTTTTAGCCTGTTGAGAGATGGAAAACATTAACTTTCACCTTGCTACATTCTTCTTTGCCTAGCAGGATTCCCTGTACATGTTATTGCTGATTACAGCTTTTTAAACTTTAATGTGCAACATAACATCTTTAAACCACAAACCTCACATTTTGACAGGCCTGAACTACACTTATCCTTTCCCTCTCATCTATAATAAGCCTTTCAAAGTCATTAAAATAATCTCAGTTTTCAGCACAATTTTTCTTTCACTTGCCCCCATGTTAACCAACAATAGAAGTGAGGATGCAATGCAGGTAAAGCCAGCTTCTTGGCTGGAAATTGCAGCAGACTCTTCATCAGACACAGGTTAAAAAACAACAAAACCTAAGCGAGAAACTCGTCTAAGGGTGTTTACTAGTGCAAAAGGTAAAATCGTGGCTCAGACTAAACATTAAAACTTCATATCTCACAGCTTGGATGTACTTTATGTGGATCTTTCTATATTAGGGTCATTATGTTTGGACTGGATATAGATATTCTTAGTTTTCAAATTCAAGACAAACTTTACAAAGAAAAGAGGTGACACTTCAGAGGTGATACTCAGTGGTTACAAGGCCTACAAAAAGTCATAAAGGCAAAAAGGTTGGCCTTTTTTTTAAATCCATGTATTTCTGAACTGTGCCTGGTGCGCCACATCAACAGCAGCAATAACTAAGAAGAAGCAAATGCTCAGAGATATCCTGTGAGACATGTTGGGACCTGGCAAGGCAGAACCCAGTCCCTTGGGACTGATCTGTTTCCTAACAGATCCACAAGGAAAGAACGATGCAGCAGCTCCATGACAGACCTTGCAAGAACCAAATGAAATCAGGATATTGCACTAGGTACTGCACATATGTCTATGATGAGGGCTCCCTGTTCGGGAAGATTCTGATTCTCAGTGCTGTCTCCAGGAATGATTAAAATACATATTGGTGATTTATTGTAAGTGACTATTTCTTCTCTAGAGAGAGAGAAGCTGCAACTACTGAAATAGATATTTAAATATTAAGATCACAGAATCTAACAAGAAACAGCAATAAAAAGCACAGCCAAGCGTTAATAAACATGGTTATTTTTCAAGGTTACAGCCATAATACATAATTTATGAAGCTTGCAGAAAGTTATTGCCTTGATCCATTAAAGTTACTTTATAATTCTTATTTTGTGGTTGGGGAAAAAAAAAAGAGACTTTCTAGAGTTGCAAAACTCTATGAAAGAAATGTCTAGATACATAAGACATGATTCAATCCCATTTTGAGATTAGGTTCTTTTAAATATTTCATAAATTACTAAAAGCATTTTGAAAACAATAACCCACACATGCAGCCCTCTACATTCAGACAGTAAATAATCCATGATAGACAGTAACCTTTCAGACAGTAACTTCCCCCTGCATAAAGATTTAATTAGATGCCTCTGCTAACGTGCTTCGTGTCATTGACACCTGCTTTTCTCAAGTGCAGTCAAAGAAATGTAGCTTGAGAAAGAGCAGCATTTGTACTAAGATTGAGCAATCAGCATCAGTGATTAAATTAAAGCAAGCCATTAAAATTTGCTTCTTTATCCCTGCAAGTCCACAGTGGTTCTGTCTTAACTTTCCTGCACATTGATTGCACATGATTTCTGTCAATGGGTTGATGTCTCTTCTGAGTGGCACCAGAGAAGGAATGAGAATCCCAGTGCCAAATTCCAGAGCCACCCTTTTCCACCAAGGGAATGCTGTGACCACCTGGGCACTGGTGCTCTGCTGACTGCTTTAAATTCTGCAGGGCACCTCACCTGCCGTGCTGCCGTGGCTCTCACAAGGTGTGACAAACATCTGACGTGACAAAGGCCTTTATGTGCAACGGTTAATATACTTTTTATGCCTCTGTGTTTGCTTTAGAAATAATGGACAATCAGATTAATGCAGTGTGTAAAACACATCATATAAACATATTTCCTGCCCTTTACTGCTCTGTATCAGCCCCATTACCACGCAGAATGTTGCTTACTGATGAGTAATGGCTGATACATGGGATATCACATTTCCTTTTTCTCAGGAGCGGCTACACGCTTAAAGCCAAATTTGTCACTGGTGATACCACTCAGATTTGTTTATTCATGCTGATGGCAGGCAAAATAGAAGTTTTTGGGTTTTTTTTTTAGTTTTGGAGCTGTGCAGAACCCAGGGCTCTAATTCTGCTGAAAAGAGACAGAATACTAAATTCTGAAACATAAGCTTGACTTTAAACATTATTCTACAGGAATTAAATACGTGTAAAAAAGTAGGCATGTATTTAATTACCTTACTGAATAGGAGTGGGCTTAATCTTTGCTTAAATTTTTTCCTGAATTAGAATCAAGTTTCCTGGGCTTTTTAGTAGCAAAAAATGTCAGAGCCTACAAAGTTAAGGCAAATTTGATTGTACCTGTAACATCCTTGGGAATGTTGCAAGTGAACCTTCAGATCCAGAGCATTATTATTTCATGTATTTTAAAGGTACTTATTCATACTGTGAAAGATACCAAAATAAGACTTGATTGACTAAATGGTTTTGCTCAGGTGTGAATTTTTATGTGGTTATTATATCAATACACCTTTACCAGACTGTCATCTGAGTTACTGTTTTCTTTAGGAAATAGAATTTGACATGTCTGTGATCCCTTTTATCTCCACTGACTCTTTCCTGATGTATTTACTCTAGTGAATGAGTATCTTTGTTCTTATTTCTTCAGGTTAAACTGTCATTAAAGTTCTATTGTTCTTGCTCTGTCTCCAGTGCACTGTGAACATATTTCAGACTTAATAATGTTCATACCAGAACACTGTCATAAAGGCAGATAACAGAGCTGCCTGGCACAAATCTGCTATTTTGATGTTTTGGGTACCTTGGTAATCCCTCCTATGTCATATGGCTCTGCTAAAGCACCTGGGTTGATGCTCTGATGATTTAAATAGATGCCTTGGAGTGTTCCGTTCCAGGGCATAATTTCCTTTATTAGTTCATCACAACTTCATACTGGTGACCTTCAAAGCCACACTGCAAATTTATCTGCTTTCAGATTCTTCTTGGGAAAAAGTAATGACCCTGGGAAATGGAAGCTACTGAAAAATGTTGCAAAGGGTAATAAAAGTGTCCTAACTTCCACACAAATTCTAAGTTTGGGTATTGCCTCCCTTCACTGTTCTTCAAAAGCAGATTCTGAATAGACATTTAAAATTATTTGCTATTTAAAAATATGCATGCATAGTGTATTTAGAGAAGGTAGAATTAGTGTTTACTCTGGAAGAAGTTATAAACGTGTCCCACTGCGCTGAGAGACAACCTGGGCAGGACAAATGACCGTGGCACAGGTGCTCTGATTAAACTGAAGGCCTGGGCCACAGCAGAAATCCCAGATGAGCAGTAGGATATTAAAATATCCTACCTTTTACATTAAAAATATAACAATAAGGATATATGAAAAGCAGCCTGAGCAGAGCCTTACCTGCACAATGAACATGGCTATGTGGTGGAACTCACCACGGCCACCCTGCTTCACTGGCACAGTCATGAAGAACTTACTGCCATCCTTGGAGAAAACAGGCTCTTCGTTCTGTAAATGCAACATTGTGTTAGGCTGGCACACTTTTCACTACATTTCTCAACAAAAGATCAGCCTAAATTTTACTGTCTCCTCGGTTTTGCTGCGCTCGTTGGAGCCAGTTGGAGAAAACCTCCTTAGGTTTTAAGTATATTCTGTTAAGTTTAACAAAAATGTGGCGGCTAAAGCTGAATAGAGTTCATGCCATGAACTATTCATAATTCATCCTGTACTAAAGCATGGGCTACAGCCCTTGCAGAACTCTCCCTCACAATGAAAGCTCAGGTTATCTCATTCCTAACGCAGGGGGACTGTCCAGGACAGTGTCCTTTACAGACACACAAATGATGACAGAGATAATTCCTACTGCTGAGGAGGAGAACAAAAGTTGCAATGGTTTGGACTCACTGAGTACATGTTTAACGCCCACTGATCTTGATAAAGTTGTATGGAAAAAATAAGCACATTGAAGTGATATTCTGAATCAGGGTTTTACCACAAATTGCAGCCTGACCTGATACCATCTCTCCATGTCTAGCTTTGTACAGAAATATTAAAGGAAAGTGGCTTGCTATAAAAGCATTGGGGTTTTTTTTTGTTAAAATGATTTTTCATTTGCACATTGCAAAATGAAGCCTGAAATGTGGTTTAAATAGAATGTGTTTCATCCAGTTATTGGACAGTTCTTCTGAAGCTATGGAAGTGGAATAATTGGCTGACATATTAGTTAAACATATTGTTCTGGATATAAATTTAGAAATATTTCACTTTCTCATTCCAATTATAGCCCATATGACCTCTAATCTTTGAACTCCTTCTGCCTTAATTTGGTGAGATCATTTTTAAATCAGAAACAAATCACAGTAAGTAGGACATGCCTGGAATGGGATTCATCTGGTCTGTCTTCCACCACCCCAGACTTAGGAAGTTAATCAGCTGTTCATCTAAATGCTTACTGAACTGAATCCAGACAGACCAGAAACTGAAGGGAATGTTGCCTCCAAAACCCTCCCAGGTGCCTCAGGATTTTATTAGCTTATAAAATAACACACAGTTAAATAAAAATGACAATGAAGCAATTATGCATTATGCTTCCAGAAATAGCATTTATACTGTACCTGTTTAGGAAGCCACAGGTCTGACTGCATTTCATATTTCTAAAAGAAAAAAGAAAGGAAAAATTGCTTTTGTGGAATAGCTATAGATAAAAAATATTTCCCACATTCAGCAAAAGGTCTCTAGCTATTTCACAGGGTTTTTTTCTACCATGTTACAATCTCCTCATCTCTTTGCTGGCACTTGTGTGGAAACAAATGATAATTTAATTACAAAGTCAGCTGCTTTGTTCAGAGTCTTTGGTAGAATTCCACAGGGGAATGAAGAATGCCATTTCAGTCCTTTTTGATTAGCTATCAAGAAGCTTTATACAGGCAGTTGTATTTGTTTTTTACCTCTAGGCATCATCTGAATATTTTAGGTCCTTCATCAACACTGGGCAAACAGCCAGCATACGGCTCAAATTGGGAGACCTTTTCAAATCACAATCCCATGCTTTAATGGGTTGTAGTGTGGCATTAGTGATGAGAAAAAAATAAAAACAAACTATTGAGTTTTATTGTTCATACTCATATTTCACATCGTGCCATCTGAAAAAAGCCCAACAAAACAACCAAATATCATGCGCACATTGTTGGAAAAAATATATAATATACATCAACTGCTGCAAATTGTCATAGTCACAGTGAAGTAATGAAAATTTATTAGCTACAGAAGAATCTGTATGTATATGGCCTGAAAAATGAAAATCTGTAGCTATTGCAGCAGTTGGTTTTACACGTTCCTTTTTGAAACTGAGGACATGTGCAACGCCCTAGGGAGAAAAATAAAAGGTTTACAGCTGAAATCAGATGGTGTGATACAATGCTAAATTCTCCGAATATTTACCCTTTCCTCATCCACTAGGGATTTCAAGAGCATCACCTTATCCCAGAGGGTGCAGGAACCCTCCAGGATGAGCCAGGCCTGGGCTGTGCTCACAACAGTGAGAGTGCCTCACTACCCTTCCTCACCCCCCTAAAAATGTCCTTTGCTGCACTGTAAGTATTCTGGAGTGGGATTTCTCAGTCTCTCTCTCTCACATTATGTCCTGGATTACAGCTCCCTGGATACCTACATCCAACTAGTCCAATTGACCTTGGAGCACATAAAGGTTTCCCTCTCAGAAGCAGCTGCAGTGGTTCAGGACCAACTTTCTTAATAAAAAGATAAAAGGCTTGCAGGAACCAGGTGAAAAGCGACCAAATCATCATGGTCACAATCTGAATGCACACTCTGGGGATTCATTCATAGTTTCTGAGTGAGGAAAAGCACCCTGTAGCAAGCAGCAAAAGAAGAAGACGAGCTTGCAAATAATCTCTAACATTTCAATATGACTGATTTCAGTAGCAGACACTTTTGACTCAGAGGCCAACATTAATCACTCATAACCATTTACACTGCCAAATTATACTCTCTGCTTTGGAGCATCTGTTGGTACTGATATCAGCATGTATAGAAAATATTTATACTTTTAGCTGGTTCTGGGAAGAGATTGTCACTCAGAATGGGAAAGCAGCCAAGTGCGTTCAAGACGCGAGACTGACTGCGGAAATGGAGAGATGCAATGCAGGAGTGTCAGGAGTCAAAGTCTGGGTCCAGGGCTGGAATGTGTCTGGATTCAAAGAGAAAAATGTATTTCAGTCTGGCTTACGTTCAAAAATGAAATATCCCTGTTGGCTTTCAATTTTATTTTTTTTTTCTAAAGTTATTTAATTCTGCGATCAAATTTGAAGGAGTTATAAGAATTTTACACCTTTTCCTTAAGTGTACGCAAGCTGTAAGAGACAGAAATATCTAAAACAAAACTCTGCAGGGGGAGAGAGGAGAAACCAGTCAGCTGAAAATATCTGTCAGAGGACAAGCTTTGTCACTGCTCTAGCTATATCCCAAGTACATGATGTTCAGCAACTGCAGCTTCCAACGAGGCTAATGAATGAACAAAGTTTAGCAATTCTGAAAATGTCACTCAAAGTTGCTAATTGCATGAACTCATTTCCCCATATCTGGAATTTTCTCACATCCATTTCCTCCCAGTTGACTAATTATATTCAGCTTGTAACTACTGCATCTGCAAGCTGATTTCCAAATATCTTTGTCTGAATATGAAAACAAAATGCATAAGAAACCTTGAAAAGAGATCTTGGGGAAAAGAAACCCCAAAAATCCCAAACAACTTACCCTGGTACAAGCTCCAGTTGTTGTTTCACAAACTGTAAGGATGGAGATATTCTGAGCTCTGTTTAACCATCTCACCACAGCTTTGGTGTTGCTTATCCATTTCACCATGGTGATATAATATTCCCTACGCAAAACATTTGAAAACACAATGTTCAGATCCTTGATATTTCAGATTCGACTTAAGGAAAAAAATCCCCATATATAACAGTTAATTCAAACGCTGAATTTGTACTGCATGACAGTGCCAGTATTAAAGGATGGAGAAAATAACCCCAAATGTCCAGCATCTGTGTTCCTACAAGTGGGATGGCTCAGTCCTTCAGTGTGATGTTCCCCTGGGAAATTTTTGCATATATACACAAACTTTACCAACTGTGAAACATATGCTTGCAAATACACATGAACTGTGTACTTTCCAGCCAGCTTAGAAACAAGCACTGAATTCCAACAGAAGCCAAGATTTTCCTACAACAAACAACTTCAGATGACACATATTTTTGCAAAATAATCCAGTCCTACTGCCAAAGGAAAAAAAAAAAAAGTTCTGTAACATCAGAGTGCAGCTAGAGCCCACTTCAAAATTATAAAGTAACAAGTATTTTATAACAGGACTTCTGGATAAAAGGGAGGTCCCTCTCACTCTCAGTGTGCTCCTGTCTCTGTTTTAACAAACAGCTTATAATATCGGCCAAATTGTCTGTCCCTCACCAACCCTGGCTGAGCACACGAGGCTTCCCGGCCCATGGTATGGAGGGTCTGGGCTCTAGGATTTGGGTTCTAGGGTTCACGTTAGGGTTCTAGGGTCCTAGTTTGAGTGTTGGGTTTCTGGTTCAGGTTTAGGTTCGGGTTCTAGGTTCCAGGTTCTAGTTGGATTCTCAGGTTTGGGTTCTAGGGTTCTAGTGTTCTGGTCTGCGTTATAGGGTTCTAGTGCTTGATCATTCCAGGATTCAGGTTCTAGGATTTTAGTTTGGGTGTTGGGGTTTGAGTCTGTGTTCTAGATGGTGTTTGGGTTCAGGTCGGGGTTCTAGAGTTCATGTTCCGGTTCCAGTTCAGATTCTAGGTTCTAGTGTTTTAAAGTTCTAGTTCAGATTCTAGGGGTCCAGTGTTCTAGCTTGAGTTTAGGGGGTCTAGTGTTCTAGTGTTCTGATTTGGGTTCCTCCCTCCTGCCAAGACCCTGCTGGGCTGCCAAGGCTGAGGATGTTAGGAGAAGACCTGTGGCAGTCTGTCACCCCAGCCTGGCTATTTCCTTCCCTCCTCCACTGGTGGCAGCTGGCAGCTCTCACAGCCCAGCTGAGTTATGTGCAACACGGGAGTGAGCTTGTCTGGAAAAAAACTCACACTCCCCTTTAAAACAAGGGGCTTAGCTTGAGTATAATTAAGCTTTTAATCTATTACTGATAGAGATCTCATTACTCTTTGACAACAGGCTTTTAATTATACATTCAAAAGCCTCCTCACTGGATCAAAGATGCTGAGCAGTGCCAGCTGCAGAGCTGCACACAGGAGAGGCAGAGACAGGAGTGCACTGTGCCTTCACCCAGCCTGCTGCTGTGTTGGCAGAATGCACCTCGACAACCCAGCATGCACAGATTCCTCTGGCTTTCACACCCCACTGCTAGTAAAACAGATATTTTCACATCTGGATACCAGAAGGATAAATTGAAATGGGGACTTCAAGTGTGTTCTGAGTCTGATTTTTTTTTCTTTTTTTTTTTTATGCTTTAACAAATGTTTAATCTTACCGAGGGGCAAAAATGTTAGCACAAGTAAAACAAGATCTACCGTGACACCAGGTGACACAAGCAGGAGAGCAAGCTGCATCTCCAAGCTCCTCAGGCTCTACTGTACACACCTCCAACTTCCTCACAACCCCACTTTAAAGAGGAAAAACTAATTGAATTCTGGACAAAGGCCTGAAGCAAAATATTAAATGATGTTTGTCACTGAAGAAAACATAACTGTACAGATGAAATGCAAGCACCAAGGGGGAAACAGTAATTGCATGAAATACAACCACAGATCTGAAGGAAGACTGTCAGTCGCTTGGTGGCATTAACAGTGCATAGCAGGTGGTAAATTTTTCTACAGAATGAAACTTTCAGGAGTGAAATTTACAAGTTCTATCCCTATCTTTACATCAGAATAGCCTGAATGGGACTTGCGAAATATTACCAAACACCTTTACAGGACCCCTAAAAAAGAAAATGAATTTTTCATTGAATTTATTCATTGAATTTTTCATTGAATTGATTCAATCTTACATGAAGTTCCCAGATGCCCTAAAAATCAGGGAAACAGTTTCATTTCTTCAAAGGTCCTACACCACACACAATTTGGGGCAAGTTGAGAATCTGGATACTTTACTTTTTTTGATTAACTGACAGAACCTTTTTCCCCTTCCCATTTCTATGGTTTCTCTGTATAGAATCTCTCCATAACAGCAGAGGGTTATGACCTGTACAATACCAATTTCTAAAATGTTTCTTCCCTGAAAGATCCTTAAAACTATATGGAACAATGAACCATTCAATTTAAGTCTGGAAGTCTCCCATGACTTATTTACTAATGACTTCATAATGAAAGGGTTAGAAATCCACTGAAATAAACTGACTGCTAAAGGTAGCTATTACTTTTACTAAAAAAGTTAATACTTTGGAAAAAAAACCCTCCCAATCATTATAAGCTTCAAATATTTTCATTCTAGGAAAGCCTGTTTAAAGCACATTTTTCATACCTCCATATATATTGATATATGGACATACATGGGTTGATGACCAGTGTGAAGACTGTTACTGAAATCCTAAGTCAAATGCACAATTTACAGAAAAACTGACTCACAATCATACAATCTTTCTAAGTTTTACAGCATGGAAATTATACCTTAAGTTAAAATGAAGAAGAAGAAACTAACTTTTTTTCCCCTAGGTTTAAATAGATTTACTCAGTTCTCATGCACTAGCAAGCCAGAATTCTAATCAAATGAACAACGATATCTTTATCAAGAACTGGCAAAGATACTCCAGAGGTTTTGCTTCAGTTTCAAGGACACAAAAAAAGTTTTAAGATACTAACATTCATATTTGAGTCTACTATTACTTTCCATCTGGTGGAGGCAGAATGAATCTGAAAACCCTGAAGTGAAACCCTAACATCTGAACAACATTTTCAAGATTATCTTTTCCTTGGGGATCTTTTTTTACACATTGCTTTCTTGCTTAACTTCTTTGTGCCTTCTGACACTTAAAGTCCAACTTTAATGCCATTAAGGAGAGTGAAGATGCTGATCTTGACAGCAAGAAATCTCTTCCAGATCTTATAGCCCTGTTTAAATTAATGAAGGGGTAGCAAGCAGCAGCAGATTTTATTATGTTTTTCAGTAGTGGCCCATCAATAGAAAGAAAGTACTTCAAAATGCTCAACTCATTCAAAATAATTTCTCTTACTAACACAATCAGTAAGCATTCCAGTTGACACTAATAATTGCAAGGCATAATTCACTATTAAATTATTCCTGCAGTAAATTGGAGTACCTCAATTTGTGTAGAAGAGAGCCACACCAGCCTAAGGTTGCTTGTAACAGTTTTAAGTGGCCACTGTTAACATCCTGATTGCTACCAAAAAACATTTCATCATGAAATTACATACCTTGACTTAAAGCTGTCAGGTGGCATCAGTTCCAGGGTGTGTGCTGGTCCATACAGATTCACTACAAACAGCTTTACTGTGGGGTTTGTTTGACCTGCCTTTGGGCAAGACAAAAATAAATAGGGGTTTAAAAGGCATTGAATCAGTGACAGATAAGCAGACTCGCTTGTTAACATAATTTGGTATCTTTATAATAATGAAAAGGTATTAAAGTTCAAGTATCTGAAATCCGAAACATTAATTCCATAGCCATATGAATCACACAGATAAGAAGAGTGAAGTGTTGAGTGATTCCCTCACCACCCTTTCCTGATGGAAGTCCTTCCTGTGCAGAGCAAGTGACCAGCACTAGGAGTGGCTTTGCCCAGTCCAGTGCAGTCAGCTGCCAAAACACAGTCAGTTCCCAAATCTGCAGGTAAATCCAGCCTCCAGCTAAGCCTTTTTCAGATGCTACTGTTCCTTCTTCTGAAAAGCTGCACTGCCTCAGTCTGGGACAGCATTCCTCCTCTCTTTATCTTTACCATTTTCCCTCAATCTTCCTTCCCTTGTTTGCTGAGCTGAAAATCTCAATTTCTGGCCTGGACCAGGAGGCAGCTGCTTTGGCAGGCCAGCTCCAAGGGAAACAAAATACTTCTTGTTGCTAAAGGGGAAAAATGTGGCAGTTTGATAGATGTCCACTGGGAAGAGTCTGATAAATCTTGAGGAGCTATGGGGAGGTGGGGATCATCCTTCTCCCATAACAGGCCTCGTTCCTAAGGGATGCTCCTGAGATGAAGAGAAAGCAATGGAATAAGGAAAAGAAGCCCTGAAGGGCTACAAGGAGCTGCTACTGCTCCCACATTCCTGTCCTAGGCATCCCCAAGTTCCAGTCTCATGGTACAGGAATTACACTACATCACACCCTTGGGACACAAAAAAAAGAAGTGTGCTCCTCAGTGGGGCTGACCTCTGTTTAATACTGGAGGGAAAAGGTAAAAATCACTGATTCTACAGATTTACTATACTAAAGAGCAAATAAAGAGCAATACTAAAGAGCTGAGTATACTCGGCTCTCCACAGGCTGAATTACACCCACAAATTCCTTTCAGAAATTTGGTTTATCTCAAAATTAAGTCCGAATCCTCTCATTTCTGAGTGGAATGGAGGACAAGGAAGTGGCATTTGTGTGTTTTTAACACTGCTAGGATGAAAAAAAGCTTTTAAAACTTTTTTTTTAAGAACACAGTCTGTGTGTACATGTACACAGACATGGATGAGCATGCTCCAGTGCTCACAAAAACATGTGTGTTTCATTATATTTCTTAATCCTAGTTATAATTTTCTCTGATGGTTGCACTCTATAATAAAGACCAAATCTTTTTTGTAATCTCTGTTGCTACACCACCAGCTTCATTACCAATTAATGATGTTTAACGAGTAGCTAAATTTGTATTAAATGGAGACATTAAATAAAGATAATGTTTTTTCATTAATGAGATTACTGAAGTAGTATTGTGCATCACTTTTATGCCGAATTGCTAATGAAATAGAATTACTCCTTTCTTGTTTACAAAGCTGACTTAAAAATATTCCTTATTCTTTTCTTTCCTCTGTCACTCAAGGACTCTTGCCAATGCAAGTATTTAAATTACCCCTAAAAGTTACTGCTGTTTCATTATTTCAGAGTATTATTTCATAGCCCAAATATATTGTTTATATAATGTATGTTATTGTTTCAGAGTACCTGGTACAGTCTAACTGTTCAGCCACCAAGAATAAAGGTTCATCACCAAAAAGCATTAGTGGGAATAGCAAGGTAACAGGAATATTTTCTAAAGCTGAAAATGAACTTCCCCTGAAATGCCAGAGGAGTAACATGAGTGGACCTGTCAAAAAGGAACCCAGGCACTTTGAAATTGTGTGCAAAGGGCTGAATAAACTAAACAGCTGGAAGATCAAAACAACAGATCTGGAGGCACCTCACCAGAAAATCCCCAGAAAATGAGAAGAGACTTCAGGCATCTCTGGGATGTTCTTTCACTTTCCAAAACAAATCTAAATATCCTTCTCTAAATCTTCTAAAACACTGATAGCTCTAATTATTTTTTCTCTTTTTGATGGCCCTGAAAATATGTTACCGTGGCTTATCTCATTCAATGGCAGTCTGTCAATCACATTTATTAATAACAGCACAGTCTGCTGGGATCTCTGTGTCTGTGAAGGAACTTGCCCTGTGCTCTGCACACAGAGTCTGATCCAGTGCTGCTGGGGCTGGACCTTTTTCCTACACAGTCCTTCAAATGCATTACTTTTCTCTCTCTGAGGTGCTGGATTGATCCTACCAAGGCAAAATATCAGTGATGAAATTACTCCAAATTAGTTTCTCTGCTGTCCCCTCACCCGATAGTTTCTATTCAGGTGTTACAGTCTACTGAAAAGAAAAATTTAATTATTATTTCCTGAAAAGCATCATGAACAAAATCAGCCTCTGTGACTGGAAACACTCTTTCCACGTGGCTGAATATTATCAGTGAGCACAGAAGAGGAGGTGAGGGTTGTATTCACACTCAGCTTACCTTAGGATATGGGTACTGCTTTCCCTTTGGATACAGACCTCCCGTGAAGCGGGGAATAACCATGTTGGGCACCAAAGAGTCGTTGATGGTCAGGAAGGCCAATCTTTCCCCGTCTGGAGACCACCAGTGGGCAATGTGGGAATGAAGAAGTTCCTCTGCAAAACCAGATTTCCTTAGGGTCCATAAAAAAACTCACACGTAAGTGTCCAGCTTGTTATTCTCCCTGTGCCAACGAGCAATTCCAGATTCTCCCTCTACAAGCCTTCTGCTTCCACTTGTGAAAAGACTTAGAATTTTCATCATGCATTTGATATGTTGGCTTGTTTAGTAAGGATTTTGTATTTAAATCTGAAGAATTTGGCTGGGAAGCTAATTGAGAATAGTGTACTAAGGGAAAAGGCCTGGCTGCATACCTAATTTGAGAGCCTACCTAACAAAACTGCTTGAACTGTCAGTAGAGACTTTCCAAGTTGCTAATCGGATTCTGAGGGTTCTGAAGCAGCTTAATGGACTGAATTATCTAGGGTTAGGTGAAATGAAGCTGGGACCTACATTCAAAGTCATATATTCTGGGTCATGCTTCTCTCCCTGGCTGGATAACTAAAACCTTTTACACAGGAGAAGAGCAGAGAACGTATGGTGAATATCAGATAGCAAAAAATCACAATTATGTTTGCTTTAAAATATTACTGTTTGCACTTAGGCAAGGTTATTCACACAAAGAAAAGCTATTCCCAAATGCTTTGTAAGGTAAAATGCTAATAACAAACTCACAAAATGATAAAAGAAAACAAATGAGGTCAAAGGAGGAACAGTGCTCAAGTCAACTGAAAATCACCCAACTTCACCTGGACAATATTCAGCCTGCTCGGCTGCTGATGCTGTTAAAAATCTCTGCTGAAAGTGGAGCACTGCTCTAGGTGAACAGGAAAGGAGCAGTGTGTTCCTTCATGCCAACAGACCTTGGGGCTCTCCAGCATGCACAGACAGAACCCCCTCCCCCCCTGACCTCTCTGCTGTTTAGAACTGGGAAGGGCTCCCCGCCTGCCTGCAGCCCTGCAACATCCCACTTGGGATTAAAAAACTTGGAAAACAAGGAGCAAAGAAGTCTTCATCACTTAAAGAAGGCTTTAGGATCATCTCCCACAACACCTCAGAAACTTTCCAGTCCCAAACTAGAAAACTTTTGTTCTCCTGGCTATGACTCTTATTCACTTCACTTTGTTTTAGCAAAAACTTGATATACTACATCAACTTCCATGAGCTATATCTGCTTAAATTCTTCAATTTGCATGCTGTCGTGTTAGATTTTAAGATAACTAAGTGCATACAAAATGATATTCCATTTAAAGCATGTTCTTTTGTTTTGAAGCATGCTACCACATTTCAAAACACTAATGGAAACCTTGGAGATGGGAAACTATCAGATACAGGCTGAGGGATGCAAATTACCATTCTAACTTTAGAGTTCACTTGGGCAGAGATTTAGAAAAAAAATCCCACCATGAGCTGTTTGCTCATAACTACTGAAATGCCAAGAGGTGTGGATAGACCGTTTTTAAGGTGAAGTTCCATGCTGTATGGCATTAACACCATTCCTAAAAAAACTCTTCCCACAAGAAATTCTATACCTCAGGTAACTTAGTATTTAACATCAAGCTATTTATCTATAAAATACGTGAGTCCCATAGCAAGAGTAGCTGAAATGTGTATTAATTTTAAGCTGTTACGCCAAGCTAGATAATCTGCTCCCTTTTTAAAATTTTCTTTTCCTTGAATTTACCAGTATGTTAAAAGCATTTTGAGTGCAGAGAGACACATTCTGTGGTACTGGCTGTAGAAGACAGACTGAGCTGTCCCCCGCTCAAATTTGGGTTCCCTCTTCTCTGAGCATGTTTTAACCATAAATGGATCACCACTGTTGTCCCTAAAAGCAGCAAACTGAGCCCTTTCCCCACTCAGTTTTACATGGTACCAACCATTCATTTGGAACATTCTGGTTGGAAATTAATTCCTCTTTCTCAGAAAACACTGCTGTACACAAGCCAGCAGCCAATACAAAGAATGAGCAGATACAAAGGCAATCCTGCAGGAAAACGAGAAGGGAAAGGAGCAAACCCAACCTCAGCATTTTCTGAAATGAACAGATTTGTGCTGTTGGGTCTGTACAAGGACCTTTCATCTGTTTTAATACACAGAGATATTCGTCCAGCTTACCTTCATATAACCAGTCTGCAATTCCATTAAAAATAATTCCTTCTTTTCCTGAGGATGTCAGGCGCAATGAGCTGCTCTTTACATCAGGCTGATAGTAGATGTTATTTTCAAATATATAAATCTGGATGAGGTAAGAGAGACAGAGAGAAAAACCAATGTTTTGGTAGATATAAATGAATGTTCAGCAATGAATACATAATTTCCTCAGGCTCAGAACACTCTACAGAATAATTCAGCATGAGTTTACACCACCATTGCCTTCATATTCCATTTTATTATAAAATTGGTCAAACTAAACAAACTTTTAATACTTATGGCAAGCAAAGCCTTCCTTTGAAATTGTCTTTCCAGTTGAAATACTTCTATTCATTTAAAAAAAATATTATTACATTCCCCAAAATCATACAGGAGACAAGTTTTACAACAGCTGAATGAATAAAGAAATTTTCATCTGGTTTTCTAACTGTGAAATGAGACATAATTCTGCAAGGACATACAGGATAGTACATCTATCATAAATATAAGTTACAGCTTTATATCATGGTGTGAGAACACACTGGAGAAGCAAAACCAAATAGCAGCCTGCAGTTAACTTTTCTCAGCTTGCTGATGACTTCTGACTGACACACCAATGTTTTACCTCAAGTGTACTATATAAATGCTCTCTATTTTTCAAGTCTGGGCTCTTCATCCTCCTTTTTTCCTTCTTCACTGCCACTCATTAGCCTTGTCTGCTCTTCTTTCCCTGGTCACTTTGTTGCAAAGGGTACCAAGTTCACTCATTTTGTGAGGCTGAGCTCCAGGTTCCATGACAGAGAGCAATAAATCACAATGGACACGTGTGCACTTCCACAGCTTAACACAAAAATCAAAGCAACAGCAAGATTATGCACCACCTCACCTCACACTGAGAAGAGGCATCCGTGACAGGGCTAAAGAAGCCAAATGCCACAGAAATTTTTGTTACACCATTTCAGCACTGTACACAGATATACAGTGTCTCAGGGAGTGTAACAGGAAGTAAATGTATTTCCACCAAAGACTATTTAAAAAGCTTGGTCATTTATTATTCTCTCATACTTCTACAATAAACGACTTATGGGAAAATACTAACCGAAGAGCAAAGTTTTATTATCACTGTTACTACTGTTCTCTTTGCTTCTAAATTACCATCTGAAATAGATTTCCCTCTCAGTCCCCAAACTAATGATTTTTAACAGTAGCCACTTGATGATTTCTGCTGCAGAAAGCTATAAAGCTGAGGTTTTTTCCTACCATGGGCAACACAATGATTTTAACCATTACTGGGAACTGGGGGTGACCTGGAAGTAAGTCCTTTATGGTCAGAATTCAAAGCTCAGCTATGAGCTCAAAAATGAGGCAAAAACTGTTGAACCAGTTTGATTACGCCACAATATACTGAGGATTATATTGGTGCAGAGAATTTCTGGGAAGCTATCACCCAACATCTACAGCAAAAGAAACATCAGCAATTACAGAATGCTGGATGGATCAAGCTTTTGAAATAACATCAACGAGAACTTCCTGTAAATCTGTATTTCCACACTAAAAATGCACTTTTGTTTCTAATGTAACAGAAATGAATACAAGTGAAAACAAGGCACGGTTAACTCTTAACCAAGAAAACTAAAATAATTTGGCCAAGCATTTGTTATTTATGTCAACTAAAATTTTTGCTATCATAGTCCATTACAGGTAGACTAAGCAGTGAACCACTCTAATAATTATTGCTTCCTATGAAGCAACTTCTTGCTGCAGAAAATCTCTTTTTATATAAACAGCAGCTTTCAAGAGGTTACCAAAAAAGCCTGCTTGGTCAAATGATTCCATTTTATTTAATCTTCTTCAATTAAAATAAATCAATCTAATTAGTTTTTGAAGATCAGGAGCATGATTTTTGCTTCTCTCCCCCTTTTTCATGCTGTTCGTGTTCTTAAAGGTGAAGGTACCCACATTGCCTTGTCTCTGCAGTGAAAACTTTCATTTCAAGTGATCAGTGACAAAGTACAGGATTAAGAATTACTTGTTTTATGACTGAACCCTGAGAAGGCTTTTAATCCTGTTATTACTACTTAGCAGGCATTGCTAATTCCATTTGACAGATCTCAGATAAGTAAACATCTCTGAAGGATACTCACTGTTGTGCCACTGATTGTGGCTGTATCGTATTTATTCCTCATTCATTTCATAAAGCAGCTTTGTCTCCATCCTAAACCAGTTCTCAGACACCTTCTGAACATCCTCACAATCTTGGTCTACTCTATCATCCAAAGATCCAAAGTTTCCTTTCTTCCTTTCTTTTCACTCCTGACACACATCCCTTCAACTTTGAAAGCTGCTCCAAACTCCCATTTTTATTTTTTTTAATGTACCTATTGGAACAATTTAAAGTTCTTGAAAAACTTCCAAGTCATGCAGCAGCTTGAGCTAGCTGATTACTTGCAAGCCTTGAGCTCACTGATCACTTGAATTTGACGTTAAGAAAGAGGAATGTGCCTTACCTGACTTCAGCAAGTAGAACTAAAGATGTGCCCAAAAGTTTCCATGAAGAGGACTTCACATACTCCATCACTTTGTATATTGTGTTTTGAGCAAAATCACATAAACCAAAATTTCCCTTGCTGGTCTCTCTCCACTCAGGTATAAGGGAGTAAGTAATAGTAAAAGGCTTCTCCTAGTATACACTTGGGTGTATTTACTTCATCACAAGTACTAAAATGTTGACTGCAACTACTGAATCTTCCTAAACTGCTAAAAAAGGAGCTGCTACTTGTGTATCAGACAGGTATTCTCAAGAATACATCAGTGACTTCTTGCCCAAAAAGCTTTCACAGCTTTCAGGTATGATGATAAGGAAGTAAATTGAAAAGGGCACAAAGTGGAACCAGGACACGCTATTGTATGTGGAAATTATTATGCTTTTTTCAACCTCTTCTACACATCTTTCTTGAAAAAATTAAAACAATTTTTAGCTGATACCCTCAGCTAATAATGCTGTAAATGGGGATAAATCTCAAAATCTGTTGCCTTCAAAATTAACTGACTTTCTGTTTTCTTAGAGATTTTGCACATCAAGTCTTAAACAAAATGGAGAAAAAAACCCACAAAATTTCTTTAATTATTTAATTATTTATTTTCCAATTCATGTAAAACACCTGCAAGAATGTTTTGGATTAGTGAGATATTAATTCTTGGTAATGACCACATTTATTTCCACCAACTGTGAAGAATTTGAGGTCCTGCTTGCTCCAATGTTCTACCCCAGCACTAATCCATCTCATTCTTCCACACCTGGCATCCTCTAAACCATTTTTTTCATAAACCTTCTTCAAAATTAATTCCTTCCAAAACACTTATTTACTGTTTAGAACATGTTTCACAATTACACGATTTTCAGGCTGAGGTCTGGAGCAGAGCACCCAGTCCAAGTTGGTTGCAGATGGCAGACAGCTGTGAAAACAGAGACATCCACTCCCCAGCTGAACAGCAAAACCTAGTGCCAGTAGCTGGAGAGGCCCCCGTGTGTCTTTAATCATTTCAAACACTACAGGCAGAGAAAAGCTGCTAAATAACAGAAAAATGCTCCACTTTTTTTCCTTTTGGTGCTCCACTGAAGCCTCCTGCATGGCACATCCACATTCAGTCCCTCCTCTGATTGCAGGGCAGCATTTCAGGGACAGCATGAGCCTTTTCTGCTCCAGCTGAGCAGCAGCAGCAGCCTGCCCAGAGATGCTGGAGGTCACTCAAAAGCCCAGATTTTTTTAGGTGGAAGGAAAGCAGAGCTGGTCTGTTCAGCCTGGAGAAGAGGAGACTGAGGGGAGATCCCACTGCAGCTAAAACTTCCTCCTGAGGGGAAGAGGAGGGGCAGACATTGATCTGTTCTGTGTAGTGACCATGCATAGGACACAAGGGAATGGTCTAAAGTTGTGTCAGGGGAGGTTTAGGTTGGGTATTAGAAGAAGGTTCTTCTCCCAGAGGCTGACTGGGGAGTGGGACAGGCTGGAAGGAAAGAAACTCTGGATTGTGGCTACAGGTACTGTTTGCCATTACAAAGATTCATCACCTTGTTCAAGTAAAGTGCCAACCAAACTCTAAAGCTACAAGAGCAGATGCAGCTGGAAAGGAAACAGAGTCACCTGTTTCCTAACCCACATCTTGGGTTAGTAAAAGCCCATACAACAAGCAACTGGTCTCTTCTTGTACAGATGAGAGCTCTACCCATGATGCGAGAAAATCATCAGATTCTCCCACAGAATCTGGGACCAATAAATAGATAAATAACTACTCCAATCTGGAACAACTTCAGCACTCCCACTTAATACCCCAGAGAACACGACAGTCTCCTTTCCTTTCACACTGAAAATATGAGCTGTGACAAGGCTCAGGAAATTCTGATTATGCCCAGAAGGAGACTTCAGGCATTCAGAGAGATGCCTCTGCTGCAGAACTCCTGCAGCTGCTAATGACAGCACTAAAGACATCAACCCCCAGCCTCCTCAGCCCTGGCTCATTCCTCTATGACCTTGGCAAGAACATACAGCTCACTCCTCTCTGGGCCAGCAGAGGCGTGCTCAGAGCCCAGCACTCCATGGAACACGGCACTGAGCTTCCCTCGTGGCTCTGCAGAGGGGCAGGAACATTCCTGCTGCAGAAACCAGCACCCTGTGCCCCCACACTGACAGCTCCCAGGCCGCCCCTCAGCACAGGCCCCACCAGGCCTGCTGCTTTCCTAAGCATTCAGCAAAATTCCGTCCTTTCTTGCGAGACTGCCAGCCAATTAGTTGGATAATTAATTCTTCAAAAGCTTCAAGATGCTTTTCCATCTGGGCTTGCCTCCTACCATTTGTTCTGTCTCCTGTCTTACCATACATTAGCCAGGGCCAAATCCAGCTGCCTCCAGTCAGATCATTCGCTAAGATTTCCAGATCAAATATGTTTTCTCACTAAAAACCATTAATACAAATAATATCAGCTATTCATGAGCAGAACAAAGTCAAATAAAGAATATTTTCTTAGTTGCCCTGCAAATATTGTACTTTGCTCCTAACAGATCAAAACATGATTTCTCCAGTTTGAGGGACAGTGCTAAGTTTATACTGCATGATAACATGTATGCATACATATATACTGTATTTATCCAAAGAGTTGATGCCCTTTTGATCTAGAACATACAGAACGTCCAGCACAAAAAATGGTCTTGCACAGAAGAAATAAGTAAGTGGCATATCAAATAATTAATTTTAGAATTATTTTTAAGTCATTTTTATTCTAAAATGTGGTCTCAGTTACTACTGTTGCTTTCACTATAATTATGGAAAAATGCACTTATGGAAATGCACTCAGAGAAAAAGATCCATGCACTTCCTTTGACTTGTAAGTAATATTAGACCTAACTCTGGATTGCGGGGGAGAAACTAAAATCAAAGCCCTGCATCCACATCGAGACAATTTGGTTGCCAGTTTTCAACAGCTGCTGTTAAGGTAGCAAGATAGGTTTTCATTCAAATATTTAAAGTATCTGTTTCTACCTTCTGGTTCACAGATCTGAAAAATTATAGAAATAGGTCTACTTCAGAAATTTACAATTAGTTTTCACCAATTTAAAAAATACTGCAAATCACAGGATCTATCCATGTAATAACTTTCAAATTAATACCTGCTTTGGTATTTTCTCTACCACCATTCCGCATCCTCCAAAGTTCTGACAGACAATTTTTTTCTGAGAGCCACTGATTACGTTATTTTTAGTCACAGTGTAATATCTGCTCTCTTCTTCAAGTCCAAACTGCGCAAATATTTTCTTGTCATCTGTGATTTCACTTACTATAATCCTGGGACTCACAGACTTAAACTGCGATTGCCAGACCATTATTATACCCACTGTTAGAGAACATGAGCACCCCTTCCTGCTCTTTTTCCTTGCCAAAATCTTATTTACTTAAAGCAGATTCCCACTGAAAAACAAGGTGTAGTTAAGATTATGTGTTTTGTGTGCCAATGCAACAACACTGTAACTGCTATTTTCTTTTTGGTTTTTTTTCTTTTCACAGTAAAGATTAAATGCTCCTTTGGGGAAGAAAACATCATCCAGAAGGACTGGATTGAACTGGAACAGAAGTTTGCTATACCAAGCTAGAAGCTCCATGATAGCAATCCAAACCTCCTATCAAAGCTCCTCTGTGGCCAAGAGCCACAGGGTACATCGTGCAGAGAGCCACAGAAATCCTTCAAGGCTCTATTTGGGAGCAGGAGGGAGGTGGCTTTTCCTGTGCTCTGTGCTGACCTGGGGGTGTGATGTCATTTGGCTCATTTTTATCTACAGCTGGAAACTCACAACTCTGCTGGCACAGGATTCACTCAAACTGCCCGTGGTCAGGACAACACGTACCCCACCACCCCCCCTGTGACAATGCTCTGGAGAATATCCAAATTAGGAGCTGGTTTACTGCTCCACACAGGTGAACTGTGCACACTTTGTGTACAAAATCACGTTGACAAACCACATTTATGGGAAGTACTTTGCACTTTGTTGGAAAAGGAGCAAAATCCAGAGTCGGTGTCTGCCATTCCTGCCCACAGCAATCAGCTGCGGGAGAAGCTCCATGGTCATGAAGAGGACACTCATTGAGAGGCAAGTGAAATGCAAGGTGCCAAACTACCACCCCAAACACTCATAATGCATCTCACTGGTGGGACTGATTATCCTGCTAATGTCTTTCTTACATGTCCCACAGCCATCTCTAAAATTATTAGATTTCTCTAGAAATTTCTACAGAATTATTATATACTAGTACATAACATCTCTAGAATTATTATATTTCAGATAATATAAATCACAGAAAAGTGGCTTATAAAGCTTTTATAGGTGTGAATTTTACAAGGTTAGAATAATATTCATTAGTGATTTAGCGAGTTACAATTACCCAGACTTCTTCCAAAAGCCTTTTTTTATCCTCACAGCTAACAAATTTTCTATACAGATCACATATGTTACAGGAGGACAGTTTCAAGGAAAAGTTTTATGGGATTATATAGCAAAGCAGCTTTATTTCCTGTTCCTTTCCCCTACATTATATCTGTATCTATTTAGATTGTGAGCTCTCACAGACAGGATTGCAGGCTACAATGTCTGATATAGTTTGCAATACAGCTGCTTTGTAAGTCTCCAGGAGTGCATAAATGGCTCTTCTCTGCAGATGTTTTTTTGTTTTTTTTCTTTTGCAGGTCAATCTGTACAAAATTTTCAGAGACGTTCAGCTCTGACTTGATCCAGCTCCTGCACCACAGAGCCCTAAATTATGCAGGTACTGGGAACCACAGGCACCATGAGCTGCCTAAGCAACGCCTGGCAGTGGACAAAAATCTGCAAAACATGATCCATGTTCCAAAAAAATCATCAGACACGTTGCCAATGAGATGGAAACCAAATAATAGATAGTAACAAAATTATTATAATTGTAAGCAATAAGAACTAAATTCACTCTTAAAGGTACCAATTTTCTAAAGGTTGTGATTGACCTGCACAACAGTTCTCTCAGAGAAATCTTTACACGTTTAGATTATGTTGTAATTAAGGGAGAGGGGAAGTAGCTGTTGATCAGGAGGAGACATGGAGACCTCAAAGCACAGACATCCCAATGTCACACACGACCTTTTTCTGGTGTCAGTTACAATATGTTAATTTTATTTTTGCAGTCATCAAGCTGCCAGACATAGCAGGAAGAGCAGAACACCGAAGCACCACTTTTCTTCAGTCTAGATTAATGCCACTGCATCACAGTAATGTGTTAGCACAATCGTTTCTGAACAACCACAAACAATCTACAAGGCTATTATATTTAATTGCTATTAAGATAGTTTATAAATCTACTGTAAACAATAGTGAGGATGCACTCATAATGCAGCTATAAGATTAGTTACTAATGTCATGACATAAACCAGGCCATGAACTCAGAATATCAGCAACTCCATGGTAACTCTGATGTTTATGTCCTTGATTTCCAATAAATGCGGGGAAGCGTTGCCCTCTTTTGTTTCAACACACATTAATTACGTTGCCTTTCCAATGATATTGGATCATGATGCTCACTAAATTCACACCCTGCCTCATCCCATGACAGCTTACCCAGGAGAGCAAACAGAGTGTAATATGCTATATAAATAAAATCACATATAATATCTGAACTACGACCTACACAGAAGAGCTGCTTCATAAATCTGCTGCAAGACTGCCTTTCCCCCAAGCTGATGGTCTGGATCTGCTGCCTCCTCCCACATGGAGCTGCCTGAAGAGCTCTGCTGGCTGCAGCACTGCGCAAAATGTCTCTGAGGACTGGGCTGCTCAGCCCTTCCATCTTTGTCTAAGTGATGTGAAGAACAGACTTACACAAAAACAGTGCATGCCCAGGAATTCACACTCCTCCTTCCCCACACTTACTGATTGCTTCTGACTAATGAGCCAGCATGGAGCTTATAACAAAATCATGATCTGTCCTTACCATAAAATCTTTTAAAATGATCTCTGTTATTTCAGGCTCATCTTACACTGATATCAAGCATTCAATTATGCTCAGAAAGATCAATCCATAGCAAGCTAAAGTGAAAAATTTTCAACCTAGTTACTCCAGAAGAAAAAAAAGCAATGTTGGGACACAGAAAGATATCTAAGGAAATTGTAAGGGCTTGGTATCAGAGGAGGAATCTTATGTTTTCTTTGACAAAATCTAAAAAAGTAGCATTATAACTGCAAGAACAAAAGCAAAAATATACAGAATTTCAAATTCTGAGCTGTAAAGTCATACTTACATTTTCTACTATTTTTAGGGTAGGGCAATCCCTGAGAACTTTGCATGAAATACAATAGACCAGGTGCCTCTGAGCACCTCCTACACGGGAAATCCAAACAGAGTTGAACACAAAGGTTTGTGCTTTCAGGTGCTATTGCTGACCCACCCATCCTGCTGTATGGGACACTTGCCTTCATCTCCCCACTGCACACAGGGCTCAAGTTGCCTGTTGTCTTTATGATGGGCCAAAATTTTAGTGGCTGACATCCACCTGTACAGACTGCACACAGCACACCCAATGCAAGAAGCACAGTTTGTCTTAAAATATCTCATTAGAAACGAGACAAGGAGGAATTAGGAAATTTTGACTAGCTCTTAGAACAGCACATCTGTTTGGGACAGTTCAGTGTGTGGGAAACAACACTTGAAAATCACTATTTGCTTTCCTTCCACACAAAACTTTTCCCTTCTGTTTCTGCAAACACGCTGTCACCTGCCATAAACGGAGAAGGAAATCAATACATTGTTTTCTCTTAGATATCAACAGTACACCTGACCTTTTAATCCTTATTCTCCAGGCCTTGGAGCTGCCAGTGGAGATACATTCCCCACAGCTACATATCCACGAGAAGTTCTTTGCATTTCACTGTCTGGTTCAGGCTGAGTCAACATGAAAGCCTAAGTCACTTTAACAAAGTGCAGCAAAAGTTTGATCAGCTCTGATCTTTCAGCACAAACACAGTGGGGAACTCATAACCCCACTGTAGGGAGAAAGAAACATGCAAGGACATTTATGGGCTGGTCAGGATGGAATTTAATGTCTCTTTTTCAAGAGGGACTTGGCTAAAATAGAAATAGCCAGGAGAACTGAACATACCCAAAGTTGTTCAATCTTGCACAGTCACTATCACTCCCCCTGACAGAAACCCGTCTATATTTCTGATGGGTGTTACATGCTGAATGAAAAAATAGATTTTAACATACATTTACAGAACCTGTAAATGGAAGAGGTGGAGGAACCTGCCACAGAGCAAGAGTTCAGTTGAATTTGTGTGAGGTTGGTTTTGCTGCTTCAACCTGTTCCTAGCAGAACTCTGTAGGCACTGGTACCATCACAGAAACTCCAAAGTCTTTTACAAGTCTTTTGCCAAACATTTTACAAAAGGTAAATAAAAGTTGTGTTTACAACTGATTAGAACAACCTCTGGCATAGAACCTGAACCAGAAAGGCATTAGAAATCTTCAAACTCTTCTGTTTCAACGTTTTGGTGCCTTCCCCTTTGGAATCTTCCTTTTCAAAGGTGTTAAGGAGCATAGCATATAGCTGCTTTATTGGGTTTTGTTTTTACTCATTTTTCTATTTGCCAGATAAAACTGTTGTTTACTTTACATTACCAAAAGATGGATATGACAAGTTTTCCATCCCATCCTGTGGTGTACCTTTTTTTAATCACTAAATATGAAGTGAATACATGATTCTATGGTCCAGGGACACAGGCAAGCATGCAGTGGTTCTGGGCAGGATTTTGGAGTTACATAGAAATGGAGTCCATAATAAAACTCAACCTTTTCCAAGTCCAGTTTAGCTAAGGATTCCCTCAGATTTCCACCTCTGCTTCACAGTTTTTATGGGTGACTATTTCCAAAGAATTTTAGACTTCCGAAATCTAATTTTCATGTTTCTGCACTACAGAAAGGCACACATTTTTCACCCAAGAAGCACAGCAGCCCTATTTTATGATCCATTGGACCTGCAGTTAATATTAGCTAACAGACAGAAGTGTGAATATTCAGATATGCTTTGTTACACATGGACATGTTGAACAATACAATGAGAAATATTGCTGTTTTCATTGCTCCCTGCAGGCTGCTGCATGGAAAACTCCTTGTGACTGCTCCAACCAAACACGTGTGTTTAAACTTGTTTCTCCGTGTCTTTGTGGGACTTTGTGTAAATATACATACATACATATATACATAAATATATATATATACATACATATATGCACAGACATACACATATATATACATACATATACACACCCACACAATTAACCATGTGAAGAAATAATTTCAGTTTTAGCACTGTGATATATCAAATTTCCAGTATATTTGCTTCTGGATAAAAAAAAAAAAAGTATTACTTGTGTGCAGGGCTTCCATACTGACTCAAATATTAGCTGCATGCTAGATCAGTGATAACAGAACAAGAACCAGGGAGAGGAGACATCTTTTATCCCCCCTCTCGATTTATTCTCTATAAAGCTGCTGGGCCTTTTACTGTTCCACATGAAAAACAGTAGTAGAGGAATAATGATCCTATAAAACATATGATTTTCTCATTATTTCTTCACCTCTTTCACATACAGCCAAGTGGCTATTCCCACAGGGAGCCAGCAATATCTAATCCCTAATACTCATAATTTTAAACTGCCTTTGATACTAGAACACATTCGTTGTATTTCTCCAAGCAAATTGATGAAGAAACTTCTTTGCTCGACTTATCCTTGCTCCATTTATAATGTTCCATTCATAATGTTGTACTGGTCTCTAGAGCTCACAAAACTTTTATTGAATATATCCAGCCTACATAAGTAAAACTGCATTTTTTCCTGTTCCAAACTGGCTGTGTTTTCTGGCTGCATTCTCCATTGTCCTTTTCTGAGATGGGAAAAAGTTTTCAGATGGAGTATCACTTTTGGAACTAGAGAACATGCAATAAATGCTCCTCCAGTCCATATTTAAGTGGAGGGAGCACCCAGAAATTCATAATGGAAAATGTTAACTAGTTCAGTAGAATACCTTCAGAGCAACTCATACTATTATTTTTTTTCCTTGAAGAATAGTTTGAATCAAATAATTTGAATTAAAAGGCAAAAAACATTTAGATTGTACAATGATAGTTTGACAGATCCAAGAGAACAATACAATGTGTAGCAGCAGCTTAGGAGAAAGACAGTTTAACTAAGTCTTTTGGGTAACTCCAATTTTTCTGTGGACTCAGCTGGGTGGGCAATGCTCAACCACAGTTCCCTTCCTTCAGAGAAACATCCTCAGCAGGACAAAGGATCTTCAAATGTGCTTTGAACTACAGAAGTTTGGTAATTGAACCCCTCATGCATTTCAAATGAGGTATCATACCTGAGGTTAATGTCACATTGAAGTGTTCTTGTTTATTTCTAGTTTCCAGAATAAATTCAAGCAGACATTTTCCTCTGAGTTTCACTGCCATTTGCCTCATTAGCATAGTCATTAAAAGAAAACATGAAATAAAGCTTTGACATTTCCATATGTAATTTTAAGTTACTCATCTAAAATACAGTAAGTCAAAAGAGCAGAAGGCTTTGCAGATAAAAAAAAAGCAGAAGAAATACATTTATTTAGGACTTACTTCATTAGCATTAATTAAGCTTTTACTTCATTTGCATATGCAAGTGTTCTTGCCAGGAGGGGGTGCCAAGTACCCACAGCACTAATTATGCAAAAAGAAAACACATGGCAAATATTCCACAGAAAGATAAATTACCATGTTTTATAGCAGTTGTACATTACCTTGATAGACCAAACAGTAAATGGAGCTTTCAGCAAGTAATGGCTGTTAAAGCATGTGTTGAGCAAGGTAACTGTACAAGAACAATCCTGTTAATTCCTCATTTACTGAAATTAGTCCAGTGCTTATCTGAGTACATGGAAAATAATACAATATCAAAGAACTTTGCTGCTGCACTATTTGTCTTATCTAAAACAGTCTCTGAAAGCCATTGAGGAAAAAGGCTTAAATTTTGATAAAAGGCAATTGTAAGGCAATGTCATGTTAATACAGTCTCAGAGATATTTGCATTTTTGTGGGGCAATAGGTATTGATGGGGGAGTGAAGAGAAACTGAAGCCCCAAACATGACAAAAGAATAAATGTAGGTGACTGACCACAGAGCAAAAGGGCAGAGAGTTCCTGAAATGGTACCTTTATTACAGCAGTTAAAACAGATTTTGTTCTGGTTTGTTTCTGGCTTTCTGTTTGTATGCTGGTTTTTAGGTAGTTTCAGTACAAGGTGAGGTCCCTTTTCACTGGATCTTTTTCATTCTTTATGTAAAAGCTTCGGCTTCTAAGATCTATTATTTGCGAGTAACCTTTTTTGTTGTTGTTTTTTTTTGGAAGATGAGGGCAACTTACAGATTTCTAATATTTAAAGTACTTTCTAAAAATTGATGAGAACATCCTGAATTCACAATTCAGCTACAGTCAAATTGTTCTGAGCATATACAGCCTAATAGGTAATTGGACTCAATGATGACCTAAATTAAAACAAAGCACTATAAAAGCTCATCTTCAGTCCTACTGTTTGATAGTGTTATATTTTGTTGGTAGCATCAATTTTTGACAAAGCTTCTAAAAAATCACTTTCTTTAGTATTCTGGATAGTTCTACTATTTTCTTGATTTCTGTTTGGTTAAAATAGGTATTAATTTTTATGCATAGATACATATCTGTAAGTCAACAGATCATTATTTATACTGATGCACCCAAACGTAACTCGAACTCCCCTCAGAATCACTTAATATAATAAAAGAAAACTGAGCATACCACAATAAATAACACAAAACATCTACTATAAATACAAAGGCAAAGTGACCTGCACAGATGTACATTCATAGAATAAAGTGAAATAAGGTATTTTATACAACATAACACGTACTACCACCAAGGCAGAAAAAAGAAAATTTATTATTTATTATAATATTTTATACCACCAGGTACGGGATATCCCCTTCTCAGACACAAGCAGTGAGGTCTTTAATCAATAAACTGGAGGCAGAAGAATGTTGATGAAACAAATTAGTTTTCTAGTTGGGTTTTTCTTTCCTGGAACTACTTAATGCTGCACTGATGGATTCTATGGAGGTGAGGCAAAGAGAGAATCAACTAATGACTTGCACAATTTTAAACATGAGTAATGTTTGGCAAATACATAAACAGCTCCCTAACACACTGTGACACAGAAATGGTATTTTAGATCTGGCACAATTCTGACACAGTTAAAAGGCAGCGTTTTAAAGAGTGTGACCTTGAAAACAGTTCTCATTTTAAGAGCTGTGTGACCTTAAGATACATTAATTCATTAGATAAAAGTTTCTTCTCCCCAATGGCAAACATTTTCAATTTCACCACCAAAATGTCATGACTCCAGCAGCAGATGTTTCTCTGAGCTTTCCTCTTAATCACTACAAAACTCTCTACCCTAGGTAAATAGCAAGGAACTGAAATAACTTGCAACCACTGTGGTAGCTTGAAACCAGCAGCACTGTGGCTCAGCCACCTGGCATCTGACACAAAACGAACTCTGTCCCTCACTACCCACACAGGGCATGCTGGCCCATTAGACAGCCCCAGAAATTATTCCTAACAGTGATCTTAGACTGATGCATGCTTTCCACCAGGATGTAAGATATTGCATACACTTGATTTCGCTGCAGCCATATTCTGTCTGTGCAATAAGCAGTTTGTGGCTTCGTACGTATTTTCCTTCATCTCCTTATACCATCTGAACATCTTGCCAATTCCTCCTCATTGGAAGACCTTAAGATAACAACACAGGCTGCACTGTTACTTAGAACTGTGGACTGGAAACATCTTATTTTACACTATAGGCTAACTATCAAAATAGATGATCCAAGTCCATGTCTTATCCCCCTATAATTTGGATTTAATCCAGGACTTCCCAAAGTTGGGATCTTCGGCTCAGTCAGACTTACCTGTGCCTCATGTTTCACACTTTGTGCTAGTTTTGCTGACCAGTCCTGTCTATAGGATTGAAATTCATTTCTGCACCACAGATGAAGGGGGATGTCCCCCCTCACTTTAGAGAACTACACACACTCCATCTCTGTAATGGCACACAGCACTTGTCATGGGTCCTTCTACATCCAACTTTCGTATATAAAATTAAATTCTTTTCCAGTTGATCTCTACGTGTTCTTCAGTTGTAAAGAATGGCTCTTGAAGATTACCCAGGTTCATACACTATGATTATTTTATTTAGAGTAAGTTCTTCATTGCTTGTTTTACTCATGAATTATCACTATTTCCTTATTATATGGAAAAGATATGTAAGTTTTGTTTAGGAAGGTAACCCACTCAGTGTGTTTGGCAGCATGGGTCTGTGAGACTGCAGCTTTGTTTGCACCCAGGTACATTTAATTGAGAGCTACTGATGGATTTTCATCATTGGCTCTCTCCGTTATGCCTTGCTCTGTGCCCTGTTTCAGTGCTGGTTGTTTCCTGTAGTGTTTTACTCAAAACCCACTAATGCAGTGAGTGTTTGTTCCAATGACAAATTTTATAACAGAACCATTGTGGCAATGTGTCCTCAGCCACACATCTTTCCTCTGGCTAACCTGCTCTGCTGGAATGAACTCTCTGTCCTGCTTCTGCTCAAGGCAGATGTTCCTTTGGACAGCAGCAACAACCATTACTCACAACAGTCTTTATTCATTCATGCTCCTTCTACATTTTTTGGCTTGCTGCTGAAGTGGGAGGGTAATGCAGCAAGGCACTTCTGTCACTTTGCTAACCTCCTTTTGCAGCACGAACAGCTTCAAGAGGACATCCCACTAATTGGCAATTCCTAAAGTCACCTTCAGTGGACTGTTCCCGCAGGTGTACATCTCCATGGCAACCCTCGGTGCCATTCAGAGTGCACAGAAGATTTTGCGTTCAAAGTTCTCATTTCCTGGCTCTGCAGACCATATGGCAGCATAAAACGCACAGTAGAGCAGATATTTTTAAAGCATGACATTAACTTTACTGGGGACATTAACAAAGATGAGTAATGTTATCCTCGCTCGAGTATGAATTATGCCAATGTTTTCAAATTCGGATGATTAAGGTTGTACCTAATACGATCACCTGGGTTTTTTTCAGTTCTGAGATGTAACAGGAGTCCACCTGTTACTATCTGAAAGTATCCACAGATATTTTCAGAATGACATTTTAAGCAAAACACATAAAGATAGCATAACTCTGATTTATTTTTCTGAGGTTTATAATTGGTAAATCTGACCCTGTTCTTATGAGATATTTCATGAAAAGAAAAAGCTATTTTCTTGGTGATCACTGCACTTTATTTTAGTTCTGCTTTAGATTACTGATCCTCTATCCAACACAGACAAATCTTACAAACTGCAATTTAATTAAAATATTTCTCACATCTGTTCAATTTTGCAAATGCTTCTCCTTTCTACTACAACCTATGTGGTTTGCCACATTCCATAATGCTGCCTAGTAAACAACCAATGTATTTATTACCACTAATCCTGTTGCCATGCTCTCATTATTAATAAATTAATGTGGCTAATTATTAAAACATACCAAGCATGTTCCAATTACTTTTTCTCACCTGCCTCCACTTCTCCTTAATGCAAGACATTCCAACCAGAAACATTTTTTACTTTCCAATCATCTTGATGAATGATATAAAGCAACAGGGTATATTCTCTAGACATTCATCTTACAGGCTCTCTACATGAACAAGCTGGATGTGCAAGGAGGCCCTGGGATCATGCCTGGGGCATTAATGAGCTTATTAGAACACTGTAACAAGGATTATCTGAATTTCTTATGTAGAATTGAAGATTTAATCAGTCTCTTGCCTTCAACTACGAACGCAGGTCAGGTTAAAATAATTGCTGTTCTAAAACCACAATTTTTTTTCTTCTTATATTGACATTGGTTATGATGACCATGGATGATTAATGTTCATTGAAAATGGTAAACCTTCTGGAAAAAAAAATTATACATGAAATACAGCATCTTGTTTTATTATTATGAATTCAATGCAGCACAGCTGACCTTGGCAGTAATTTTCATACTGAAATGAAAACATCACTTTTCATGATCACATCACATCTGGATGCTAAGCTTTTGCCCATAGTTTTCGTTGATATTGCACTTAAAAGAAAACTGCTTTTCACCTTTAGCTTTCCTTCCCACACAGCAGTAGCCATAAAATTGGTTATCCTGAAAATCACTTGAGTGCACATTTAGATGACTCTTTCAACAACTGAACCATTTGCTGATTGGGGGTCAGCTTGGAAAACCATATTTTTAATAAAAAATAAACAAATAAATAGAGCTCTCCTAAAAGCTGTAACAGGAGCATGCTAGCACAGTGCAGAAATACACAAAACAACTTATCTTAAGGCTTTCAGTTTTGTTATCACCTCGGTCTGTCTGGAGTCCATACATTTTTAATGACTGTGCTTACCAGTTGCTGTCCGTGAACACCCCAGGCTGCATACTGTAAAACTGAATCCTCTACTTCTGGAGGGTTTAGCTCCCAAACTTCCCTTGAAAAAAGGGAAACATTTTTACTTGAACACACTGGCATCACCTCACGGACAGAGACAATGACACGGTATGGAAAAAACAATGTGACTTACCTCGTGTGTATGTTATAAATCACGTATGAAGCTGTATAAGAAGAATGAAAAACCTGTTAAAAAAGAATAATAATAATTACAAGACAAAATACAGGATTAAATACAGACTACCATGAGGGCAGTCACCATCCTTCAACTCCTGTAAACACCAATACTTTTATTACTGAAGAATGTTTTACTGAATCAATTATAACCAATAGAACTGAATCAGGTTTTGAAAGCAGTAGGAAGGACACACATATTCACCTGTTAATTTAACCAGACTCTGTAACAGTGCAACAACTGCACAGAAAATGTCCCAATTAGAAAAATCTGCATTCCTGTTAAAAAAATAAACAAAACAAAACAACAAAAAAACCCCACAAAACACCCACAATAAAAACAACCTCCCCCCCCCCAAAAAAAATGACCCAAACCCCACTGAGAATATACCTTAGAAAAAAACCCACACTTTTTTTCATCATCAAACTGTGTCAAAATGATTGCACAGGCACCAGAGTTATTCTCCTTGAAATGCAGACCAGTACAGGGTGATATGGTATTTTTCTGACCACCTGCTAAGAACAGCCTGAAGGACCTTCCAGGTATGGCTCAGAGAACAGAAAATCTGTACTTAGTGGGGCTCTGTCTGCTGTGGCTTTCATCAAATGAGTTTAGGTCTGGGTTTGGCTGACTTTGTTTTTCAGGAAAAGTCTGTTGAAGGCTTTTAATCATTCTGGGTAAATTATTTTTCAGTAAATCTTTCTCATTCAAGAGCAAGTTACCAGTGCCTTCTGGATTCAGAACCTGTAGGATTCTCTGAAATGAACAAAGAGCACTTACAGTGTGTAATGTGATGGACCACCACATCAAAGGGCTCAAATCAAAGCAAACTATTACACATTTTCTCTAGTCAAACATTAGTCCTTACACAGATAGTGAATAACAGATATTCTGCTCCCTTCCAGGCTTGACTGATCGGTTTTTACTTAGCTCATTTTTTTGCCTCTACATTTTGTATCATGAAAGCATCATAATTCCATAGTATTAGTTTTAATATGATTTGAAATTACTTCATGATCTCGGAATATGAAATATATTTGCCACTAATTATTACTGAACTAAGCAAAAATCTTCTTTTAAATGTAAATTTCTGCCAGAAAAACCAATAGATTACATCCACTAGACTTACTGCATCTCCATGTCTACAGTTACAGCATCTCTGCTTGACAGGTGAAGGATTTATTTCTGGACAGGCTAATCCCAGTTAGATGGGGACAGCTACAGCTGTAATGCCAAAACTTTGACATGGATACATGTGTTGGGAACTCTTCAGGTTACATTTTCTGCTCTGGGAACCTTTCAGTGTCTTCTTCAAACAGAAGAGGCAAGGGGGCATCCTACATGGACAGAGCCACTGGAATTTGTCACTATGGCACACCAGAAGGTTTCAGAGGTTGTTATTTTGTCTGGAGGCCATTCAATAACAGAGCCATCTGAAACATCCCTCCACTGACTCCCTTCTCATTAATAGTTCCCTGCCAACACATGCCAAGGATTTAACATGCCCTAAATCTTTGCTGGCTGATGCAGCAAGAATCCCACAAAGATCTCTAAGATTAGTAACTCTACTTTGTGCAACAGCTGGTATCCCTTCTATAAAATTTCCCTTTGTGACGAAACTCATTTCCAAGTCTATTGTGTTTAGTTTCAGAACTGTTGCTTCAGTAAGAATCATATATATATTAAATATGCCCCAAATGTTTTTATATTTTATATTACAGCTTAAGATAAACTGTTGCGTCATGCAAGGCACCAGCCTCTTCTGAGAGGTGTGGCTGAAACAGAGACAAATGGTTAAATCACGGTGATTTCTGCACAGGGTGTGCACTGCCAGAGGTTGCCCAGAGGGGTATTTGCCAGCAGCTTTTAAAGGTCAGTTACAAAGAAGAGAAATGGGTCTCCTGCCCTTGTGGGAAAAGGGAAAATTGTATCAAAGATAATGTATGGAGGGTTGATAAATATTTTGAATAGAAATATTTTAAAAATGAATTATTAGACAGAATATATTTCACAAGAAATGCTAAACTAAGAAGTCATTCTGACAGCTTAAATAGAAAATATACTGTAACAACAAGAACAACACCTCATATATCATGTGGAAATTCTGCTCCTGCCTTGTGTAACATTTCTGTCTAAACATTTATGCAGAAACATTAATATCTGTTGAAAAAAGTTGAAAGAGCTCCACTTCTAGTGGAGACCAACACTACAGTGAAGTCACTTTCAGACAGGATGCTGACATTTTTTTCTACTTACTCATATTAGTTTTAGCTCTTCACAGCAACATCACGTATATAAATTACAAGAACGAAGCTTCCTAACTCATCTTGCTCGCAAGAGCCGCACACTGAAACACAATCACTATTGAAATGAAATAAAAAAGGACGTAGAAAATCTTTCTTTTTCTAGCTTGGTTCTTACAGCAAGTGCTTAGGAAGCTCTGGCAGTTTTGTACAAAGGCTTGACCTGTTTGCCTTCCTCTTGCACGGAGCAGTGTCAGTGGCTGGGACACAGCTCTTCCCTAACATCATCACACGACATCTGGCACCACAGGGAGGAGTACCAGCAACCCCCAAACACCTGATCAAACCCCCCACACAGCCACCAGCTGTGTCCTCTGTGAAAGAGGCTTGGGGAATGCTAGCCCTGCAGCTAAGCAGAAAAAACCTGGTAATTTATGCAGCACTGACCCCTCTTACAGTGTATTTACAGCCAAGGCTGGAAACTATGTGCAACAGCCAAACCCAAAGTGCAACCATTCCCATTCCAAAATGTTTTCAGACATTTCTTGTACTCTGTGCCTTCTGAGATGCTATCGAAAGACTGGAAGAAGATTAATATTTCAACATGACCACTGAATTGCTCCAACTGAGCAAAATGAGAGATGTGAAACTGAGGAAAAGGGTTTGGTTGTAGTGAAAAATACTCATCCTCTATGTACAGAGAGAATCAGTCAATGATTATGAACACACAAAACATCTTTAAGAAGAAAAGCAGTGTAGGAGAGAAAAGCCTTTTAAAATATCAAATGCATTACAGCAATTTATGCAATGTCATATCAGCTTAGGAAAACAAAAAGAGGAAAATGGCCTGGTGTAATTTATTAAAATAATTACACATGTTAAGGTTGGGCACTGTGAGGAGCCTTAACTTCAGAAGTGGCATGTGTGATTGCTAGGGTTCAGGCCTTTCTGGCAAGTAAATAACTTGCCTGTTTCTATTATAATAAGCTGGAAAACGTTCCCTGCAATGTTAAGAACTGTGAAAATGGCTTTTTAGATCAGTCAGACAGTATACCTCCTCCTCAGTACAATTTATTTAATTTTTCTTTTGCCACAGAATGCAGTCGGTAACAACCATTGCATATTAAATATTTCTTCTGAATTCATTCTTTTATCAGTTTATAAAGTGATGACAAGCTTTCATCTGGTGCTGCTCAACAATGAAAAAGTTAGCTGCATTTGTGTATGAAAAAGATGAAATTACAGAACTCCATTACAAAGGACCCAAAAGAAAACGGTGACAAAAGTATTTCAAGACAAATTGCTCCAGTCAAAATGTATTGAAATAACAATCTATTACTCAGCTAACAGCCAACAATAAAAAACACAGTTATCAATCATGATCTGAACTTCTAGATGACACATTTAGATGAAGGTGTGATTCTTTCAACAGTTGAGTTCTGGAGTTTTATGTGTCCTTTATTCTCTACCTTTCAAAGAATTATTTTTTCTTTCTATGGTTTCTAAAAATGAAATAATTCCATGGAACTCAGTGCATAGCCCAACAAGATGCAAGAAAACAGAGCTTTATACACTCTGCCAAACACACTCCAATAATTCTGCAATACGTTCCAGAAAATATCCAGTTCACTGTCCCTGGGTAATTTGGAAAACATTTCTCAGCAGAATAGTGTTTTTGCTAAAAAGCTGCCAAGAAAACCTCAGTAGCAGTATTTTTATGATGTGATGAGAGCTCTCAGCTCCAGGGAAATGGAAGAGAGCTGATGACATTAGAACCTCGCAGTGCTATAATCCTAAAATGCTTGGGCATGCCAAACACCTTGATGCATCCTTTATCCATTTCCTGTATTATAAACCAATTACATTCTTTCATGTGTTATTTATTTAGAGCAATAATGATGCCTTCTTGCTGGCACAGCTTTTTGCAAGGTAGTGGAGTGACTGTCCTGTATTTTTTGTTTTCACCCAAGCAGGCACCTGCAATCTGAACTCATCTCTGCAGTTCCCAGTGCTGCTACACTCTGTAAATTCCAGTAAGGCATCTCACAGGGCACAAAAGCACTCAGTCCAAGCAAGAACTATAAAAGGTGAGAGTATACAAAATACATTGAAAATTTCAGCACCTGCAGTACTACTTCCAGTAATTCCAAAGCTTGACATTCAAATGGTGCCCAAGTTTGGCACACAACATAGATATCCATCTATTTGTATCATACACAGCAAAGAGAACATACTATTTAACAGCCATGCCCTTTCTATTAGTTAAAAAAAAAAAGCAGCAGAGACACATTAAATGAATGAAATTGCAGTGTTTACCATCATTCCCATCCCACTTATCTCCAAACACATACTCTGATTTGGAAAGAGAGGCAGTTTGTCAGATAAGGTTCAAAACCATGCAGATCTCTGATTCATCAATGAGGTATCAGATCTTTTAGGGGTTAATTTGCACTTCTGATCCCATGAAAAACAAAATCTAGTCTTCTAAGAGACTACTAGTCTGAATGAAAAATGACTATATCCTTGTTCTATGAGCTAAACAATTTAATCAGATTTGGACACAAAGTAATCAACCTCAGCTGGGTAAAGTTTTAACTCCTGCAATATATGGATGCCTCCCAAAGAATATTTATTACTCATAAAAAGAGAAAGATTAAAAAACTGCTTTTTATTGCTTTACAGGCACAAGTCAATTATTAGGCAGTTCAAAGCTATGACAGAACCTGACATGGAAAAGGTTTTCTGTGCTTGAAAGCTTTTCTATTTTTCCCAGCTACATCAGTTGCCCCAGTAAAAGATACTACCTCTCCCCACAAATCTTGTCTTGTTTATCTCTTCAGGCCACCACATCTATAACAACTACGTTAGGGAGAAACAAATATTTCTAAGGCCAGCTGAAAAAAAAAGGACTACCTAAAATTAAAAGTGATGCTTCTTCATTAATAACCTGCATTAGAGTGCATATCACCAAATTTATGAGAACCCAAAAATCAAGGGGTAGGACACAGTGAAGCAGGGAAGTAAACAGGAATACATCCTGCCAAGGACACTCATTTCTCCATTCATCCATGGCCCTTCTCATTTTTGAAGATCTTTCCTAATACATCAGTGAAATGGTCTGGCACATTCCCAAACTGCCTCAGTGGGTGGGTGCCAGCCACAGGAGCTACTGGCTGCCGTGCACAGTGTGAAGAACAGCAACACGAGTAGGATTCCGCCTTTATCCTCTTTTCTACACTTGAATTAAGCATCTGAAGAATTACTGCAAAATCTACTTATGCTGAAAACTGAACCAAAAAGCCTTTGCTGTGGTAAAGTGATTAGAAGGCCAAGCAAAATGTAACCCATCATTCATCTGCCACTCATGCAACAAAGTACCCGCACAAAAATGACAAACAGAATCTCATTCAAAAATCCAAATCTGTTCAGAAACCTCCACTAAAGGCTCAAAAATACAATTTAGACAGAGAAATGTAAACAGATATTGCTTCCTATTTTGCCTTTAGGATTTAAGCACCTTGGAAGAAAATTGGAATATGCGGAACATGCCATGAGCTACAAATAATGAGCAAGGACCAAATGCAGAGTGGAGAGAATATGAGGGGATATAATGAAGCACAGGAAGGTTATGGAGATCTTTTGAAGGGATTACTCATATAAATGCAGTGTGCTTGTGGCCAGAAAATAAAACTATTATATAGTCTCAGTAAGTTAACATATATTCAAGTTCACTCCCCATATAAAAACCACATACTATACAAATTATACTAAATTATACAAAGTCTATGTATGTTATTTATATAAATTGGGCAAATAATTATTAAAATTATTTTTCCTGTAGTTAGTGGTATTTTACTATCAATTTTGCTCAGAGAATACTGGTGTAATTCAGATTTCCACCCATGAAAATGGGAAAGGCTTTCAGCAGGTCTTAGTTGTCATGTACAAACCCCTTATTCTGGTACACATTTGGAGAATACCAGGTTACTTGTGGCCGAACTCCCTCCATTGTGGAAAGTCTGCTGAAAGCAAATGAGTTCCAGTAGGAGGGTGCAGTCTCTGCTTTATGCCATCAGGATTCCAAGCAGCAACTTCTTGCTCTCCAAAAAACCAGATTAACATTCACACAACCAGCTCCTATTCCTCATTTCCTTTTTTATGAGCTTTAAGACACGTGACCTTGCTGGGACTGCAGTGCAAAGAGAATGGAATCAGTATCTAATGTGCTGATCGCAAAACAATAAAAAAAGATATATTCTTTTCTTATCTTTGTGTTGCAAGATGTTCACCACTCCGTTAGTAAAACCTGTGAGGGAGTTAGTAAGATTAAATTAGGAGCAGCATGCCTACTGCCAAAGGCAAAGCACAGCTGCTGGATGAAACTTCTATCCATTTCGCAACCTATGTGCCTAAATAAATTAATAATGTTAGTGGTATCAATAACATTATGGTGAAATCCAAATTTCTCTAAAATTCTGTTATCATTCACCTCAAATGTTCCCCCTTTGCCTTTCCAGTCTGACTCCATGTGTTCTCCAGAGTAGAAACTGCTGCTAAATGGGACCAAACAGCCAAATATGGCGTGGCCATGGTTGGGTTTTATGTAATTGGTTCCTTGGGCATGTAGGAAGTGAAGAGAGAGCTCTGCAGGATTGAATTCTGAGCCACACAGGGACATGAAACCACTGGATAACACCTATGCTATTAGTGAAGAGTTTGAAAAACTAAATCCTACACCGACAAGTGACATCCTCTGCATATGCATGAAAATAATATTGATCAAAGACTGGAATTCTGCTGATTTCATGCCATGGCAAGGAACACAGTGAAACCTCAGACCATGCATTACAGCACAGCTCAGCTCCCTTTGGGACACACACCAGAAATGCTTCACAGCATGCACCTTCTGCTCTTGGAGCTGGAGTATTTAACTGGTGTTAGATTCAGCATGTCAAGCCACATGACTGAATTTATGATTATATCTGGGATAGAGAGGGCAACAGGGATTTATCATTTCAAATAGTATGACACAGCGTATTCTTCTGCTGGGTTCGGAGCAAACTCCTAGAAACAAGCAACTGAAGAGTCTCTAATACTGAGATGATGAATTGCCACCCATCTCTAAATCCTATAATTTCTACCCAATTCTGGAAGCAAAAAAAAATAGAGGTAAATTTTGCCACTCTTGATGTCTAAATCTTTATATATCCTTCCACAATTTTGGCCCTTTTGGTGAAATATCTGGTTTCTGAAAACTCTGTATATAATTGCAGATTTAATTTAAGATAGAGCTTGATTCATTTGAGCACTGAAGTTATGACGAGGTTATAACTTTGAAAAGCATCATATTTATTTGTTTCAATCAGCATTGATTATTTCTCATGATTGATAAGAACCACTGCATATCATTGGTAGTAATTTATGGGTACCATTAATACTTTGGGGTATGAAATATTGCCAGCCATAACAACTATATGCTGCCAAACCAAAATAAATATAAAGGCCAGACATTTCGAGGCGCGTAATTTATCTGTGAGAAAAAAGCCTGTCAAGGAAGCCTAAACAAAAAAGCACCTCTAGAAAATTTCTTAGAGCCTCAACTGTTCACACAGAATTTTTCAATAAGATTAATTATCTCCAGAAAAAGACATCCACTGCAGAATGTAAATTAAATCACAATCAATTAAACTCAGTTCATACAACCAAGACTAACGTGATACAAACCACAGTTCAGAATAAATGCAGAAACTTCTTTTTCTTCTATTACATCAACAGTTGATAGACCATCATTTGGATATGCAACTCAATCAGTTTTGAATATATAATGACTTCAGATGAGTGAATTATTCAAGAAAGAATGTTCTGCATTGCCACTTCTGAAAGCCTCACATATCACTGTCATTTGAAATTCTATTAGTTACACTATCACGTAAAATACGTTTCTTGAGTCTTGTATGAGATGACTTATGACAAAATTTTATATGTTTGGGGTTTTTTTCAGGCTTATTCACCTACAGCATTAAAAAACAGGAATGACTGGACAGAAATCACTGTTACATGACAGTGAAACTCGTGAATCTCAAGCCTCAAGCATAATACATGGTTTTGTTTTTGTATAGATACGCAGGTATGAGCACTTTCTTTTCAAGCATATGCTCACACTCATATTCAGTGTGATCAAAATTTGGACTTTATGAGTATTTTGGGGATTAATAGAAACTTCTCTTTTCCTGAACTGATTTTCAGGCAGCTTTAGAGTGTGCACGTGTATTTTGATCTGGACAAGCGCAAGGGGAAACAAAAGATATAAATTCTGACGCCACAACCAGAACTTTATCTCCATGGCAATATGAGACTGGTGAGGGTGCTTGCCTCTGGCCAATGCAGCTGAGAATACAAATCTGTCCTAGAAAAAGATGCATTTAAGAACTTTAATATGTCTGACACTTTAGACAGCCTGATCTCTTTACAGGGTCCTATAGATTACTCATATCCTACACAAAAGGCATCATCTGCAGGGAATTTGGACTGAGTGTCTCCACACACGCTGAAAATTGTTAAATGAAAACAAAGTATGTTTTAAAACACTGATTCTTAATGGCAAAGCTGCATCTAGTCTTCTCAGAGTGTTCTGAGATGGTTTAATTGCTCTTTGAGGTACTGTGGAAGAAAGAATGAAGGCAAGACTCGGTTTTATTTTCAGTTTTTCCACGGTGAGTCATGTATTGTATTTACTCAAACAGACTGCTAAAGAGAAAATTGTCAAATGCATAAAAAACATCACATTGTTTTGAAGAGGCACACTTATATACGTGTTGTGATATTTACAAAAATATGCATAAACTGATTCATCTGAAATACAATGGGAAAAAAGTTTAAAAAACTATTGAAAAAAATATTTTCTAAATTAACATTCCATATAAATGAAACGTCCAAGTTCTGAGCACAAAAACTAAACAGAACTGAAGGTGCCGTGAAACGATGAGGATACAAAAGGAAATCAAAGCATGTGATGAGTCAATTTTGAAGTAAAGACTATAGTTTCAATATCTCTTTTTGTTCTCCAGACAATCTGAGTCACTCAGGCAGCAGTTAGGAAGCAGACACAGGATGCTCATCTGCTGTTTGCTTACAAATTGCATGAGGAGATGAAAAGACCCTGTGGAGCTGGAGAAAGGAGAAGCAATGAGATAAATGGCCTGTGGGCCTGAAGAAATGGAAAGGGAAAATGGAAAAGAAAACTGGGCTGAGGGAAGCAGATGGCTAAACCAGCAAGCATGCAAGATGAAAGAAGGAAGACAAAAAGATAGGGCTAAAAATATCAGGGTGGGAAAAAAAAGGCGTAATAAAAAGAAAGAACAAATCCAGAACAAAACAGCTGAGACCTTTAAAGGGGTGGAAATGAAGAGGATCAGATCAAAGGAGAACAGGCAGCAGGGAGGGAAAGCAGTAAGCAGACCTGCAGTGTGTGGGCTTGGGCTGGAACACACTGGCTCAGGGAACTGATGAATTAATTCAGGCACAGCCAGAGCCTTTCTCTTCTAGAGGATTGAAGACATGAATGAAAAACTGTTTTCTAAGCAATCTGACAGTTCAGTACCTGCACATGAGCTACCTGCCCTTCACTGCCTTGATTACCATCACCATTAATTGCTCAGTGTGGATATGACACAAGGATCAGCAGGAAGGCAGTGGGTGTTTCTCGTCATAAGTCATCCTCTCTCCTGGTTTCCCACTGTGACATCAAGACACCTGTAATGGTAACTCTGGGTGTTGGAGAATTCAGGGAATCTTTGTATGCTACTGGCAGGGTTTTTTAATAGCAAGAAATTCCTTATTTAGCCTTTTATAGAGTTTTCATGATAAAATGACTACTTGTTTCTCTTTGAGTATTTATCCATCTGTAAGTTTAGCTATAAACAGCTTTCATCAACTACTTTTGAAATCCATATGTTTAAAGTGCTCTTGTACTGCAATCAAACCTGTATTATTCCAGGCAACCAACATGGCCAGGACTCCATCCCTCCAAGACATTCTCTAGAAACCCTGTTTAAACTCTTCAAATAATTTGAACACCGCAATTCAGACTTCTCCCCTTCTTACATCAGTTCTGCACTGCGGTGCGAACTCCAGTGTCTTCATGTTTTAAACACAGTATGAAAAGAAAATCTTTCCCATAGGAGTAAGTTCAGCAAGTAGCACTACAGCTAAATTTCATCTTTAAACTTCCTTTTTGGTCATGCCCTATTCATCTCCCACATCTCCATGATTTCTTTGGTGCTGCTGGCCCTGCTAACAGGCTTACACTGTTCCCCTTCTGTTCCACTACCCTGTCACAAAACTGAGCGAAATATCACCTCCAGGTGCAGTTCCCAACAATGGAGCTCACAGCCAGTTATCCTCTCCAGCACTTCCCATTAGCAAGCCATGATGCTGCTTGCAGCCAACTAGGTCTACCTTCACTAATTTTCTCGTATTGTGCCATGTTTCTGTGCTGGTCTCTGTTGTGGCCATTTTGTGACATTACAGTCCCTTTGATGGTGGTATCATGAAGTAGACTCCTGTAGCAAGTAAAAGACCTCTTCATGATGAAGTGATTAAAAGGTCATGATAAGAGAGCTATTCATTTAGTACAAGGGAGTGCTTCGTGGTGATCTCAAAGAAGCTGTAACAATGTGATGAATACCTCACACCAAACTCGTCTCTCCGGGAAACATCTAATCTGGTGCTATATTTGCAGACAATAAATAGAATTATAAAGGCTAAATTTGTGCAGGTGGTTGACTGCCTTCACTGGAACATTAATTTATTGCCTAAGACCCCAGGCTAAGCCTTTCATGCTCAAATACCCAAAAAGACTTGTCCTCACTTTAAAAGAACACAAAAATTGGATAATAAAGGGGCACATCTTAATACTTCTCTAAAAAGTGGACTCAACCATTTGATCTGTTAGGTCTGTCACACTATCAGTGCTCCTCATAGCCTGAGATGGAAGCTTGGTTTAAAGAGTGATGTGCAACAAAGACAGCTTAAAACATTTCTCTGGGACAGTTACATAAAGGTCTAGTCTTTGCCACCTACTTCAAGGTATTTCGACTCTATGTCTGAATTTTAAAAGGTCTTTCTTTCATTCTGTCTGTGCCAAAGCAACTGCTAGCTCTCATTTACGGAAATTCACTTATCCAACACTCCTTTCAGCACTGCTGAGAAATGCCAACGCCAGCAGATTTTTCTGCTTTCCCAACTGTCCTGTTGGCCTAGTCAGACAACTTTTTTTGTGATCAAGGAGCTAGGAATGGGGCCAATGCCTCTTCTGTGAGAAAGATGGGATGGTCTCCTCATGCCTAATGCAGATGGGAGATACCCCTGCCATTGAAGTGGGCTATGAAAAAAGGACTGTGAGACAGAACAGTTAAAATATTTGAAAAACACACAGCTTGTTTTCGTCTTTGGACATTTGCTCCAAAGTTTCCAGCCATTGGTTTCATGTATTACTTCTTAAGAGTCAAACAGTGCCAACCATCCCCATGGATATCCACTTGCATGGTGGATTCAATTATGCTGCACAATGGTGTTTCAAGCGAGTGAAAACTCTGCCTCAGCATTTTGAAGCAATGACCTGGGTCAGTCTGACCCTTTCCCTTCAGGCCAAGCAATTTCTTACAACTAGAAAGGCACAGGCTTCCCATTAGGGTACTTGATTAATGAGAAGGAGCAATTCCAGATTCCAGTGATGAAGGAGCTAGCATGACACTTCACTGCATTATTTCTGTTTTGTAGGGGGAAGTGACTCGTAAAGTGGAGGTGGTTGAGGGGGTTCTTTGCATTTAATTTTTTTTAGAATCTATGTTCATCCTTCCAATTTGCAGAATGTTCTTACAAAACATTTGTTCTATTTTAAAAGTAATTAACTAATACTTTTGTTCTTGATGCTGAATATTTCCCAGAGAAGTATTTTGTTTTCTGATTGTACATAACAGATTGTCATGGAACATATCAACTACTTGTTGAATTGCATCAGATATTAGTTCTTATTTAAGAATGGCAAAACTCTTCCAGCTTCACTACATCAAGTTAAGGACTCGGCTGGATTTGTTCTTCTAACACCACTGTGTGGGCTACAAGTCGATGTTCAAAACCTCCTGACAGAGCACTTGCACATTTTCTCAGTTTCTACTGTGACCCCCCAAAAAATTGTGAGAAAGCTAGTGATTTCACAGAAATAAAAAAAAAAAAAGTTAGACAAACAAACCAGATCTTTCTATGATTGATTACACAGAACATTCATTTTGCAATGTTTTTTCTGGTCAGCAGGCTTCATTTCTAATATATTTATAATTGCACCTACTGAGTTGAACATGACTATGAATGTGACCTTCAGAAAGACGTTTTTCTTTTGAGAAAGTCTGCCCTAGTGAATAAAGCTATTTTTTTTTTTAAAAAAAAGCTCTACCTATGAACTTTGTGAAAAGAAAATACCTTTGACAGAAGGAATCATCTATTAGGAAAATCTAGGTATCGATAAGAACAGATTACTGCCCAATCCTATTGACCACTCCCACCTTTGATGTCCTGTATATTAAAAGAGGTGGCTAGGAAAATATAGCTATAATTAAAATCTTTTTATTGATCTCTGTAAACTTTGTTTAGCTCATTAATGCATGATTTGTATCCAGAAACAATGAAGTAGTCAATTTAAATATGAAATACGCACTGCTATTAATTTGACATATATGCTCACAGTATGTCATATATATATATTTAAGCAAAGATCAAACTGCAGATTTTCAGTTATTTGCAGTATGAAACCCTACAGAGTTCTTTGTTCACAGAGATGAACTAAGTAGTCAGCAGCCCATGAGTGTAGGCTATAAATTCAACAGAATATTCTGGGCTCTCTTGCAGGGACAACAATAACACCAAGGTTGTCTTGTGGCCATATTTGACATATTTTAATGCTTTCTCTGCAAAAACATATGTGGGGAATAGAATCCTAAACTTTCTAAAGATGGATGCATTTAGGTGTCAGATGAACTCAGTGAGGTACCGAAAAGCCAGTGAGATGCACAGCTCCAGCATGATGCTTAAAGACCATCTTTGGTGCTGCATCTTCAGGCATTTCAATACCTCCATAAATGTGACACATAAAAACAGAGAAATTGTTATCATTACCCTTTCCATGTGCACTAAAGCCATTCTAATCAAAACAATGAAATTCAAGAGATTTTACATCAAATACCTGTTGTAAAGTGCTTATATTCCTCTCACATACTCGAGTGGAACAAATTCCATAATATAACACTTATTTGATATTTAATTCATCTTCTCTTCAATTCAGCACGCAGAATTAAATGACTAAACCTAAAATGATTACGTACATAATGAGCAAAAACAGATCAATTCTTTTTCTAATTTAAGTAAGTGGGAGTTATAAAATTGTTTAAGCACCGTTAATATGACAAACTGCCTGGTCAAATTCACATTTGTGTTCTTTTAAAAATAATATTGACTTGAATCAAATTGAGCTGCTTAGATTTTAAACTAAGCAATGGCTATTTGATTGTAATCCATTGGCTAGATTCTCAGTTGCTGTAATGATTTCTAACCTCTGTTCACTATTGCACTATGTCCATTTTGAACATCTAAACCCCCTTTTAAAATATTTTTCTCTTTGGGGGTTTTTTTGGGTTTTTTTTACATGTGGTTTATGCATCATAAGAGATGCACAATAGGTCACATTTTCAAGAGGGAGAATGGTCCTTTTATATGTATACTGACCACCAAGTTCCCTTAAAGATCCTCTTCCCTTACAGAAATTTATCACCAATTTAGCAAAATCATTACAGAATTTCTGTTACTAATAATGGTGCCTTTGAATGACTCTTTCTCAACACTCTTAATTAAAAATTTTACTTGTAAGAACTATAAAGTCAATAAGGAAGCTGAGATTAAAAAAAAACCAAAAAACACAGAATCATGTATGCTGTTCCAAGATTCTTTCAAGAATAAGAACCCTGTGTTAGATTCTGCAGGCAGCAAAGCTTTGTAGATGTTGAGGAGGGACAGGGTTCACAGTAAATCCACCCTCGCAGAGGGTGCAAGTCTACATTTGGTTATGTGCCCATGTTAAGTGGTTCAACACTGCCTCTAGATCTGGATCTTCCCTGATTCAATTCAGTAACAAAAAATTTCACGGTGCTCAGTGGTACAGTGCACAGACATCCTCACAAACCCAAAAAAACATTTCAGGCCTCTATTTCTCACATATAGACTGCAGGTTTCCATTAAACAAATAAAAGTTTTATGAGGGTCTGTGGAGTGACCTTAACTGTGCACCATTCCCATTCCAGGTAATTTTAAATGAACACAGACATATACGGATTACAGGCAAATGCTTTAGGAATGACATTAAATGTGACCCTAAAAGTTAGTACTTGTTAAAAAGCTGATCAAAAAATACTCTTTTTCAGTATTAAAAATGATCATCAGTAAAAGAATGCAATCCACAAGCACTACCAAGGTAATACAGAACACATCCAGACCTCTGTAGCCAGCAACGTGTGTATAGGTGGGTGCAAGTTACCTGATTAATTGCATATGCATATAGTGGGTTAGGAATTTATAAGGGTCTATTAAGAACTTACTAGATGTCACTTCTTTTTCTTTATGCCTTTTTTCTTTTTTTTTTTCCTTCCAATTAGGTCAGTGGTCCCTGACATCTAAGGCCCATGTAACTAAATGCTACTGAGCTCTTTCTCTTAGCAGACACTTCTCTATCAGTACACCAGAAGTGAAGTTAATCAGGCAGCTAATGATCTGCCTTGGTCGAAGAAATTTTAACTCTCCCATCATCCATTCCCATTATTACCTGATGGAGCTTCCCACAGAAGGCTGCTCTCTTCACGTCAGCTCTGGTGGAGCTGATCTCCCTGGATCCTATCACGACTTCTATCCTTCTATCCTATCACCACTACTGGATCAAACCTGGGATCCTCTCACCAATTCTATCCAGGAGAACTTGCATTTTCCCTTCTGCCCAAGCAGGCCCTTTTAAAGCTCTATTTGCATTTCTGGCACAGCCCCTGACTTCATGAATCTCCACCAGCCCATCCTCAGTTGTAGTGGTTGTAGCACTGAAATTCCCTGCCCTTCCCACTGCAGCTGACCTGGGTACACAACTTCTGCAGCACAAAGAAGAGATAAAACTTTGTACAGCAGGGTTATCTGCTCTGTTCCATGCTGATAATAACACATTTAATTCTTTAGCAGTCTTCTCGAGGGTATTTATCACCCAGCAAAGAGATGCATTGTATTCCACAAGTACACTGTAGGAAATAAAGTGGTTTGAGAGTAGACTGCTCTGTGCACAGTGTCTTAGCAGCAAGTTAGAAGTTAACTTGAACATTCTAACACTGACAAATTATTCAGTTTCTAGTTAAATGAGCAGGCAATTAATTCTGAATATTAAATTGCTGTGTGTAAACTGTCAAAACACCCTTTTTTGAAAAAAAACCCTGAAACTTGACATTCTTGAGTGGACTTTTCATGTGCAACTTCATTTTTAAAATTTTCAAGTAATAAAAAATTAGAGCTAACTAAAACCGAGTTATAATTCTCTACTCAATCAATATAGCAAATTATGTATGTTATTTTTCAGTAGGAAAGACACCAAATAACTAATATTTTCATTCCAGAATATTAGGTTTAAATTAAATTTTCCACTTAGATCTGAAGGAAAACAGTTCCTACTTCATGATCTTCTAAATTACTTCTTTGGGCAATTTCTTTACTCTGCTACTTACCTGATTTTACCAATCATGAGGTTTTCTTCCACAGTATCAGATTTGGCTTAATTTGTACTTCTTTAACATACCAACACAAGAGAGCTCAGTGTAATAAAGAGGCAAGAATTTTTCCACCCTGCCTGGTAATGCAGAAGAGCTTATCAATATTCTGGTCATACTTAATGCAACCTAAACAGGTTCTGCAATCAATAGGAAAAGGGAATTTGTTAAGTCTCAAAGATGAGCGTAAATAGACTTTCTCTGTTATTGGATTATCCCCTGCGCTGAAACAGACTGAGCAGGGGACTGCAATACTAAGCAGTGGGGGATTTAGTATCCAAAATATCGATGACAGATGGAAAAATGGGAGAAAAATCTGACTGAGAACCAGCCTCACCTCAAGACAGAATGAGCTGCCTAAAGCATTGAGAAGAAATGAGTTTAATCACGTTACAGAAATGTCCAAATGTGGAAACTCGATAAACTTTCTAAAAAAATATTTTGGCTTTTAACTGTTTTATGATTTAGAAATGTTTCTCTTCATTCCAACCAAAATCACTTTGGCTACAAATTAATCTATCTAATTCTAATCTCCTGCCATAAAATCATATAAAATAAAATCATCTCACTGCACACAGGAATCTGCCACATATTTGAAGACTTGTATCCCCAGCCTCCCCCTTTTGAGTTTAAGGAAACCCAGTTCTTTATTGACCTAAATATTCTTTTCAGGACTTTACAATGTCCTACAGACAACACATGCTTAAACACTAAATTGTGATACTTCATTTTTTTCCCGCCCTAAAGCTTAGGACATTACTTTTGTGTTCAGTTTGTTCCCTGACCTATATCCCCATATATTTTTATGCAATACTACTGATTACAATACACTGCCTATTACATATTTGTTTACCAGATTTATTCCCTAGGAAGTGTAAGATCTTGCAATTGTATCCATTGAATTGAAACCTGTTTATACAGATCACTTCTCCCAATTTTTTCATATGGCTTTCAATTTTAATTTTGTTCCTGAGGCTGCTGGTGACCCACTTTGATATTACCTGGTAATTTGAATAAATGTATTCCCTTTTCTGTTATCAAAATTATCAATAGGCTGAATATTACTGGTCTCTGGCCAGAGCCCTGTGAGCTATAAATCTGTTTTTTTGACAGTGAACCAGTGATTCGCCAGCATTCACCCCAAGCATAGAACTGCAATCTGCTTTTAATTATGGTGGTCCCATTTAGACCACTTTTCCTCATCTCCCCCTGTGACACCACCATGGCCACTCACTCCTTATCTACTTATCTCCTCACCAGGCTTTCTGCCCAACTGCAGAGAAATGAAACTGATTTATTATGATTTGAACTTTACCGATGGATCTTGGCCGTTACCTACTCTTTGTTAAATTCTAGGTATTTTCAAGCAGTTTAACTCCTCTCTTTAAAAAAATCAATCTTACTCCATTTCTCTACTTAAATCCCTAAGAAACTCCTCTTTTCTATCTTTTGGGGGAAAACAAGTCTGTCCTTTGCAGTTTTATGGACCTTGTCCATCTTCCATATGTCTTCAGAGATTAAAAATTGTCACAATTGCTTTACCTCAGGTACTTCCCTGCAGCAATTTTTATCAGGGCCAGGAGGGCAATTCTAATCTTTTCTTCCACTCTTTTAAACTGAGCATCTGTTAGGTTAACCAGGTCACAACCAACCTTGCTTTTGAATGCTGGGGCAGGAGACACAACACTTTAACCTTCACTGCTGTCAGTGGTTCCTCCTCTCTCCAACAGACAGATTGACTTTTCCCTCGTTTTTCCTTCCTTTGTTTGTTGAAGCACTTTCTGAGGGCTCTTTACCTTCTCCAAGTCACCCCAGGGGGACATCCCAAGTGCCTGGTCCTGCATCCCATGTGGCCATGGCATAGCTACACTCTGTCAGAAAACACAAATCAACGGCAACTCCCTTGCTGCTGCTGTTTTTCCTTTCTCACACTTTCAGTGGGTGCTGTGGGAGGGATGGCCACAGTGCCAGGAGGAGCAGTGAGGTGCTCTCCTGATCACCCAGCCCCTCTGCAGTGCCATTCCTGCTCAGCTTTCATGCCCCTGGCCGTGATGTGTCACTGATTTTCTCTACTCCTTCTCATTATTCTCCTCCTGTATAAAGTTCGGCATAAGGCATCTATTTCTTTTTTTGATTCACACATTTTCTCCAGGATTTCGGGCAGGCCCAGGCAAGAACAAACAAAGGAGATGATGAATGAAAACAGGCATCAGTCTGACTTCTAGCTACTGCTTAAGAAGAAAATATATATATATATATCTGTATACGGTAGTGACTCACTGAACAANTATAGATATATAAATAACAAGAAATAAGAATCAGCTATTGCTCTGCAACTACAAATGCCTCATGCAGCTTAAAGCAACTGTGCTGCATGTTCTGTGGCTCAGCTAAGCACTCTGCATCAAGAGTCACATGGACATTACTGAAGTTAACTGCACCATGAGGTGGGGTGTTTTATTAATTTCAGCTGGAAACCTATGTGAATGCAGAATGCCTTTCTCAGAATCATTTTTAAGAGCCAGATGCAAACAGAACTCAGGCTGGTAAAGTGGATCATGAGCACTGCAACCCAATATTGCAGCCCTGAGGGAAAAAGAATCACAGGTAGAAACTCAGTTATTGACTGCTCCTAGAGGTGTCCTTTTAGCATTAAAATTCCTCACATGCTGGAAAGGAAAAAAAAAATCAGTTATGAGACAGGTGCTAAATTGCTCTGTTATCAGACATAAAATATATCTGATATCCCCAGCAGCTGAACCCTTGGCTCTGCTGAGCATCCTCAGCCCATCACTCACTGCTCCTGCCTGTGCCATGCCCCAGCAGCCAAACCCTGCTCCAGAAGGAACAGCCCTGGGGCCAAGAGAGCTCTTCTCCCCTCCTCTAAGAGAACAAACACTCTCCCCCTGCCCACTGAGATCGACTAAATCCTTTGCCAGCCAGAGAAGAAATTAGTTTGCTCTTGAAGAGGTATTTTTTGGCATGATGAATAACAGAGTGTTGTATCTCACTGTTAATCAAACACATACAACCCTAATGTGTCACTGCTTTGTGCAGCTCCGACCCTCACAGCTCTGCTTCTGAAGGTTTTCTCCAAATGATTTTGAAGTGTGGCAAGTAATGGGAGGAAAAAAAAACCTCACAGACCTTTTTTGGATAGAGATATTCTGTCTTGTATAAAATGTAATGAAGTCAGATTTGGATACATATAACCTTGGGGTTATGCAGTCTGAGTTCTTCTAAATGTGCTGTGCTCTGATAATACCTGACATTTAGAGAAGCATATCCCACAGTTATGCAATAAAGTTGATAACTTTCCAGAATTAAATCCACTCAAAGTGTGAATTCTGTAGAAAGACCTGAAAGGAAAGTCAAGAAAATAATCTAATAGCAGAATAAAGTGTATGGATTTGCCCATATTTCTTCTTCTTTTTTTTATAATTTCCACTGAGACAAGAAAAAATCTGCATCTGATTTCAAATGTAAAAACCCTTCAAACTTAAAATGCAAAGTAGAGCCAAGCAAGCATGTTGGCTACTTATTCTTCTTTATGAGGGACAACTTCATTTCAAACACACGTAAATATTTTACAGAGGTGCAGAAGTTGCTTTATAGAATATTTGCCTGCAGCTACAGTCTGCTGGTAACTTTTGAAACACTACTTTACATGCTTAGGACTGGCAGACCTTGAACCATTGGTATTTTCATTGACCTTTTTTTCAGCACAGGAGCCTTCCAGCAAAACACACAGAATTTGCTCTCCCTGATTACTGAAGAAAAGCAGTTCTGCCAGTTCTGAGAACAAACCCAGGAACCTTTGCTGCAGCAGAGGAGGAGAACAGCCTGTGGCACAGCAGCAAGAGACTTCTCAAAGCACCAGCAGCAGCTCTGGCTCCTTGGGTTACCTCAGCCCCTGCTAAAAGCCTGCACAGTCTGCCAGCCCACGGCTCTGAGCCTCACAAAATGAGATTCCAAATCTGCCTGGGCTGCAGTGAGAAATTCACGCATTCTCATTCCACAGAGGAAAAAAGGACTTGTGTTTATCAATCTCTCCTCAAGGAAAGGATAATGTGGAGAGGTTGGTCCCCACATATGTGCAGGCACACAGTCATCCCGTGTTCTGTGGTCCTTCACTGGGTACAATCTGCTACAAACTGCTGAGACTACTTTTACTGCAGTGGTTTAATGTCTTTATAAAAGTTTCCATTGGGTTTTGGGCACATCTGACAATAATGATTTAAAAAGTCATGAAAGACAAAAAAACGAGTAGGAAAGCTGAACATGTCTATTTAATGCTCCATCTTCTAAGAGTGATTAGCAAACACAGAGAAATTGGAATTGAAGCTTCATCTCTGATGACACCACGCTCACCAAACCAACCACTGCATAAAACAGTCTCTGCAAATTCCTGCTGCCCTAGGAAATCAAAGAGGAAGATGTGGAATTGCCACAGGTACTCACAAGTCACACAGGATATACCCCAATCTGCAGAAGATGAAAGGAATATGCAAAAAACCAAAAAAGTCATTTTATGCTTTAAAGCATCATCATAACAGTGCCCAAGAAGATTCTTTGCCTTTGTTAGGAAATGAAATACCTCAAATGTAATAATCAATGCCTGTAAGAAGGCATTCTACTAAGTGTTCTGTAAGAACACTTCTACTACAAATCTATCATCAGGGCATGGCTTGACTCTTCCCTGAAGGAGGAATGGGGAAAAGCAGCAGCCAATTTAATATATTAAATTAAAATACTTCATTTTTTTCTCTTTTTACTACTACTACTAAATTATTGTGCTTTCATGCATGCGATGATTCACTATTACTCTTAAAATTTCCCAGAATGTGTAAAGAAAACAAAAACTATAAAATCACTCACTTTGTATTAAAAAATTATTTGCCTATATTTAAAAGGTTTTTAAAAAGCATTGCTATGTTTTTGTAATTCTGTCCTCCACTTTTCAAATGCTCCTTTGATATATCTCTCACACTGGTTTGTGGTTACTATGACACACAGTGTGGGATTCTGGCACTGCTTCATTATTTTAAATAACTTTGAAGATGACTGAAGTATATAGAAATTAAGGCATAATCATAAAATATCCTCATCCCATTGTAAGTAAGGGCTGGGTTACTAACACCACTCCCTTCTAAAAAATGATTATAAAATGCTACTATGCAGATGTGCTATCAGTTTTTATTTAATCTATGACAAAAGACAATGCAAACTATTGAACTCTGAAGGATTACCCCTAGAAACTTTCATGTTACCTTTTCAACCAACATTTTCCGTATTCCATTTACCCTGTTACAAGTTCAGGTTACATCAGCCTTGTTCATATTTAATAGCCTCTTAATTAACTACTAATGCTGCTCATTTAGCTGGTATTACCACAGAATAAACTCACTCCTCAAGATATACAGATGGGGGAAGTAGCCCTGGCCATTTCCAGGAGGTATTTTCCCTCCCAAGTGCTTCCTTCATGAGTTGCAATGATGTATTTTTACAGAGCTGTGCCCTCCTGTACTCATGAAAGGCACTTGCAATGATTTGAGTTAGAGTGTGAGTGTAATTTAAGGATTAGAGGCAATGATAAGCTGTACAAACTGATTATTTGTGATGTCAAGACATACTGCAAAGGGGATAGAGAACACAGTTCTTCAGAGGCAGTGAACAGAACTGGAGAAAATCATCCACTTTGTGGTGTTTTTGAAGACTAAATGGAGCTCCATCATTCTGTACCAGTCATGAATACAGAGAACAGTATTACATTTTCCTATTCTGAAGGCCAAAAGTGACCATTTTAATCATCTATTCTGAGCTCTTGCCAACCTCATGCTAATGACAGATATTACTCCACGACTGACACATCATGACCCTAATTTCTGTATGATTTTGAACAACCCTTTAAGAAAACCACCAAGTCACAGTCAGAATCTAGAACCTGCCCATCTTCATTCCATAGCCAGTTACAGCGTCACTGAATCCTGTCTTGTTTAAGTAACCCCTAAAATAAAAATATATATGTTCATATCTGTTTTGAAAAATCATCCTAGGGATTTCCTTTCCACTGAGTTAAAATCCTTTCCTCCTGATGTGATTAAGCTCTACTAATACGTAAACACATGCTGCTAATTGTGGGAGAGTGAGCAGGGCTTTTAAAAACTAAATTATGCCCATTTTTAATCACTCATTAACACCCTTTTTGGTAACACTCAAATGATATTACCAGCTGAGGAGGAAAATTGTACTTGTGAACGTCTTTATAACTTTAATTTTGTGGAATTGGGCTGACACATAATGATCTCTGTTGGAGGCGCAAGAATTTTAATTCTTCTTTCTTCGCTCCCTGAAACAAAGCCCACAAAAGTGGGATAAGAGGCACTTTCTCCCTGCCCTAAAGCCCTGACCCCAGGATCTGTACCTATATTTATCCTGAAAAACACTCGGCTCACTAAAATTGGCTTGCTTGATTTCAAATTAAAGAAGGGAGAATCACTGTTTTTTCTTAAATTTCTAATTTTTTTTGCCCTGCTTTTAATTTAGTTCACATTACAAGAATATTGTGAGACATCAGTGTTCCCACACTAACTACGGGTTGGTCAACATTTCCAATATCATCTTTCTTTGAGTAGATCTGGCTTTCCATCTCATTTATTGAACCTCATTTTTACTCATTCTATTAGTTTCATAAGAACTCCTTCCAAACCTCAAGGCTGTTTCAGAAAACAGTCAAGATTGTCAGCTAAAAATTAAAGTCACCATTTTAAAGCAGAAAGTCAGCGTGGTAAAATAGCATCCTCTTAATATATTAAAATTTCCTGTCAAACTTATATGAGTCTCTTGCATTAATGACTAACTTTGAAATCTGAATTACAAAATTAAATTTAATTAAGAGCATGAAGAACTACCATTTTTAATCTATACGCGCCAGTGTTGAGGAAAATATTGAAACTGAATTACTTTGCTGTGCCAGCAGATACAGCAACAGTTTGGTAATTGCATATTTGCCATCTTTTATTGTACGAAAAGCAAAGAAATTGCAGGATCACCAAATCATTTAGGTTGAAAAAGACCTCCAGGGTCACCAAGTCCAAGCATTCACCCGGGACTGCCAAGCCCATGAGGAGAGGCCAATTCCGCCTCTGCTCTGGCACTGCAGATGCCTTAAGTTTTAGCCCATGTTTTTCAGGTTCTGTGCTGCCTAGGGGTGCACTTCTGAGCCTCACATTAAGTGCTGGTAAGCTCTTTTTACAGAGTACGGAGACAAAACAAATCCTTTTCCTGCTGAGGACCAAGGACAACTTTCAGTCCAACAGCACAAACAACAGTGGCCTGAAGGGAGGAACAAGAAGGATAAGACCTCACAACCTGAAGCTGTAATTGGACAATCAAACCCCAATATGCAAATGGACCAAAACTTATAACAGTGTGAGACCTCGTGACTATTTGTCCATTTTGTGACCATTTTGGGCCCACCTTGGGTGTAGCCCTGGTCAGCTCCTGTCCTGGCCCAAGGTGCATCCTGAAGGCCTTTCAATAAATCCCTACTTTATTCTCCAGCTCTGTCCAGTCTCTGTTTCAGGTCAGCCTTCCCAAGGCATCACTGCCAGCCCTGCAGGAAGGGCCATGACCCACGTTCCAGGGACTCATGCTGTCAGAAAGAACTGACCTCTGCCAGAGGCATCCTAAGCAGGATGATTCCCTGCTTAAGATATCCAAAAGGCTCCTTAAAGAGAAAAGTCAGCAGCTCTGGCAATCTCCCAACAACTCGTGTGCGACCTTTTGCAGGAGAAAAGTCAAATTTGTGTGTTCAGAGCACCAAGTGCAGGACACACCTCAGGCTCAGATGTTGCCTGCAAAGCTACACACTCCATTACAGCTTATCCTCAAAGAGTATTTTTCCAAAACTCCTAATAAATAGTTTTCACAGAAATACTGACAAAGCCATAATTGTAGTGGCAATTGCAGGTGATTCTACAATAAACCATATTTCTTCCCTGTGAAGATATTAATTTATGGTTTTGAAATGTTCATTGCAAAGCCTAAGATTGGGTTTCTGAAATGTGTTCAGAGGCAATTTATACAGGAGAAAAAATACACCCTATCCTAAATGTACTGAACACTAATTTAAAATGATCTATTTGCCATAATATACATCCAATCCCCTACTGAAAAGTTCAGAAGCTTCTCCACCTTCACATACAGCTCCATCAGGCTATTCTCATGCACTGGGAGCCCTGGCATAGATTTCAGATGAATTGTGAGGCTTATTTCAATTTTTCCAGCAAAAAGCTCTGGGTTAGACACACGGGTTACAGAGCAGATATGCCAGTAAGTCCAAATCTCCTGTGGTGTAGATTCAAAAGGGGGCAGTTTCATTTATCAGAATATCAAGCAGTGCTAATGCTCAGCTACATATTATTATTTCCAGAAATTCTCAAATTTGTAGGAAAACTAGTATCCATTTACCAGCACCCGCCTATGAAGCTCAATAGTACCCTGAAAATCAAAACCACCTTCATTTTCTTCTGTCCCTCTTATATCTTTTAGTGTTAGAATTGAACCTCGCTCCTTTTTGGTGCATCACAGTACTTTTTCTGAGGAAAAAAAAAAAAGTAAAAAAAAAAAGATCATAGATGGCTGTGCTGAGTATAAGATCCGATCCCATCACACCACATCTACATCTGTAACTGTGTGAGGTTCTAGCCCTAAGTAGTAAGTTTGATAACTTTACTGACAAAAAAAAAAATTCTATGGAAAACCAAACCACTTAAAAGTGGGTTTGGTTACTTAGGAGCATCTCTTAATTGCTAGGATATCTTAGTTATTGAAACAGCAGCCCATCACCACGTTGTAAAACACAGCACTTTATGGGGATGTACATTTTATACAACATATAAAGCCTGATATGGATAATTTCCAGTTACAGCTGTTTCATTAGAAGGATTCTTCTTTTAATTCTCTTGCTCAGCAAAGTGACTACCAGGCATAATTTTACAGGTAGCACACACGTGAATTTTCAGTAGTGTTTTGTATTTTGATGTCCTGTGGATCCAAATATTTGGTAAAGTAACTTTGCCAGTAAAAAAAAATCCTGTATGTTCACTAAATGGGTGTGTTGAGGAATAACTGTTTGCTGAGTGATACGGTAATCATCTGGGAACTACATGCCATAAACAGCCTCCCCAAAAAAAAGTACATGTCTCTGGCAGCAGATCAAGCTTTCTCTGAAGTTAATAATTTAGTGGTTAGAAAGCCCAGAAATGAGATGTCATGGTGGCAAAAAGGACATGTGCAGGTTTCAGTGATCCATAATCACAACAGGGAAAAAATGACATGCTTTAAGTGTCTTTAATTTTAAATGAATTTTAAAAGCTGAAATTGTGATANGAGATATACTAAAAAAAAAAAAAACAAAAACCAACAACAATTTTGTTCATCTGCTTGTTTCTTGTTGCTGCTTCCTCATGGGGTGATTTTACTGAGCTCTCCGTGGCCATTTTGGATTCGAATTATTTTACATAAGGTGGGAACAAGGGACCACAGACTTTGAAACTGCTGGGCCATTTATCCTCTGGGCACTCTGAGGAAAGCACAATGCTCATCCCTTCCACCATTTCAGTCTGCTCTCACACAAAGCTGTTGCACTGCTCTTTCAAGCAGTGGTGCTGCATTCCCTAAACTGAAGATCCTCTACTGACAGCCAGCTGAGAGAGTTTGTGTAAAAGCCTTGTGATCTGTGCCTGGTCTGCCTTGGACTGCTCTGAATTCCACACGCAGCAGAAACCAAAGCAGAGAGGCCACAGCCCACGCTCAGCCTCAAGAAACACAGCGAAAGAAGGCACATCTTAGCAGTGCACATTTAATTCACTGACAGCAGCACTTCAACAGCCTTTATTTGGCCTAAAATCAGACTTGATGTTCCTGCTTCTTTATTATTAATCAAACAGAAATATTCAATTAAGTTCCCCCTTATAATTAAACTTTCACTTCATGTAATATGCCATTTGTGCAGAATCTGCACTTGCAATCATTACTGGAGAAAAGAAATGTCAACTTCAAAGTTACTAACTCCTACAAGTTGGAAATTCTGTCTTAGTAGATGATGGTTATAAGTTGTAGACTTAAAATAATTTAAATTCAATTAAGCACACATTCTTTTTTCGTTAACAGGTGATGATGAAACAGATTATTTGAAGCAGTTAAACTGAAAGACATTAAAAATACATAAACATATAGAAAGACTGAAAAGAGACAGGTAGAAATGCCTAACTGCATAAAGCTCATAAAGAATAATGAGTACAGAACTTGTACAAAATTACTATTAAAATTCACTGAGTTGTGTCTTTAATTCACTTTGACTGTCTCTAGAAGTCAATTCATGCATGTACATTTTAACCTGCATTTAAGAATAACAAGGTGTTATTACAGAAAATTTTATCTATAGACAAGGTGTAATTAGTAATGTAGCAGAACATAATTTGTTTTATGATATGTATTCAATGCCTCTAGAACTTTTACCCAAAGGTCCTTGCTCTTGGGACTTAGCCATGTATTTTTGTAAAGTATTGCACGGCTTAATAGAAATTTACACATAAACACAACTTTGTTGATCATTTGTAGTTGCATTTATTGTTAGTAACCTGAACTGTTCACATTAATCAAAGAGATCACAACCTTCACTAAAGGACATAACTTCTAATTCACACCTCTGCCAACACTGGCTGCTTAACACACAAAAGAACAGGCAGAGAATGCTGTAGTAGCATCAAGGATGATGAACTTGCAGGGCTAATTCAAGGAACTATAAAAAGCACGCATGAAACCCCACAGGTATTTAGGAAACTGTAAACAGACAATTATAACTTCCTGTATCCTAGAAAACAAACAAAAAAAATCAGTTTCCTGGCTTAACAGGATATAGTCAAGGGTTTTAGGTCAAATACGTAACTTTTCTTAGCAGTGACTCAGTCAGGGAGACTTGGTCTTTTTTCATCCTGGCAAGGCACGCATAACCCAGGCAAAATTTCAGTTCACTGAGGAAGCAATCTAAAAAGTGTCCCCTTCTGCCCACTGCAGAATAACATGATGCTCTTTAGCTTGCCAATGCTGCAATTTGTATCAGAGATGTAACATTAAATAAACCCCACTTCCCTGCCTTAGGTTGAATCAATTCTGCCTCACTAAGTAGCATCTGCCTTCGGCACAGTTCCTAAGAAATACAAGAGTACAATTCAAATAGGTTGGTCAAGAACAAAACACAGGTAAGATGCTGAAGCAAAAGAAAGAAACGGGGAGATTGATTTGGCAGCAGATGGTGAGAAAGCGGAGATCAATCAATACAAAGCAGCGCTTGAAAGGAGACCCTGTGTGAAAGAGGCAGGAACACAAGAGGCTGAAGGGCTGAGCGCAGTCAATGCAAAACCTGTAAGTATCTAATGGCCTCTCATCACTGCTGAGGACAGAATTCATAACCCATCACCCCGGCAGCGGCGGCTTGGTAATGCCGCACACAAAGTCAGGGGCATCCTGGAAACAGCAGGAGAAGGGGAGGGCTTGGAGAGGAGCACCAAACACTGACAAGGGGAGTATAAAACCTACAGAGTCATTAGGAAAGCCAAGTCAGTCAGGTACAGAAAAGGGGTTGGTTTGGGACCCCCCGGAATTACCAATCACACTTTATTTGGATCCCTTGGTAAAAATGCAAAGGCAAGCAGAGGAAAACTTGAGGGACGTTTGTAACCTTGACACCTCCCCTACTCCAAATTCTGTTCCATAGAAGCTGGACAAGAAACATTGACATTTTGATGGGACATGGGAGAGGAGGAATAAGTGATGGTCATGCCCCAGAAACTTCATTATTTTAAGAAACCAATCTAAAAAGTGAAATATTGACCACTTTGACAAGCTTTTTAATTTCATCAGGAAAAAGAAAACAGGTTTACTATATGTTTACTATAAAACATTTAATGAAAACGGTCATTGTTTGGAGCCCACCGCATCAGGGAAAAAAAAATGAAGAAGGGAAGGAAACAAAAGACCTCAGTATCATAGAAATATGCAAATAAAAAGTATCATGTAAATATATAAATAAAAAGCTGGCATGAAAAAAGAAGAAGACTGACACATGATGAAAAGCCATTATCAAAATAATGAAAACTGTAATTAGTTCTCAGGTGTACTGTTTTGGATTTAGATGGAATTGTACAGAATTGCTAAGTCATTGCATGAAAGAGATAACCAACTTTCCCTGGGGAACTTAAAAAATTGTCCAAGCAGCCAGATTCATCTTCAGCTTTAATTACTGCAAAGATGCATTTGCACCTAAAATGTTGCAAACTATCTAATGCAGAACATGATATGCACCCAGGTAAAATCCTCAAAAGGCAACCTGTACAAAACAGTCTTCCTTCATGGAAACCCTCAAATCCTGTGGAAGTGACAGCCTGGAGAAATTCACTCAAGGAAGGGAAGCCTGAGCTTTCAGCCTTCTCAGAAGGGAGAAATATGCAAGACATAGGGGAGATGAATCTGCCCCTTTTTCTTCAGTGCAGCCCTGCAGCAAGGCCCTCACCTGCCCAGGTTATAAAGCAGGATTCAGTAAACCTTAAAAGCAGTAAACCTTTGTCAAGGCAGAATTATTTGAACTTCTTACATATATTCAACCAATACACATGTGATATTCAGTCTGGTAAGACAGATAATCATTTACACATTATCAGTTTTGATATTTTAATTTTGTTCAGTTACAAATAACCTGATTTTGAACTAAATAATCAAAATTTACTTATGCCAAAGACCACTGCTAATTAAAATGAAGAATAGCACCCAGGCATTTTGATTAATTGTATGTATTTATTCCATTTTGGCAACACCTGCTTTTGGGAGCCAGAACAGATCCCTCAAGGAAACTGACGCATCACACTAATGCAAGCTTTCCATTATAAAACCTCATTGTGGTTTAAAGTTTGTACATATTGAGCACTAAATGCTGTTTCTGTTGCACAGCTAACTTTAAAAAAATTGCATGGAGCGCCATTTTTTCATTTCCGGTTCTGGCAAAATATCTCTAGAATTTTAACTCTGACGACCTGAACTTATTGCTGGTTGATAAGCTGAGGATTTTCAAATTAAGATTTCATTTAAGATTCTTTGTTCTGTAATAAGATTCCAGTAGCCTGGAAATGAGAGAAACAACTGCCTTGTGAACAAACTCCTGATGAAAAATATTTAATAGGATTTTTCTGCTACAACTACCCATGTTATTCTAGTACTTCAATAACTCATTGTTATGTGAGACAAGTCTCCAATGCATGGGAAATGTGGACTCCCAAACCTTCTACATGGCAACACTCACAGCACCTGCTCTTTCCAGAACTTCCACACAGAAGACCATGGATGGTGTGGATCAGCTGGAATTTAGGAACCCAACAGCTCTCCAAGGTTTGCTGCCACTGGGAGAAAGCTTATAAACAGCGCCACTGCCATCTAAAATTAATTACTTTCACCTTGTACAGTAATTTATAACCTGCAAGCTGTCTCTAAATGTTTTCATAGCAGGTTAAGTATTACAGACAAACCGAAACCTGATATGGCAGCAGTTAGCAGGTTTGGTAGCTATTCCTCTTTGACTTCCCTCAAATTTTCCCTTGTCCATCGAGCTTCCCCTCAAGAACATTCAGTCTCAGAATGATTCCTATTAACTGAATATAAATAACGGTTTTGAAGTCTTTATTTCCCTCTTGTATGTTGCATGCGAAAAGCTTGATCCATTGCCACTGAATCCAGTCAGTGAAGACAATTGAATCAGGAACCAGCTTATAATCACATTATTCCTTGAATGATTAGAACCTAAGTAGTCAAGCACTGAAATGATCCCAGATGTCAAAGACATCATCACAGTGTGGAACTAGATAAGGTACTGAGAATAATGATATCTGCTCAACTCAAGGGTATTTGTACCATATTTGAGCCTGAAAACCAAAATCCACTATCCACAGCAGACTATGCAGGCACTAATTTAAAAAAGAAATACCAGATATTAGCAAATTTTGATGAAAAAAAACCGTCAAACTTGCCTAGATGAGCATTAAAGAAATACAGGCAACTGACCAGTGAAATGCAGCATGGATTCTCTCTGTCATTTTCATTTCCCCATACACAATGGTTTCCTTCAGAAGACAGCTTTGAAACAAGTTACAAATCTAAAAGACTGGTACACTAATTATGTGGTAAAACATGTAACATTTTGATAATGAATTTTCCCCAGCCCTGTGATCTACATTCAGTCTACCCATACTCAGAGGTGCCCTGCACACAGCACTTGAGCAATGTGGAATGTGTTCTGTTCTATGAGGCACCCACCACACCTGCAGAGGTTATGTATAACAATGGACACTACATGTAAACGGGCTCTAAGTGTCCAAGAGTTAGTTCAGAAGATAAAGGTAAAAATCTTTCCTGCACTGCTGTGTTGTGAGGCTGATGATCATAATAGGGAACAGTGATTATAGGAATTAGAGATCTGCCAACTTGAAATCTTTACCAAGTGCAAGCTACATTCACACATAAACAGTTAAAACCCACTGCACCCATCCTTTTCCACTGACATCGTTCTTCCAGCCTCTGTTTATTTATGTATGCATGTGCATTCGAAGTCTGCAACTTCCCAGCTAATAGCTTGTCTGCAAACACCTCCTGTACGACATCTGAAATACTGGCAGCTATGTTAACTACGAAACAAACCCACAACAAAACTGCAGAGCAAAAACAAAACAAGAAGATCTGAGACTACTACAGAGGAAAATGCTATTATTAGCATATAAATTTAAAAATTCCACTCGGGTAAAAACACAGAGGTCTCTTCAATGCCCGGCCTAGTGTCATCAAATCCTTGAACCACCCTTGCTTTGGTGCGAAAGGAATTTTTTTTGTCAATCCTCTCAAAGCCAGAATCAGAAACATTAAAAATCTGCCACCCTAAAGGCTCTTCCACTGTCCTGCAGCAACCAGGCAGCAGCAGCAGCTTCCCTGTCAAAGACAAACGTGCCACAGCAGGGCTGGAAACAGGAACAGGCTGTGCCGTGTGTGACCAGGACAGCTGGAACTCCACCCAGCACGACCTGCTCAGTGAAATCAATCACTGAGGGCCTGATCAGGTGGTGTTGAGTTTCTCTCCCCTTCACAAATCCTAGGCACGAATCAGATCAGCCTTCATATCCAAAACTCAAAAAGTCAAATGATCACCTTGCTGAAAATATATGGAATTTTGCTTGAGTAGGATCAGGATTTCAGTAGGTACAGGCCAAAGTCCACCTACAGCAAAACTCCCACCTCTTCCAGTTTCTTTGTCTTGCAATACTGACCCCAGTAGAGATTATAAATGTCCATTATAAGTGGACATACCAACATTAATGGGCATACCAACATTATAAAACTGAGAGTATATGAATTGTACGAAGTTTCCTTTCCAATCAAAATATTTACACTTCTTTTGTAAAGCACAACATATGCTCTCCAAAAATATGCTTCTCCAAATTTAGCTTCCAGAACACTTCAATTAAGCAAGGATGCAAAAAAACAGAGATAATTTATTTTTAGGCAATACAATTTTGTTTGTTTCTCATACACATTGTATAAATGTATTTAACTTTTCTTTTTTCCAACCTACACATCATTTGTCTTCTTCAGAGCAACCTTTCTTATACCAAGGTATCTTCCTCTAAAAATTACAGCTTAAAGCTATCTGTTTAAGATGACTAAAAGATTCAAGATACCTGAAGGTAACTTCTTCTTGCCCACACAACCCTGTAAGCCCCACAAAAAAGATTCAGTATTTCTGTCAAAGCTGGCTACATCTAACTAACACTTATGAACTCCACCTTTTGCAGTCAATGCACTTCTTGGCAGGGTATTTGCTCTGTGAGAGACAAAACTTTCACCTCCCAAAGACTTCAGAATCAAGTTGTGAAATTATGGTTACAGTCATGGAATTTTGACGTGGGATTGCCAAAAATGTTGCTGCACCCAAGTGCTGACGTGGCTGCTCTTATTTAAAGGGAGCAACAGCACTCAAGTGTTTTCTGGATAATCAGTAAATTAAGAAGGATTCTGGCTATGATCCCTTAAAGGCAGAATCCATGCAAGGCATTTATGCTGCAGCTTCCTACTTCTTAAACATCATACGCACAAATCTCAAAATGGCTGAGATGCAGGAGAACCCAAGAATTGCACTCAAATGCATGAACTTGAAAAAGGCAAATAGTTAGCTGTGCTGTCACTGTTAGATGCCCACCAGAAGATCTTACAAGCAGTCAAAATGTTTTACTCTCCCTGTGTTGTCACAGGTTATAAAAACATGTTGTTCATAGATGAAAATATAGGAGAGTAGGAATTTAGGAGAGTACAAGTAATAAAAAAGGAGTTGTAACATTTTATTTGCAGAAGGAAGTTCTTTCTACAGACAGAATATGTCAGGTAAAACCTGTTTGCTGAAGAGTAGAGGAAAAGAATCCCTGCCACTGGTATTCACAGGTTCTGAGGAAATTTCAGGCATAGCATCAGTTTTTATCCTTTCCCATTTTGGCCCCTCTCCCAGGAGAGATGATGTCCATGAGAGCTATGGGTGAACAGATCTGATCAAGGTTTCTCCCCCTCTGAAATGGAAAGCAAGGGATGCACCTGAACACCCACCCCAACCTTCAAACAGCAGAGCCAGGCAGGCAGAGCTCCCCAAGGAAACAACACTGCCCATAAATTCACAGAGCCAGCCGTGCTTTTCCTGCAGCCTGTGCGTGCAGGGACAGGTTACAGCCCCCTTTTCACCAGGGCCGTAAGAAAATTGAATTATCCCACAGGGATTAAAGGGATCTTAGGCACAGGGGGAAGTTTTGTGCCCTTGGAAAGCAGGCAGGGAAGTGCCAGCAAGGTGAGCAGGATGTGGGGAACCAGCCTGGGAGGAGAGGGGGCTCCGTGAGCTCACAGACAGGCACAGACCCCCGTGACAGCAGCCACGCTTCTGCCAGACTAGAAAGCCTCTATGCCAGAAGACTCGGAGCTATTTTAGAGCAGCTGTGTGTGGGCTGGAGATACTAGGCACAACAGGGAAAAAAAAAAAAAAAGAGAGAAAAAGGTGTCCTTTTTTTAAATTTGTTTTGGAGTTTACTTAGCATTTGACAAACAAAATGATTGCCATAGCAACACGTGCATTCTGTTGAACAAATATCTGTGTATGTACCACAGGCATAAAGGTGTAATTAATCTATACTGGTTTAACAAATCAGTACATTTGATTGTGTATTCTTGTTTCTTATAATTTTGGTGTTTATCAAACACCTTTAAGGGCTACCTCTGTATTATTCTCTGCAGTACACGTTTCTCTGGGATCAGGGAGAAGGAAGCAGAGGGCTCAAGACCAGTATTTGCTGTGCTCATAGGAACACAATCATGGGGAATTCTCACATGATGGAGTGGGGCCCTCCTACACCAACTAGTTTTGGTTTAATAGTCAAAGGAAACACAAAAACTACCAAATGCCCATTTTGAATATTCTTTCAGCACACCATTTTCATTCAGTATAACGCAACCAGGCAGAAGATGCTTCTCAAAATATCTTTTGTTGGGTTGATCATTAAAGGTAAGACATTAAGAGCCTAATAAATCTACTGTTTAAATCAAAAAAAGAACAACTGTAACAGGCCACAAAGGTAAGATCATATGTGGGAGGATCTGCAAGAAATGAGAAATATGCAGAAAAGGGCTTACTACAAATGCTTCCCTATTTTCCTGTAGGAGCATCCATTGATGGATGGGAGAGGGAACTCTGCAGACCTGAGACACTCTAGGAAGACGTGGTTTTATTGCAAGGGTCGTGGGTAAAAGGGCCTTGCCTTCAGCCACCAGCCTCAGCTGAAGGGATGCCCCAAAGAGAGAGGGGGGGAGAGAGCAAGAGGGTAAGAGGTAAGAGAGTAAGAGAGCTAGGTCCTCGTTACAATACGTTATATCTCCTTTTGTGTTAAATATTCTAATTTACAGTGACCAACCAGCACAAAACCTCCAGACTTTGCACACAGCCTATGAGAACTGCTCCATGACCACATCACTCTGTATTTTAAACTCTAAAGGCTACTCCCTTATCTACCTTTTCCTCAGATACCTTGGTTGGGCCACACCCTTGGGTCCCTTGGCGTCCCTTTGTTTGTTATCACTCACCACATCTCCAGATAATCACAGTCTTCCTGCCTGCTATGCCTACATCTCAAAGCTAGCTTTCATTTCTATTTCACTCACAGGTTTTATGTTTTTAAAATCTCTTGCCAAGCAATGATATCTGTAAGTTTTCCTGTCTCATTTTTCCCAACATTTTCCAATTCAGTAGTAATCAGAAGCTTTAAGTTTCACATACATTTGGGAATTCTATCCACCCTTTCACAACCATAATCTTCAACCAACTCTTGGTTTAGTTGACAGGATGTTACAATTTCCAAATAAAGATGTTTTCAAATCCATACACTCGGCTACTTCAGTTTGCAAAGCACAAATAAAATTTCAAGATATCATCACAGTGGACATTCCAGACAAGACTTAACATTTAAGTGGCTTTTTTCTATATAGAAGAAAGTAAAAAATAAAATTAATTATGCTAAACCCAACCTACATTTTGTTTATGGGTTCCTTTAAAAATGCTCTTATTTTCATTAAATGTACATTTAAATTGTTAGGACAATATTTTAAGTGAAAGATTGCAACACAAGAGAACGTCATGTTCTTTTGTCTTGGTTTTTAACTTATGACTCTTGGAATTTCTTTTTACATTTTCCATTATTTTGTGGCTGAATAAGCATTGGCAGTGTGTTCCTGAACGACTGGGATCTCTGACAGCTTTATAGATTCTGTACAGTCATGGTTAAGATCACTGTGGGTCTAATTATTGTGTTTGATTTGTGCCTCATATTGCAAAAAAGTAAAACGCTGAATCACTGAAATGTTCTTCATATTTTCATTCCCTATTTACCTGTTTCACCACCCTGCCCCTGCTCTTTGCAGGCAATAAAACACTATAAAACTGGACAGCAGGATTTCTTCAGTTATATTTTCATTTTTTCTTCCTTCCTGTCAAAATGGCTGGATTCCCAAAGAGGAAATTCCTATGTGCAGGGACATGATAAATTATTCTTCAATCAGGAATAAAGTGAGAGCCTACATAAAGCATTTTAAGTATGAATCAGTCTAATAACTTACATAAGGAAGAGAAGGGAAAAAAAATGAATTCTTGCTGTAAATGACAAGCACGTATCAAATATCAGGGTCCCTGTATGTTTGTTAGAGCTAAAAGAAAGATAAATGAAATTGTGGAGTACAGAAGGGGAATTGGTGGGACTCTGCTTTGTAGTAACACAGTGCAAATAAGCCCAAAAATATAGGTTCCTTATAGGAACAAAAATATAGGGAAAACCTTATGGGTTTTTCTTGTATTTACTGCATGATGCATACAGCAGTCACCCTTGGGTGTAGAGGGAGACACATCAAACCCAGGCAAAGCCTTCCTCCTCACATCTTACCCAAAACCTAATTTTGAGTTTGACAAGGGTTTTAGTTTAGCTCTGTGGACCATGACAGGTTTGAACTTCAGAAAACACTGAAATAAATTAGATAAACAATGCACTGGTGTCACCTACATGAGCTTCAGTTGTAGTTACATAGGATTTCTCTTTTGGTATAAAGGACTTCTCAGGAAGTCTGATTCATAAAGATCTTAAGCCACACACTTCAGGATATCATATAATCTGCAATCAAATGCAATTTCCTGATTTATATAATGTATCAACTGATTTAATTTAAATAATTATAAATAAAAGACATGCAATTTTATTAGTGTAGAAAAATTCTGTGACCATGTCCCACAGATACATAAAGATCCTAATTTTTTATTCTGTATTCCTTAAATTCTTCCAACCCTTGCAATATGATTATTGATCCTCCACACTTTCAGAGACAGGAGAACATTCAGAAGGAACAAGACATTTTTGCTTCATCTGTGTTATGGAACTGAGAAATGTGTCCTCCTCTCTATGTAAGCAGATGTTATACATATGTAATGAGTAATAATTGAGGGTTGAGAGGGGAAAAAAGATGTATAAATGGATAAAAGATGTAAAAATTCTGCAGGTGATTTTGCAAAGCAGTAACTTTCCAAAATTACTCCACTGGCCAAAAAAACCCAAAGATTACTTCAGATTAAGTCAGCTGTTCCAGCTATAGTCATCTTTACCTAATCCTGACTACACTTAAAATGGCCTAGATCTCTAGATCCTGGTTTTTGCCAGAGTACTATGCACAGTACTTTTTTCAGCCTATCTATTAGTGGCTTTTCTTGAACCACAGAGCAGCTCTAGCAAAATCTACTGACAATTAGCTCAGGATAATAGTTTTTATTGCATTCACTGAATCAGAAAGAGCTGGGGAGTATAATGAGAAGACAACTAAGCTGCAGACAAGCAGAAGAGAAATGAAGAGCATATTTTAGGGCTTTTCTGAAAGATTGCGCCTTGCTGACACCTCTCTAAACAATATACATCATTTTTATGTGCTGTGCCCATGAGAAGCGGGAGAGAGTCACAAATAAAAATAGACCTTCAGGACTAAGAGAGTACTTTATACCATAAGCTTGTCATTCATAAAGATGTAGTCAACACTGTTTGATTACTTATACACATTACTTCATTTTAAGGTTTTATTATGTCTTCCAACAATTTTCATGAAGACTGTAATTGAATTCCCTCTTGTGCCAAGCTATTTTTATTTATTGATTTTATAAGTAAAATCAATACAAAATGTTGTCCTCTAGAATTTTACACTTGCTACTCCAAGGCAAGTGAACAAAATGCAAAACAGGTACTGTGCATCAGTACATTAAGAAAATCCTACATTGTAAAAATTGCTGTGCCACTCCAAGTTTTAGTTGCCATATGTGGAACTGGTTAAGCAATAAGCAGAAGATGAAAAGAGGAAAAAAACCCCACCCTGATCAATGTTACAGCACTTTCCAATAACACTTACTGGAAGCTGCAGTAATAATACAGGAGACACTACAGGAGAGAGGAGCAGGGGAATTAGGCAGGAGCACAATGCAGGGGGGCCCTTGGTGGTGACATCCTTCACAGCACCTGTGACCCCAGGGTCAGTCCCTGCCCCTCCAGAGCAGGGGGACAGTGGTGTGGCCAGGACACTGACCCTCCCAGTGCTCCCAGTGCCTGGGCACAGGGCTCTGCCCAGCCCTGATGCCAAGTGCAGCCTCAGAGACCAACAGAGTGGCAGAAATCCTACAGGTCACTTTGACTTGACCAGAGAGCAAAACTCTTGTCCTGACCCCTTTTCATTCCTGCTACACTCACTGCCTGTCAAATGCACACTCTCACTGGGCACACCCCCACCAAATGTCAGCACCCCCAGCAACTGAGTCTGGCACTTTATTCCAAAGCAGAGATGGGACACAAACTCATGTGAAAAACCACAATCTCAGAGAAACAGAACAGCTCTCAGAATACAAACACTACATCAAAACGGTGGCAAATATACTCCTAAACCACTTTGGAATTCATTATTGGAAGACACTGTGGTACATACAATCTTTATAAGCGATAAGTATTTAGAACAAGATGAGACTCCTCATAATTCTCCTCATATCTGTAGATGAAATTCTGCTTATCCAAGATAAGATCTAGATTATGGTTTTCAGTGTCTCCTTATGGATACACCCTTCACTGTTTACAATAAAGTGTGTTGCTGAGTAAACTTTGATTTCAAACTTATTTAATCTGCTTAGGTATCTTTGTACATTTTGAGTCTATTGACTGGATTCAACTCACCCTAATACAGTCACTTTTATCCACTGCCAAAACCTGAGATGGAGGAAAAAAAAACCTAAATACAGACTTCACACTATTATTTGTTATTTTTGTTTCATTTAAGCTACTGAAACCTTTCCCTTGACTAACACAATCAAGTTGAAAAGATGAAAATAATTTGATATCTGAAATTCCCAGGAAGTTAGAGATCCTCTTCTATGTCAGTGGTGACAGTGGGACAGAGCAGGAATTCACTGAACCAGAGCTCCAGAAAATTTATTCCAATATCAGAAAAGTTTCCTTACAAACACTTCTTTGCTAACTCACTTTAATGCTGAACGGTTCTGGGTGATAAAAATTTTACAGTACGTGTTTTAAGGAAAAAAAGACAAACAGAAAAGAAAAAAGAAAAGAAAAGGTAATAGATTATAGATGAATGGCACAGAGATAGGCGAGAGTGTTTTTTGTAGGGCTGGAAATGAATGAATGCAAGTCATTTGAAAGTAGGAAGTCATGAGGGAGGAATATATTGGCGTTGAAAGATCAAAGGGATCAAATGTAATCAGACATGGAAATCTTTTCATATGTCACATGGTCCACCTACTTCATAGTACAGAATTGGTCCTCTTTCATTGCTATTTTTCTCCTTTGCACTATGTTCACTTTGGTTCTGAAAGTATTCAACAATCAGCTTATACTTTTTAAAGCTCAAAAAAGCCTTTTTTACATTTTTTAATCACTGGAACAGCCACCATAAGTAGAGAGCAATGAGGTTTAAAGAGACCTCTCTTCTATCACATTCATCCCATTGCTCTCAGACCCCAGAGCTTCCCAGAATTTCCTGCACAGATTAAGATTCCCCCTCACACTGCACAGGTTGTTGCCTCAGCTCTGCCACGGGAAGACTGACCCCAAACTGCCCTGCTCTGGAGGTTTTCACTTTTGACATATCCTTCAACCTTATTGTTTACTTTGATTTCTTTTTTCTAAAATCAACACTGTCCTTTAACATATAAAGCCCTGCCTTACCTCACCCTCTTATAAAACAAACCAAGCATTCTTAGCTCTTCTTATGAGACAGCACATCAATCTCCCCAGATCTTTTCAAGGTCTTCTTCCTCACTTCTTGAGCAAAGGCGAGAAAAATTGCTCAGAGAATTAAAAAAAAAGTCATGAAAAGTCTGAGATATCCAACGGAGATTAACTGTCAGAAGAAAGACACATTAACACAGATATCCTGACTACCACCTCTGCACCCTCCTGTGCAAGGCCATATCAGCTCCTTTCCAATCTCCACGGCAAATTGATTTACTGCAGATGTGTGCAAAGGCCTTAAGGTAATCTGTCTTTCCCATCTTAAGACACTTCCATACAACTTTTTAAGAATTATGGAAAAAGAATGATTTCTTGTTTTGCCCATTATTTTTATTAGAGCAAACCCAGGCAGTGTTGTCATTTAATATGCTTCTCAAAGAAAAAAATGCAAGGCAGAGGTTACTCAAGACAACTGTGTTGCTCTTATATATACAGAAAGTGAACTGGCAAAGCATTTTAGCCCCAAAAAATAAAGGATGCAATTTTTTAACATAAGATGACACTTCCAAAATAAAAGCTTCTTGTTGAACTGTGTTTTTCCTGTGGCATATTAGAATTTATGTCTTGCAAGGACAAAACAGAAAAAAATGATCATTTAAATGAAACATGCCAGAAACACAAATCCCTGAGAATCTATTAATTCACTGTGCATTCTATATATCTTCCTCAGCTAACAATAACAAAGTCATTGTTTCCAAACTATTTTATGTGAAGGATTAGTGTGTTATTTCCAAGAGGTTTCACAGAACCACAAAATCATTCGGGTTGCAATAAGATCACTGAGCCCAAGCATTAACCCAGCACAGTCACTAAACCACGTCCCAAGTGAAGGGACACCTCTAAACAACCTTTAAATACCTCCAGGGATGGTGACTCAGCCTGTTTGCACCAGAGTGAACAGAATTTATTCAACTTACCTATTTGGTGTGAGGCAAAAATGAAGGTTTTCTGTGACCACCCATGATCCCCCACAATTAATGACACAACACCTAAAGATCTACTTCCAGTAAAATCCTCCACAGAAAATTCTTCTGGAGATGTTAAGAGTATACCCCTCTGAACATGGATTTTTCTATAGTTTGACCAAATAACTATCACAAGTTTTTTATAACATATATATATACGTCCAGGCATACTTCCATGAAATATTTTCAGGTTAGAGTAATAAAGTGGCAAGTACAACAGAGATGAAATTTGATGGGCCATTTGTGTAGTAAACTACATCTCCACAGCTCTTTAATCAATGTCCTCAACCAATTACCACTCATTATTCTTGATGCATTGTAAGAGAGCACATGACCATATATCACTCTCAACCATCATAACTTTTATGCTAATTTAATATGCTACCATATATAACACCTCAAGGTTAAAAAGAGAAAGTCTCAAACATTTCTGAGAGACATACAGCTCAGGAACAGACTTCCATTTCCATTCTTTAAGTAAATGTATAGATTGATAGATATGCTATCCACTATCCATTTGGAGTACTTTATCAGACATAAAAGAGTGGAAGTGAGGACCAAATTTAGCTGCCAGCATTTTTCATCTACTGCATTCATTTTTTACTCTGAATATTATTTCAGCTCATTTTTATACATGGGGACTCTTTGTAGCCTCAGATTTTTTTGATAGCCCATCCCAGTGGCAAGAACTTTATAGGAATTGGAATGAACTGGGCTACCCTTCCAGCTCATGACATACAGCAGCACTTGGCAGGAGCAAGACCATCTGCCCAGTTCACAGAACCATGCTGCATCAGACAATATATCCACTTTGGGTCATTTAACACCTCTGAGCTTTAGATACACCCAGAAAAATGAGCACAGGAATTCTGCAGTCAGGTGTCTTCTCATGTTTAATACTTCCTAAGCACGCTCCAGTCTCGCTTTGTAGCCAAATCACAAGGAACTGCAGAGGGACTGTGTGTTCTGAATTCCCATTTTTCTTTAGCAGGAACACAAGTAAGATGGTTATAACTGATTTATCTATAAAACTATCAAATGTAAGAGGAGAAATAATGAAAGCAGATATTATTAACTGTGGCAAGAGGCAAAATAATAAAGTAGGTAGAGTATGGATTAAGTGAGGATTTTTTGAGATCAAGAAACATATTTAAATAGGGTACTTTCTCTCTTAGGGATGGAGAGGAAACAAGAAGGAAAATTAAATGAGTAAGAGAGTGCATAATTATATCTGGGAGGGCATAGGATTAGCCAAGTTAAAGTCTCACAAACATTAAATGAAGTAGAGAAAACAAAGGCAAGAAGAGAAAAGCTAGAGAAATGGAAAAGGAAAAAAAGAGAAGCAGGGGTGAGATTTCTCAGTTAACTTGGTATTTTTTAATGTGCATATGGAAGCATACAGAGAACAAAGCATGAATTTGGGAATACTTCCTGACAGAACATAACACCAAACTACTAGGATAAATGTAAAAATCTGCCAGCTTCAGACTATTAAGAGACAGAGTAAAAGGAAGAGTTAAGAATGACATATCACTGGATATCAGTAATAGCAAAGAGAGTGGGAGAGAGGAGCAATCTGTTCCTCACTGTGACCTCTGCTGATTCTGTGTTTTTCCCCATTCATTTGCTTGTCACATTTTCAAGTTCTAAAATCCCGTTTCACTGTAAGGCTGAAAGAATTACTGGAACACTAATATAAGCAAAACCACCCAAATAGACAGCCTTTCTCTGAATATTCAAAACAGTTAATGATGCTCTTCTATTTTTGGCTCTCTATACAAATAGGACATAAATTGCAATGAGCTACCATAACTTTAATACCAAGCTCATATTTAGATTTTTACTTTCCTAGCAGTGTTCACTGTATGATGAATTTAATTTCATCTGAGATACTGAAAAAAGAAATTACAGCACTGCCAAAGCAGATGGCTGCTGTAAAGAATGCCACAGCTGAGAGTCACGGTGAAATTCCACTCATGAGAAATACTATCAATCTACAAGTTGCCTTTCTCAACGTTGCGTCTACCCTTTTGGGAAGGGCTGATTTTTACATGTCTCAAGGTGTTGGAAACCAAACTTCAAATTTAACTGCTGCATTTTTATGTTATGTGTATCCATATTAGCTTAATGGGTTTTAAGCTTCCTGTGTGGAAGTCTTATCAACCACCCACTCTAAATGTTCCCAATCTTTTAGCAAAATGAAGAATCAAGCCTAATAATACACTGCAAAATAGCCCAGTGTTTTTTTAATCCTTACACTGAGCCTTAAGTATTAACTATTTTAATAAAATTTTATACATATATATTATACATTTATAGTAATCTACATACCGGTGACAGAGAAAAACCTGAGGCACATGAAAAAATAAACCATTACCTCAAAAATAAGACAGATCTAAGGTCTATATCACTCATAAAAAAGCCTTGTTTAATTTAAAGGTACAAGATTTGATTACAGGAAAATAAACTGAGAAATAGCCATATACTCCCTATTAAAACAAGTGCCACTTCAATTTGCTAATTTAAGTCTGACTACAGTTTATTTACATTAGTTCTTCAACCATAATGGCAACTTGAGCCTCTGTAGTAGAATTCCAGGTTAAGAAAACACAACATTTTCCAAAAAAAGACTCCTCACCTTTGACCAACATCCACAGACATGACAAATACAAACCTCACAGCACAGGGTTGAGACCTACACAGTAAATTAAACTATTTATGCAGTCCACTCTCTGAAAGGAGCCTCCAAAAAAAGGTTACATTAATACCAATGATATGCCCTGAACCTGAAGGACATTTTGATGAGCTAAAAGCACATTTAACACCATGCCCTTTAAGATCTTCATTATGCTGCTGTACTAAAACTTCCACTGCTGTTAGTGTTGCTGACTCAAGAAGATGTTGGAGACAAAAATAAAGTAGCACTGGCATCATGTGCTACAGAGGCACAAAGTTACTTCTGCCAGCTTAAATTTCTGCATCTTCCCAAGGACTGAAATTCAAAGCGTTAAGGGAAACTGGAACTGGACTCCATGATCCTCAGGGGGTCCCTTCCAACTCAGGATATTCCATGGAATAGCTCGATGCACCTTTACAGCACAAGGTCTACATGACACCAGTGAGGATTAGAGATAGAAGTCAATTGCAGCTGCAAACTATCTAAATGTATAAACAAATAAACCATCACGGGGTACAACACCTTATGCTACTAATTGACAGAGCATGAAAACAAGAACAGCTTTTCCACAGGCAAACCTCTCCCAGGCTAATCTAACCATAGGTATTCATGCACTCTTCTTCCTACCTCTCCTCCAAGATAAGTTCAGAAAAAAGGTGATTTTTTTTTTTCAGGAATAAAATATACAAATTCATAAATCCTCCACCAGAGCAGAAATGGGAGTTCAAGCTGTTGAGCAGACTTTGTTAGATCTCAGTTTCAGACCCTGCCATCCCCAGGGGAGAGCAGAGAGACAAGGGATTATCACAGCAAAGGCAGAGATTCAGATGTGCTTTGCACTGAGCGTGAGTTACTGATTTCCCCTGCTCTGAGAGCCCGGCCAGCATGGGTGGTGAGGATAAAGAAGGAATCAAAGTCCAGGTTCACTCTTGGAACATAAATCCCAATGAGAGAAGAGCTGAATCGAGTAGGAGTGGTACCACTCCAAACACAGCTCCCCAAGAGGGAGGAGGAGCAGAGGAATAACCTGGCTCACACTCCCCTCTGCAGCCTCTTCAACACGTTAAACACAGCACATTCACACATGTGTCAGACAAAACAGAAAAGGAAGAGCCAGGAAAGAAACTATGTGCAGACAAAGTTGACAGTGACAAGAACTTGAATCAGCTCTTGTCTCAGCATCCACAAAAAGCAGATGAAGGTCACATTCAGGAAGCTTTCCACTGGAAGCAAACAGTTTTAAAATATCTTTAAGATAATGACAGTGAAGATGGCAATTAGAACCACTGTGAGCTGACAGTGCATCAGGGCCAAGTGAATTGCACTCAGAATGCTACAGAAAATAACAATGACAGTAGCAACTGTCAGAAGTCTCTCTCACATTTGTCCCTACAGAGAGGCAACACCATGAGAAACAAGTTGACTTGATCTTCACAAAGTTATAAACAAACTACAGACCTAAAGGCCAACTCACAGCACAGATGAGCTGCTGAAAACATTGACAAATCCTCCACAAGCTCCTGCTGAAAATCCTGTGCCTCATTCATTGCCCACATGGCTGATGCTGTCACAACACGGAGATGACTTTATTACATTTGTGTGATAGGCAGACAAGGGCTAATCCAAAAGTCCATCTTAAAGACAATGGAAAAAGTTCCACCGACTTTAATTGCATTTTCATCAAGTTCAGAAGTGACAGGCACTCAAGGAGCCCGCGAGATAACCATGGCTACTTGAATATAAAGTTAATGATATTTCCTGAGCACTGAAAGTGAAAGATTGCGGAAGAAAATTAAATTCTGATGTTCTTGCACTGGCTCTCTGAAGTGTGACAAGCAGCTCTGGAGATCCCATGGCACCCCCTAGGTTCTCAATCCGCTTTGGAAGGATTTGGACATCTGGGAAGAGCAGACATTCTCCAAGGGACAATTTTTAAACAAGTTTGCTCATGTTTTGCACCATTTACCATTGTTACAGGCACTGATACTTGAACTTGTCTTTGAAGTGACGAATGTTTTCCAAAACTGTGCCAGGATTTTAAGATGTCAACATACTTGGATTTTTTCAGCTTATGAAAAACAAGCAAACAAAAAAGGCTAACATTTCATCCCTGCTGAAAAAGTTTGAGTTTCTCTCATTCAAGACTAAAAACATTTGCTAAATATGTTACAGTTACACTTTCAGTTTGTGTATTGTATTCTTCTGAACAGAAACTTGCTGTTTATAATTAAAAAGAAGCTGCAAGTCCTAAGATCATGTTATGATTTTTTTCAAATCACTTTTTTTTTCCCCAGCCAGTCTATTTTGAGAAAAATTTATTTATTATTCAATGCGCACTGCTGATAGAGACAGAATTATGCAGAATAATTGAAAAGCATATTTATTTTTTTCCCCTCTCACATTTTAGAATAATTGGTTTCCAGATTTGGCCAGCCTGTTTGATACTCAATCATAATAAAAAGCGATTGTGAACCTTCTGTCAAAGCTTAGCTTTTCCCTTTTTCTGATTTTCCTCATTTTTGCAGCAGAGAAATATTTCAGAATTTCTTCCAACCAAACATGATCAATACTGTCTCTGTTCAGGTGTCTGGAGCAGCAAAGGATGAGATTTGTAATATACACAAAAATATGGAAATGCCTGGAGTTTACAAATCTAATCTTAATAAAAGAAAAGTATAAATAAAATTAAAAATGGTTTAAGGAATATTGCCATATTGTTTGAAACCTTATTGAGCTGAACATTTGGGTAGATATTTGACATTTGTTTTCCTTTCCAAATGTTTGAGGTTTTTTTTAAATCTTGGGAATCTTTATCTCAAGGGGGAGCACTGCTGGTGTGATGGTGCTGACTCACCAACTCAGGCACTCTGAAAGGATCTCAGGCAGCCATCAGATGAACTCCCCCAAAAAAGCAGGATCAGCACTGAATCCAGACCAGGGGGCCCAGGGCTTGATCCAAGCAGGCCCTGAAAGTGCACAACTCCTCTGGGCAAAGACTAATTAGGCTTGGCTGTATTTAACAACTGAAATCAGAACTGCAGGTTACATCTGGGAGCTTTGGTTCCAGGACAGCATCACTGGGAGAGTTCAGTAAAAAGACTGATGAGAGCACGGACGAGACTGGAGAAGTGTTACCCTTGGCACTTTGTGTGTGTTTCTACTTTGTATTGTTATTTAAATTCTAGGATATTTTAAACAAATATTCAGTCGATATTTACTTAAATATAAGCATACATATGTATCTTTAAACACATTCTTATGGATCATCCTTGCCCCATGCCTGGAAGTGTTCAAGGCCAGGTCTAAGATGGGGCTCGACTGGTGGAAGATGTCCCTGGCCATGGCAGGGCTTGGTGTGAGATGATCCTCAAGGTCCCTTTCACTCCAAACCATTCTATGATTCTATGACACATTTAACATGTGACAAACACCATGGCTCCTTTACAGAGATACTTGTTTCAGTTTTTCTAAAGATATTAGTAAAAACAAATTTTACTGTTACGTGACTTTAACCACATCCTGGCTCATCAGTGAATATTGCAGAATGACTCTGCCTCTTAATTTCTATTAAAAGTCAAAACCAAAATATTTTAAAAGATGATAACTTTGGGTTTCTAGACTGTGCTTAAGCATTCTATTTCATATATCAATACATCTGAAAAGGTTCTTTAGCAAATGTTGTTAAGGGAAAAAAAAAACAACAACCAGAAACTCATTAAGTCATCCTTACTTTGTAAATCTAATTCATAAGACTGCAGCCAAAGAACGATGTTAATTGCTATTGGTATAAAATTCATGACCACTGACAATATATACTATTTTGGCTGCAAGACTAAAATTCTGAATGTGTGATCAATGACGATTTTCAGACTAAGTGACCATTTGGGATTACATTCATCAATACTAATAGTATCTTATTTAAAAGTTTAATGAGGAAGTTATAATGCATATCACATTTCTCAGTAAGATACATTATTATTGAATTTCAGAGAGAGGCTATTATGAAAAATGAAATAAAAGCAAAAAAAAAGCCCACTGCTTAAAATGGATTTTCTAAGTGTATTGAACACATGAACTGGATTGCAGGCATTTGCTTAGAGGACTATTCTTTAGGTAATTCCATCTTGTTTATTTGCAGCCCATATGAAAAGAGTGTGTCCTTAAGTTAGACCTGAAATTAGTCAGTATAGAACATGAGGATTAGTCACTACAGAACATGAGGATATGTATATCAGATAAAACACACATGGCATTTTCAGTAAAATGTTTTAACATAACGGGACAGTCAGACCCATGAAGTGATTTTGCTCCTCAGAAGTCATTTATTCACAGCATTTGATGTGAGCCAGCTCTTGTATTTGAGAAATCAATACGAGTAGCAGCTGAAGCAGCAATGATTCATGCTCAGGCTAAAACCTGTCAAAACTGAAAGAAGTAGAAAATATTCTTTTAGTGGAGAGGAAGGGAATTATTATTTCCTAGGAGCACAGAATTGTTAAAAACAGGTGGGTGCACCAGTTGAGTCTAGTTTGTGGTGAACTCTGGCAGATCTCAATCCAAATTAAAGCTCTGTTCAGCTTTTCCAGCCTTTAACAGCTACTAACAGTCTCCAATTAGGACTCCCAACACTCCTTGCCCTGTTATTTATTCAGGCTGTCCTTGCTTGTCTTTGTTTTATAAAAACAGTCTCTTGTTTGGTTTTTTTTCCATTCAGCACTGTTGGGGAAGACTTATTATCACATATTTTGATAAAAGTGTCATTACTGCCCCATTTTCTAAAAACCCTCCAACATTATGGACACAGTCGATACAGGACCACTGTGAACGACACAGTATCACCGTATAGCTGGCCTGCAGTTGTGCACTATTTCCAGCACATACAAGACACGTGTGGACTTCAAACCGAAACAAAACAACAGAGAAAACCCCAACCACCTTTTAAACAGCGGGTTTTCCTGTCTGTGGGCTGTGACAGACAAACTTTTCACCTCCGATGGACATTTCTGGGTCATTTCTGCACGTTCTCCACGCACAAGGGAGGAACAGGGAGGATGTGACAGTCGCCAGTTTCACAGCAGAAGGCAGAACTTATGCTTTAATAAATTGTCCATAGATTAGGGGAACTGCTGACTTAAATAGTGCAATATTGTCTCTTTCTACAGCATTAGCACAGTGGGATTTCAGGCCCCACAGATTATTATGGGCTGTAGGAATACAACCACATGAAAATCAGAGTTATGTTAAGACTGAGTTTCTAAGCTGCTGGATCTCAGAAACTCAGCTGGACACCACCTAGGTCCTCCTGAAATAACAGTATTCATACTTGATGGGAATGACAATACTATTGAAAAGAACTACTTTTTCTGTCAATAAACATTTTGTTTGAAAAGCTAAATGCCTTCATTTTTACTGAACGACAGCAAAGTACAACCTTCTTTTTCGATACTGGCTTTGAACAAGAACCTGAAACATGAATTCTGATTTTTCGACTCTGGCAACTCTGAACAAGGGAACGAAGCCATCTTCTGCCTCAATGAGAATTATTTATTTTGCTTACTTCTAAAACTTGAGGTTGAGCAAGAATCCTGTAAGTATAAATGGAACAGAAAAACTCAGTAAGTTACTTGAAAAGCAGCGACACCTCATCTCATGTGCTTTATCAGAAAAAGGGATCTATTGTTTTAACTGCTACACTAGGCTGAATTTGCATACATGAATCAACATATCCCTTATGAAATACAGGATGTGGATGTATAAGGACTGGCATGTGACGAGTGATAGTTATCTTACTAGATTTAAGGAAACAGTAGAAGAATCCAAATAGTACTCCAGAGTTTCCCACCTTTTTAGTTCAATTTTTTTTTTTTTAGAGGAAGAGATTGTGACAGTTGCAGCTCTGTCCTGTAGGCCATCACAGTAACACCCTGGCAGAGAGCAACCCCAATATCCCCATCACAAATAAACCAATAATCCTTACACAGTATTGCAGATATATGCAGATCCTCCATGTATAACTTTGCTACTTGTAATAAGTGGTGAGGCAGTAACTTGCCTGATGGACTGAAGGCAAGCTCTTGAATGACTACAACTCATCATGAATGAAAGATGAAGTCTGTTTTCTCAGACAAATATGAAAAACAAACATCAATGTCCATGATTCTCACTGTCAAATACTCTTTTCCCCCCCATCATTCATTTGTGGCGACTGGTGGCTATTATGTTTCACCACATAATTTAGGTAAAATCCTGGATAGAAGTGGGACACTGTATTCACCTGAGTACTCACTCCTGAAGGATAATTCATGATAGTAGGTGGTGACATAAAATTCATTTTGCCAGCTTTTACTACAAAGCACATCATCTCCTCAGGCAAGGACCTTGGCTTTTTATATCTTTAAAATGCCTTACTCATCTGTGGAACTCTATAAAGTCAAATATATGAAAAAGAAGAGCACAATGGCAAGATAATCTACAGTCTTAGCTGTCATATACCAGCCTCTGCCCATCTGAAACTTCAACTCAAAGTAAACAACAGCCTTGAAAAAGCAAAAATTTGACCAGCCTACTTCCATGAATTGCTCAATATCTGATCTTTTAAGCACCCAGTCTTGTCATACCTGAGAGAGGAATAAAATATACCACGAAAACTATTTGCAAGGAATAAGCTCAGATTTTGGAGGCAGATCTCTCTTAAAAAGCCCTTCTTATTTTTTTTTTTCTTGCTGCCCTAAAGCTGATAAAAATTGGTCTTTCGTGTTCTTGACAAGAGATAAAGATGAATGGGAAAGTCATGTCAGGATCAGACTTTTATTTACGATCTTGTAAGTTCAGGACGGTGCACACGCATGATTTGCTTCTGGGCTCATCTCAAAATGAACAAATGAGAGATGAAAGACGACCCTGAAAACCTGCAGAAATACACATGAAAAACAGGTTTATCTAAAGCAGCATGCATTTCTGGAGGAAAAAGGTGATAGCATGAATTTTACATCAGATCTTTGCTTCATAGAGAGTGCTACATAAAATATTGTTGGCCAGATCGCTGCTGGTTTAAAAAGTCTTTTGTTATTCCTTTGTATGAAACAATCTTGCTGAGAAAATGCTGTTTCCTTGTGTTAGGTGACAGATTTCATTTCATCTTTGTTATGTGTGTTTCCAACTCTTGGCTGGTACTGCAGGTAATGCTCCTCATGGTCAGACTTCCACAAGCACTGGATAAACTACCTCAAAAACGTGTTAAAAGCAGTGTTGGGATTAAAAATAAGATATATTGCAAGGTAGGTTCTTTACCTTTTAACTTTTTCAGAACAAAAATCCACAAATTAATTTCACTGCCCGAGAGGTATATTGACGACTAAGCATTTAGTTTCCACCTGCTTGGAAGGAAGATAATCTTCTAATGCAGAACACAGAATCAGGATTTAACACTTCAATGAGCTCTTTCCCTCATGGATTCTCCTAATTTGAAGACAAACTCCTGAAGATCCTTTCAGTGCACTGGAGCAAGTCAGTATCAGAGGCAATCTCTAAAAGCTCGAGGAGAACATCACTTGTTTGTCCTTCACTTGCTGTAGCCCGTGGTCAGTATTCCCTGCCATTATCCTCTAAAAATAGGTATTGTAGCAGCAAAGTGATGACAGGCATCAGCACATGGCAGAAAGTAATTTGGGGGGGTCTTTGCTTCAAAGGCTCTCTTGGACTCTTGTCATTAATACATTAAACTGAAACTATTCAGATACAGTTTTGAACTATTTCCAGTGGATGAGTGACATTTAGACCTAAAATTATATTTCCCCCTCCATTCTGAAGAGGACTGGGTTATTCTTCATCCTGATCTTACCGTAAGAAGGGTTAAAATGTATTTCTTTTAAGCTAAATATATTGTTTTATTAAAATTTTCTAACTAAAAAAGATTACAGTTCGAAGTTCTAACTCAGGAAAAGATTTCCTTTTCTAGAGAGTGTATAAATTCTCCCACTTCTACACTAGAGCTGAACTTTAATCCGCTTTTAAGCGCATTTCTGAACCAAGAGCTAAAAAAATTGCCACAATTAATCTTGCACTGAAAACAGAAGCTGGTGTCTTATTAATATAAAAGGGAATAAAGCAGGAAAAATTCTCAAAGTTTGGCACTCAAAATGGCTTTGAAAGCAGGGGAAAGGAAAGAACAGGTTGTCTGTAGAGAGAGGAAAAAAAAAACCACAAAGATTTCATCATGCAAGGAAAGAGAGGAAATGATCTCATCTACTTCTTCATTTGCTCTTCTGTGGCAAATTATGCTCTAGCAAGAGCATTGGGAGAACATGCCCATGACATCAGGACATCAGGAACAGATAAAACAGATGAACAAAACCAGATATCTGGAATGAAGCTTATTTTCATTTCATGTGCAGTCCAGGGACAAGATGCAATGTTCTGCTGAGGGATGTGATACCAAGTTAACATCTAATGGTAAAAGAATTCCCTAGGACCTTAATTCTCACACTTCTGCAAATTCATTGCCCCATTCTTTACCATTAATACAAGAACAGAGTGTCTGATTCCCATTTTCTTATCAAAACCATAAATCAGATTTTGGTAGTTGTGAATTATACCGCCAGAGGAGTGAGAAAAGTTTAAAACACCATTTTAACACGGTTCTTATTGAAAGCAACAGTGAAATAATCTTTTCTCTTGAAATCTCAACTGGCTTAGATATGCTGTCGCCCAGAGTGTCACATTCTTTGCTCACACCTTGACGATCTTCAAACGAAAATCAAAAAGATACAGCCCTGCAAAGCCGTCCCCTCTCTGCATACAGTAGGTACAATAGTTTCCCTGGTGCTGTCTTCCCACTGTCCCAGAAGAATCAGGATGGCCTGCCATCCAGCAAGGATGTCTGAGCTCATTTCCCAAATTAGTTTCTATTTCTGATCTGCTGCCTTGCACAATGAGACTTTTTCAGTGACACTGACCAAATCACGGTGAGCTACAGACAGAGAGGCCGTGCACGCTGCAGCTGGGCCATGGAAGCTTTGGCAAAGTCAGAAACCTTGGAGAAGCGATGGAAAGCAATCCAGAAGGGTGGAGAATGATGGAGCACTGCAGCAAAGCACACACAAAAAGGATGTCTGCAATCACCACTGCCTTGTGTCCCAACAGGAAACACCAGAGAGCCCCAAGGTCTGTGCTCTGGGACCTGCTGGGAAGGAGAAGGAAGGAGCCTGACGTCCAGAAATCAATGTACAACACCTCCAATTCCTTAGCAAAAGGATTTTCTTCCATCATATTTTCATAGAGCTATACCAAGCCAGCTGCTATGCCACGTGAAACGGTTTTCATCCTTGTATTAAGAGTAATTTAAATGATCCATTCAATTATTACTTTTGTATTCAAAGATGCCTTATTTTCATGCAGATTTATGTTTCGTTATGCATAGAGGATATTCTTAATTGTGCTGAAACAACTGCAAATTTAATTAAAGTTTGCCATTCCGAGCATAAAATAGATTAAAGAAAATGCTGACAAACAGTAAAATAAATATTCGACTATTTAATTTAACTCAACATTTATTTTTAATCCAAGCATCAAAATAACCTTGTTTCTAATTACAATTTCATGACAAAATGTCTTGAAGTAGTATTTGTCTCTATTTCCCTCCAATCTGCTCAGCTGAAACACACTAGCTTATTTATAAAACTGTTGATTAATAAATCTGTTCCAGCTGTATTACTGTATGTTATGAAGAACACAGATTGATGAATGTAAACAACCATTATAATTTTAAAAACCCAAAGTCTTGACAGTCTTCAAAAGCAGAAATCCCATCAAATACATTGCAGGACAATTATATACCTAACTCTTAGCAAAAAAGGAAAAATAAGGGGCAAACAGCTAGTAAGGTCCAGAGATCTGTGGTAATTTATAGCAGATGGAGAGATCAACTAAATACTTATTAATAATAAGTTACTTGTGTTTCCTTGAACTGGGTATTATTAGACTCAACCACGTGCTGTAACTTTGACAATAACCAAATCCTCAGTTTCATAAAAAGTTACCTTCAAAAGAGGTATGAAGAAAGAATCTGGCCTGGTTCTACTGAAACTAATTGGAAACTCTCCAATTCAGTTATGCTGCTTAGTATTGATTTTAATTTTATAGTCAATAAATTTAGGAATTTACAGTTAGCAGCTGGGGGAAAAAGAAAGGTAGACAGCCAGATATCCTCTCATCCAGATGCAGTTAGGCTGGCTCTGACTGAGGAAAAAAAAATCCTAAACCACAAGATTTATGAACACTAACTTAATCCTTGAGGTAATTCAGAAGCATTAGCTGAGAAAAAATACACAGGATTTCCATGGCATTGCATGCCTTTTCTCCAACAGATTTGGAGGAAACAAAAGTGCCTTACCACTTTAACAAATATCCCAAGAGCCAGAAAATTTGGAGGGGAAAAAGAAAAAGAAGACTTTTTAATAATATATTAATTTTATATTTTTTTGCAACATCTAAATAAATTGTCTTACACAATTTTTGGTGCTTCTTCCTTCCACTTTAAGCAACACATTCAGGAGCTAAGGCATTATTTACATCTGACTGACAAAATCCAGCTATTATGAGTTTTAGGACCTCCACCACCACTTGTGGAAGACAAGACAATCACAGAGTGTTTCTGGTTTGAAAGCCATGAGCTCAGCTGGAGTCCAAGCAACACAAACCTCATCCAAAGCCACTCAGGACTACCACCACAAACTGCTTGCCAAGCCCTGTTCATTTCTCATTTTAAATACTTCTTGCCAACAGTTGAGCAAAGAAAACCTCTAGATGGAAAATATAAACGCTGCAAACCTCTTTCCTATACCTAATTTCACTGTGAAAGGATGGAAAAGTTTCTTTTTTGGCAACAAAACCAAGATGAAATACAGACAGAGGGTTCTGCTGTGAGCTGATAGAATCAGCATGCACTGAGAGCTCTCTGCATGGAATGGACCATCCTTATCATGGGGCAGGGATTCACCCCTGGTGTTAACACATTTAGATGTAATAAAGTGTGGATGATACTTCCACATTTTCCTTATTTTTCCATATCAGCTAGATATGTCAGTACCAGGAAAATCTCAAACACGGGGAAAAAAACCCTATCCAAACTCAAAAATCCAATAGAACAAATGAGGAATTTAAGTCAGTATCAGGGATTATTAAGCTCTTTCACAAAATAAGAAGCAATCAAGAAAGAAATAGCAAGGAGGAAGTATTTTTCAGCGAGGAATTAAAATGAAACCCTCCATCAAAAAAACAATGAACTGAACAAGAGCAGCTCTTTCCTATTGATAAATGCATATTGTAAGGGTAGCTTGATCTGGAATCCAGCAGAACTGGTTGATGGAAACCCTATTTGGATGTAATACCAAGTTAACAAATCCCTTTATAGCAGCACTGTTAGAACAAACAGAACAATCCAAACTGGTTCAAATAACCACTGAGTTAACCAACCCAGAACTATTCTTTCATGAAGAGCAGCTCATATTTTAGCAGCACTTTTTCTACAAGCACCAATATACACAGAGCAATTTCGTAAATTTTTTTTTCTTTCCTTTCAGCGTTTCAAGATTTACTTTAGAAAACTGTACATGGCATTATCGATCAAAACTCTTTTGACAATGTAATAGCCCCCAAAATCTCTAAATACTGTAAGAAACAACAAACACACTACATTATACAGGCGTCCAGACTAGCACACTTCAGAATGCTGAAGCCAACAATAAAAATTCCATGACATGAATCAGCCTAGACTTTTTTTTTGGTACAGTCCATAAATGACCAGTGCAGCTGTTTGAAACAAGGAATATCAAAAAATAGGATTTCACATAAACAGAGCAGTTTAAGGGTTAGAAAACCTCTACTGCCAAAACCAGCACGGAGGAGCCATGGCAATTTACCTTTCCGAGAACCAGGCAACACCTCCACACACATCAACATACAAACTTCCCCATCATTGAATCAGAAGATTTTGGGAAGAGATATAAAGTACAGAAGTCATATTATATCATGTGGAGTTGCAAATGAAGCATACAAAACAAAGAGGTTTGGAGTTTTGATTTAGAGGCTCTTTGATCAGGAAGGGTTGGCTTACCTGTTTAACATCATATGCAAGAAGAACAAATCTTAAGTCTGGGGAAACAGAGTATCTTGACGCTTTGAAAGTTACCTGCAATGAAGTAACAGTAAAAGTGAGTTTGCAACAGGAAATTATTAAGATCCTCTTGCCCAAGTTTTCCTACAGCTCATTTAAGAACTTCCCATTTGTGACACAGATTTGGGTTAGAAAACCAACGTAATTTTCACTAAAGAAGGACTCACTCTGGTATCAGTACTACTGCAAGAGAAGAATCTGGATTCAACACTAAATACCAGTTAAGAGGCTGATGAGGTTTTTTATCACCACTGCAAGCACTAAGCTAAAGGATAACAACTATAACCAATTCATTCCCAGAGAACGAAGGAAGACACTTGGGTTGGAATGATTAAAAGGGAGATTCATCACTAGGTTAGCCTTAAAGAAAAAGAAGAGGTGTGCACTATGTCTCTACAACTTTTCTTGAAATACCACATATACAAACATCTTGCAAAACAACTTGAAACAAAGCAAAAGTCTTCCTTAAAATAAAAAAAAATTATTAGCAGAGAGCAAAGTGAAACATAAGGTAGCATTATAAAACTAATAATGCTTTATATCCACTCAAGACTACCTGACACCCAATTGAATTCAAGATTGTAATTTCATCAAGGGATGACAATGTCAGAAATAATTTAATGAATCTAATGCATGAGAAAGGTAGGAATGTGCTTTACAGAGCACTAAAGGAAATATTTTTAAATTAATCTCAAGACATCTATTTGCAGAATGAAATGAAAAGGAAGAAACGAAAAATGCAGATAAGAATAGAAAAAAAGTAGGGCAGAAAAAAATAATAACAGAACCACAAAGCCACAAAAAAAAAGAAAAAAAAAGCTATGTAGAACAAGATTTATCCAATATTTTATTTCTTAAGCATCTTGTTCTGCTTAGCCTAATCCCACTGCCAAACTAATGAGTTCAACAGGAGTTTAAAGGTACACAAGCAGGAAGTCACAAACTATTACACTGAGAGTAGCTAAGGAGCTATACCTGAAAAAAAAACTACCAATAAACTGAAAAGATGGTATATTTTAATATACAGATTAAACTCAGGTTCCTAGGTAATATAGCTAGAATCAAGCTATCCAAAAGAATTAAAGGGAAGAACATTTTTGAAGATAAACTGTTTGACTCAGCAGTGTAACAGAATCAGAAGTCAGAAGATAAATCCACAGTCTTGAGAAAGAAGGAAGAAAAAAAGACAACACACCTTAAACCATCCTTCTGTATCTACAAAGCATCCAGAACAGATTTCTGCTGTGCCCAAACTTCCTTTTATGAGTTAATCATCTTTAAGCAGAGACTGTGTTAATGCTAATCTATGAGCAACATTCCCTTTTCCTGGCACTTCACTGAAAACGTTTTCAGATGTGAAATTTGTCTTCTTTCTAGCAGTTCATTAATTATTGCCCCACTACCTCAGCGTTCAGTGGTACATAACCCAGGCAACTTTCCAAATTCACTCCCAGGGAGTGTAGCTCCTACCATTTCACACATTTAGCAAGAATCTGCATTCCCTGATTACGCCACCACAAAGGCAATGAGACTCTTCCTGCAAACACCTGAGCAGCTCATCTGTCAGCCACTGGCAATTCCAGGCAATATCAGCAAGAACTACTCACATATTCAAGTCCAAAGTGGTGTGGATTTGGGATTTAAAGTCTTTTGAATCCCACTGACCATGTTTATTCAGCTTGCACTCACCTGCAGAATTTTATTCGCCTCCAGACACACAGTGTGCATCCAATGCCAAAACCTGCATGTGGGTAGTGGGTTTGGGCAGAATAGCTTTCTTTTGGTTAGTGTCAGGGCATAATTCTTGGCTAAAGGAGTAAAGCCCTGTTTCATACTTTTTAATGTTTCACCTCAGAAATCAGAAAGTGAAAATTAGACCAGCAGAAATAATGTGCTCATTGCCAAAGCTGATAGCAATGCTGATTTCTCTAAATTATCATAAAAACATAATTAGCCCATTTATTTAAGTTGGATTTACAATCAAGCCTTTGATGAAATAGGTGTTTAATTCCAGTAGAATTGCAGAGAGATATAAGGACTTAAAGTGATTACAATTTCCTTAGAATTCTGGTTTGGGAGGGCTTTTTTTTGGTAAAGACAAGCACAATTTTGGCAATTAATTCAGAAACTGCCTATTTATGTGCACAGAAGAAGCCCTTACACATTAAAAACAGGAAATTAAAACAATCACCTGACTCATTCCTCCTGCCTAACATGGCAGGTAAACTCATGATCTGTGAGTCACTAAAACAAAAGACAGAATTCCTTATTTTCTCCCCTACAACCATGTCTAAGGGATTTCATCAACCATGGCTGAGGAGATTAGGTCAGCTGGTGAAGGGCTTAAAGTTTCAGTCCCTGCTGTAGGAGATGAGATGTATGCCACACAAACTTCTGGAAGATCATCTGTTGTGTCAGGTTCTACAGGGATTGGATATATTTATTCATTAAAAAGCAGCTTGTGAGGACTGTAACCTCAAGAGTTTGTTCTTTTCTCAGGAGAACACATTTTTGAGTTTAAAAAGAAGCGTAGGGGAAATACCACATTGGAAATACACTGGGAATTAAAAACCCTCGGGTGCCTTGTTATCAGAAATCCAGAGGATGGTTGTTCCACGGGTCTGCATATCCACAACTTCTCAAGCTTCTTGCTTTGTCAGGAGCTATTTAGCCTTCATTAAGGAAGACAGACCTACATGCTGCCCCATGTGACTATAACCCTATGAGTTTGCTGTGCTTGATCTCTAAGAAACAGAATTCTGGACAACTAAGCTCTGAAATTGGGAGCAATAGAGCTGCCTAATTAGGGATGCAGAAGCAGGGCTGGTTTCCCTCTGCATCACTGCTCAGTATCAGCTAGTTAGGGACTGGGCTAGTCCAACACTCCATGCACACCCTAATCCCCTTCCAAACCCAACAGAGGGAAGGGAGAACACAAGGAAAAGGGGAAGGTTAATTTCCTTCTATCCCTCTACCCAGCCCCCTTAAGAGCTGAAATCCCTATGGAAAACATCAGCGCTGTGCAACCAGATAACACGTGGACTGGAGAAGTTGCTGTAATCCTTAAATTGGTTACAGTCCACACTATTGCATAATTGTGAGACAAAATAAATGGAGGGATTTTTAACTCTCATGCACTGTCTTCCCTGCTTAACTCACACACCTGCCATCCGATTTTCCTATATTGCTGCATTTGACATAATTTCACTTTTTCAGACATAAATGATCCTTGTACCTGATGTTTCATTCCTCACTCGACCAAATCCCCCACTGACTGCAAAATCAGGTCTAACCATATGGAACATTGTATTTCTGGGTTTCTTTGAAATACCTGATGTGATAAGAGTTTTAATTCTTCTCCTGACAGCGATGCTTGATGTGATGACCTCAGTGGTCTCATTGCCACCATAGATTGCAACAGTAAAAGCCACATCCAGGCAAAAAGACAGAAGGAATCTGAACAGGCTTTTGTCCTTCAGCTTTCCAGTTTCCCTCTCTCATCCACATTTCAAAAACTGCTAAAATATAGTTTTGCATGGAAAAGAATTGGCTTTTTCCACCTTTCCAAACGGGAGATTAAAATGGAACAGAGAATTCCAGTGAACAATATATTCTCAAGCTTGATTTCCAACATCAATATTTCTTTCTTTTTCTAACTTTGCATGTCATGTGTGTTTTCCCGTTAACAGAAATACCTGTATGATTGTGTTTAAGAGAAATTTTAGGCTTGGTTGAGGCTCTGTATTCTCAGCAAGGGCCTCAAGTATCAGCTCTTTTTATTTCTCCTGTTTTCTTAAACCCTAGTTCTCAGATACTGAGCTACTGATGTACTCTCTTCATCTTTCACATAATATAGAATGTTTTTATCAGTTTTGTGGATTTTTAACTACTATGACACTTAAATCAGGGCCTTATTCATAATCTTTCAAAAACACGGTATAGAGCAAACAGATGAAGTTATCTGTAATACAGTCTAGCCCAGAGTTGTAAAAATATATTTTTGTAACATGTTCACTTTACATGGTAAAATATTCTTTTTCCATAGTTTCAGTTGGATGGTTTTAAGTGAAATAATGTATCACAGTTAAAACTGATTTAAAGAAATGTTCATTGTTGTGGAATTTACTTATTTGTTGGGTTTGAGGTTTTTTCTTTAGTTTTACCCCTCCTGCTGTTTCAGTTTCCTGTGCTTCTATTTTCCCCAGAAAGTTTCATCTTCCACACGCCCACTCTCCTTCTCTAGTTTTTGCTTAATGCTCCCTTAACACACATTTAGGCTTCAAGTTTTTGGGATTTTTTTTTTAATTATTATTCATCCAGAATGAAATATTTTAAGACCTTCAGGAATGTTATTTTTAGAGCTTGGTGGCAACACCACTAACCTAGGAAATTACACATCTCTCTATTGCACACCTACATCTGTGTCAGAAATTTAACTTAATAGTGTAGCAGCATCTCAGTGGATGAGAATTTACCATCACTCACAGGTATCCAGCTCAACTGACCAGAAAGGCATTGGCCAAATGGCCTAAAAGGAGTCAGGTGGGATGAAATGACAGGAGCTGCAAGAGGAGAAGGCATTTGGCATGTCACAGTTCCCTTGGCAGGCACCAGCAGCCCAGGGAATAATGGGATTCTCTTTCATGGCCACTGCTGTGACTGGAAGGAGAAGGACAATGAGAAAGCAGCAGAGTGGAGCCCAGCAGAAGAGCAAGTCTTGAAGCACTGAAAACAGGGAACCTCTGATGAAGATGGGTTATATTTAGAAAAATGTGCTGTAATTGGAATGATGAAAAATTTGGGTTTCCAAGGTTACGTTTCTTAATGCGGTGCTTCTTGTGTCACCTGAGAATTTAATCTAGACCCAGAAATGTTGCAATGGCAGGTGTTGGAACTGTTAACCCTCAGGTTTCCTGCCCAGTTTAAAAGGCAAATGTGCCTTAAAATATGATCTCAGCTGACTTCCATGCTATGCAGGGGTGGCTCTCAAAAACAGGAACCATATTCCCCAAACCCACCTGGAACTGTAGGACAGAAAAATCAACATGAACCAACCATGAGCCTTGCACCACGGCCTCCCTGATAGAAAAGAACCTCTAACAAGTCAATCTGAAGTTTTTCCCTCACATTTACCAGGAACATTGACATAGTTAACCCTTAACTATATCAAGGAACAATCTTACCAGGAATATTATTTAGAGAAGTCCCACACAGAATTGCCATAACCTGACAGTTTCTCATTTTTTATGGTGAAATCTCCTTCATTTGGACAAAAAACCACCAAACCACAGTGACTGCAAACCCTTCCATCTGTCAGGCTTTCCCACCTCGATGCACATTGGTGCACTGCAACAATAAACCCTTCCCCATAAAAACCCCTCTACTGTAAAGGCTGTGCTGAGGAGGGTTATTGGTCACTTAGAGGAGCATGGGAGAGTAGAAAGAATGTTACAATATTCATAACAACCTATTTACAACATGTGTGGGTCATTAAAATGTCCAGCGTTGCAACAACTATTAATATTTATGTGGTTATATAATGTTATTTAATGCATTTACTGTTATTCACCCTTTCATTAATCTCTTATGCAAAGGTCTTAAAATACAAGCATGTAAACTACTCTTGCAATTAAATCTACGTTAATCAACAAAGGAACTGTAATTGCATTACGATGCTGCACTGAGTTTCCTGTCAAAAGAGGGAGGGGGTGTGGTGGTGGGGAGCACAAAACAAAACAAAACAAAAAAAAATCAAAAGGAAGAGAACAAGTAGGGCTGTTTATGAACAATGCTCTGTAAAACACCTCAAAAGAGTCCCTGCCAAAGTCTCTGCTGGGACTGAAGCTCCTGTTCTCTGCTTTTGGCTGCAAGGCCTCCACAGCCTGGCCATGATCCCTGAGCCAGGACTGCTCCTGCTCACCCTTCTGACACCCAGAGCAGGCAGCAAGGTCCTTCCCTCTCCATCTCTGTGCACAGCATGGTCCACAGTAACACGACAACACAACAGGCTCCAGGGGATGCTCCTGACACGTCTCTGGAAACAGGTCTGAAACTCAGCCGTAATTGTTTGCTGTGCACCACGAGAGCTCACAAACTGAAAACAATTCCACTTGTATTGCCTGGTATTGAAAACAAATAACCAGATTCAAAATCGATCCCATCATCCACACTCAAAAGACTGGAGGAGTCCCAGCACACTCACTTCGGACAGAGGATCCCGAGTGTTTGTTAGGGTTGCATGCACGATATCTGAATACATGCACCACAAGAGCGCTGAAACTGAGGGCTAACAAAAGCCATATCACTTCCATAATCATTGCAGCTTTTTTTAAGAAGGAGAAATGAAGGCAAAACTCCTGCAGGTTTTTTTCAGAGAATTCAACACATTTGGAGAGTTCCATACCAGAACACACAGTACCTACACACATTTTCTGTGCTCTCTGTGCTTGCTTTTTCCATTTTATTTCGTGTTTAAGGGTTGTAAAACTTGTTGTAGGGGTAAGGGTCGTAAAAAAGACTTGAGAAGCTGAGGTAGAATAAGGAACCAGATGGACTACTTTCCCTGAGCTAAAGAATCCATTCTCTTCTCTCCAGTTCGTGGCTGGGCTGTGTGTGAACTGGTGACCTGCTACTGACCTTATGGAACAGCTGATGGCAAAAGCATTAAACAAAATGCTTGCTAAATACTGACATTTCTTAGCTAAATCTGGCATAATGGCGCTGATTTTGGAAGTGTAAAGTGCAACAAAGTATGGCCAAATGCTGAAAAACTGGTAGGCTTGTCACTTAGGCTCATGGTGATAGGAGCCCAGACAGATGATAGAGAACATATTGTAATCATGTATCGAGGCAGCATCTCAAACACCAGGAGGCCACACAGTGATTAATGTCTGGGGCTTTTTCTGGCTCCTCTTAACAGGAGACTTGCCCAGCCTCCAGCTGTGAATATTTACATGCTGCTGGCTAAGGATATTAACTGTTTATTAGACAGCTGAAACAGGAGGCACTACATGGATACAGTCAGAAGAAAATATGTATTAGAAAACGTCCTTAAATAATAAGACCCAGAGATGTTAACAGATATTCTTTATGCTTTGCAACCGACCCTTTTCACTTATGGCACTGTATTTGCTGCCCACAATATTGCTTTGCTGATTGTTTAATTATATAAAGGCCAGACGGTTTTACTAATTGATTACAGAAAAGGATTCCATTCCAGAAGGAGAAATCAAGTGCAAGAATTCCTTCTATTTCAAAATAAAACCTGATTATACTGGAAGAAAGTACTTAGGATAGAACTTGGGATAGATACTTCCCCTGTGTAAGGGAAGTGGTCATCCTAGAATGACAAAACACTAGCCTTTCTTCTTTCCAGGTGCATGACTATTATTAATGGCACTTTTAAAGGTTGGGGGATTTTGGTATCTTTGTATATGTTAACATAGGGGTTTAAATAAAACCAAAACCTGCAGCCTGCTTTTTTGATGATACACCTACTTAGTGAGCACAGCAGATCCTCATTAGGGATATCTGGCTTCTACACAATAAGCAACACAAAGAAGGATGAAAGATGTGTAATTTGCAGGAGAGTGGCAGTCTCCAGGATGCAAAAGAGGAGCCAGTGATGTGTGCCCAGTGGAAGATCACTTCAGGGGCTGAGCAATGAGGGGAAAAAAAGAAAATCTCCTCTGAGCTGCTGATTCAAACACAGCCCAAGCAGGGGTGGCAAAGACTCATTACTTGCCCCTTGCATCTACACGAGGAGTTTATCACAGCAGTTCAATTTTCCAGGGACAATTATCAACATCACTAGGAAAACCCTGCCATTTCTGTGGCTGCTTGAGCAAAGGCAAACAGGAGAGCAAATGCAGGCTGAAATCAGACTAATAACTCCCATCAAAAGGTGACTCTTCCATGACTAAAACCCTTTAATGGCAAAAAATGAAGGAACTTGCATTCTCACTGCCTATGTTGGATCTCTGCTGTATTTTTTATTAATCCAAGGCATCTCTGCAGAGTCATTAAACCACCACCATTCTAATTATGCACCGATGATTAAGCAGATGTGACACTGAGCGAGGAAAATGTTTGATTAATGATCCAGGTGTCTAACTTTAGAAGATTACATTTAGCAGTGCAAATCTGGGGACAGTCAAGCTCAGAAGAACAGGACAGCTTTTGATTTCAGCCTGCCTCAGTAATGTTACCTTGTTAGGATTGTTTGCCACTGTGTCAACAGACAGCACAGAACATTTCCCACTGTTCTCTTCCAAACATACACCAAAAAACTTGCTGAAAACTCTGGTTTCAGCCTTTTATTATACTTCCTCCATACGAATGCTAATTGCTGGAATTGACTTTTTTTAAGTATAACACTCTCAACTTTTGGCTGTGTAAAGGAAAAAAATACACTTAGGTTTTTTATTTTTTCCACCCATAATTGCTAAACGGTTGCTTGAATATTATCTATTTTCCATCAGTTTCCCACAGTTCTAATAAATAGCAGGTACCTAGTGTCTAGAGCTCACTGGGTTTGCGTGAATGGATAAATCAGGATAAATCAGTTCTGTGGTTCGGGCTGACTGCTCAGGTTGTGGTTCTCACACGTCTTGGGGTCACCACTTGTGGTTTGGAGCTGCGGTCCCCTCTCATTCGGGGGTCACCAGATGTTGCTCGGGCTGCGGTCCCCTCTCATTTGGGGGACCACTTGTTGCTAGCTGAGGCTGGGTGTGTCCCCCTTTAGGGACAGGAAAAGAGCAGGCAGACACAGCAGCAGTGAGGGGATCCAAACTCTCTTCTACTTTATTTACATTTCATCTGACTCCATTATTTATACATATGTACAGAGGTCAAGGGATTGGTTACAAAGGTCGCCACCCCTTAACCTGTATGGTGGACAGCACCATCACTCAATTCTTCTCTCAGAGGAGAAGAATGCAAACATTCCAAGGATAAACTTTGTTTACATCAGAAGGCTGTGAGAAAACTTCTGCACAGAGGCAGAAAGCTGAAAACGTCAGGGCAACACAGTTCCATAAAAAGCCCAGAGAAGAACAACTTTGCAAAATGAGGAAACACTCCCAGCGTGAAGCAGCCTGTCCTTCCCACCCCATCATCAGCTGGCAAGGCTGGCGTGGCATTAATGACCTGAAAAGCCTGGCTTGGCATGCTGGCATCACACCCCACAGCACAGCCCAGACACTTCCAGCCAAAAGTGTGCTGGAAGACTCAAGTCTTGTCATTAAGGTCATGTTTCACAGCCAGGGGTGCCTGAGCAGCTGCTCTTGTTCATGTTGTGCACTGAAGGCACCTGACACAGACCTGGCTGCCCAGGCAAGTGCTCACACAACCCTGAATAATTGGCTAACAGGGAAAGTGCTTCTGAATCCTTTAGGGTTTGCACTTTACAGTAATTCACCCTTTCACCCCCTTTTTTGGGCTAAGAGGTCCCCTGAGGCACATCTCAGCATATGGAAGGGTGCAGCTCACAGAAGGGGAGTCACACACACCCACTCCATTAAAATATAATTCTCTCCTCCATTCTCCTCCACCTTTACACTGACCTAGGAAATCAGCAGCAAACTCTTTCTCCCGAAGTTCTACTCTCCTCTTTCTTGTTTGAGGAGTTAGAAGTAAAGGTCACCTGAGGCTTTATGCTTTGAAAAGAGGAATCTCTATCAGCAAAGGCCAGGAACAGACCAGGAATAAAATCAGCCTTTGCCACAGAGCGCCGATGAAAATGAATCATCCTTTTGAGTCTGCAGGTGTAAAAGATTTTATTAAATTAAAAGTACAGGGATTAACAATAACAGCCAGTGGTCTGCATGGAGTATCTATGAGCAAAGATTGACAAGATGCACAATTATGCTGCAAAACCCTGATAAACGAGAATTACAGGGTGGAATGTAAGTGGTATCCCTGAGAATAACAGTGCCAAGCAAAGCAAAAGAAAATTCAGACTAAAATAATAAAGTACCTTTTATCAATTACTGCTAGTAAGAAACCATCTGTGTATATACCCTTTACTGGTCAAGAGGAATAATGCCCCATCATCCCGTCCACCATTAAAGCACAGAGAAACAACTAAACCAGAGATTAACATGACATTTTTCTCTGCATATTTACTTCCCTTAAGGAAAATATTCCTATGAATCTTGAGCAATTTTCCCCTTTTCTAATAGTGAAAAACTCTCAACATTTAAGTAGCATTCCCATCTTTTATGAAATATTTTTTTCTAAGAGACATCAGGTAGATTCCCCAGCACATACGCCAAGCTCAATTCATCCTTCAGATGGTCTGAACAAAGCACAACCAACAGGAAATCCTCCAACACCTTGGTTATTTACACATAGGTTGAATAAAACAATGAACAACTTCAGTCAGAAATTATTCATTGACAGAGGAATAGATTATATTTTTCATTTATATATAGTCTAGATTATGAACATATGTCTTCTGACTTTTATATATTGTACTCTCTTGCCCCCATTACAAGAAAAAAATGTTGACAGACTACCACAGAGAAAGAAGCAGATAATATACAGTACTTACAAAAGTTGTGTTTTCCAGTAACAATGTAGTTGTATTTGTTTCTACATTCAGTTCAACAACATGTCCATTCCTGGTTTTATACACCACTGCTGTATCTGCAGTAACAAAGAAATACGCAGTTAGCAAACACACTGAGAATTTAATACATCTGCAGAGAGAACCAGCATGTTCAATTAATTAGAGTATCCTTATTAGAACACACAAACAAGACAGAAGTTTTGTTGATTTGCCTCATGAGCTTCACAATTACCAGTTTATGCCCTATAGCACGCTCACCTCATTCAATACATCTGTGTTTCGGTCATATACCAAAGTAAAGTGTTGCAAAAAACCAAAAGATTTCATTGGACATCATATTCACATGTCTGCTTAGATGTGATTCCAACAAAATTTCTGTGCTGGTCTGTATTTCTGGTGACTGGATGGACCAAGTTATGACTATTTGAAGACAGTCCATATTCTGTGTGATTCATGCTGGGCCACAGAATACTGAATTTTCTTGTGAACTGAATGTTAGGAGGGTTAAAGCCAAGTAGGTCCACTTGCAAAACATTTGAAACACTGTGTGATGAACTGTTGCCACTTTTCCTTTTTCCACTCACTTGATTTATCATTTCTTGTGAGAAAAATAATCTAACACACCTCAAGAAAAAAAAAAGTAATCTTAAATTAATTGGGATTTCTATGAAAAATACTTTGTATTTGCTTTATCAAAACTTGCAGAATTACCATGAAATACCCAATTACCACATTAGCCTGAACTTGAAAGTTCCAAATTTTCCACTATTTGTAACAAGATTGAATAGATTGAGTCCTGGTTCTCTCAGATTCTTTAAAACCCATGAAAGAGGTTTATACTTAATTAAATGAAACAATTTTATTATAACAACGTAAAAAGCAGAAGAAAAGTTCTAAATTAAGCCAAAAGGAAACACAAAAGAACTTCCCTGATCCTCAGTAATGCCTGAGAAATTCATTACAGATCCCTGAATTTTATGAAGTGGGAAGTAAACATGACTGGAGAAAAAGGTTATGCTATCATAAAAAAATTGCTTCGCTTATTCAGAAAAATGTAGCTCTATTTTAATTGACTCCACAGGAACTGGAGATATACAGCACTGGTGAATGTCCTCGGGTATGTTCTGTAAAATTAATGAAGCCTCATTTGAAGAGCTTACTAAGCTATTTTAGGACTGTGGCTGGGAAGAAGTGGGGTGGGATTGATGGAGTTTAGGACAGTGTTATTAGAGCTGCTGTTTAGCAAGGCAAATCAGATTGTGAACTGTGGAATTAACAGCAGCTCCTTTTAAAGAGAAAATATTTCAGATACACATTTTGAATGAAAAGGAACAGCACTTCATAGACAGTTATCTGGTTTCAGGTTACCAATTAGAGAACACGGTACTTTCTGCAGCTTCCTTTAGGCTGTTTTGCATGTATTCTTCCAGGAATCCCAGCACTGGAAACCTCCAATGACACTGGATCACGGCGCTGAGTATCACAGAAAAAATGAAGTTGTCTGGCTAAAGAGCTGTCCCCAGTTGTGGTTGAACCATATTGTGAGAAATGGCATAAATAACCCAGAGACACTGAACAGCAGTGCTTCAAACCATGCATCCTGACCCCATAGGTGACACCAATGTGCTGCCCACATCCAAACAAGTACAGGATGTTACTCCACATTCATCTACTCTCCTACATGTCATCTGCCAACAGGATTTATAGCATTGTTCCTCATTAACTAATCCTACCAAAATCAATTCACTCAAAAAAAGAACTTTGCCTTAAAATTCCTAAGAGGACCACGAATAAAATACACAATCCTGAAGCTCTTCTTGCAAGTCCTTCACAAGGGGGTGAAACGACGTTTGGAATGGAAAATACTGTGAGAGACATAAATGAGAGCCTTTGCTCTAAACTTAGAAGAAAATTTAATCAATCAGAGCAGAAAACTGAGTCAGACCTCTTGAAAAGCCAGGCTTTGCTGGACAGTAATTATCCCTCTCTCTGAGCTTGGATTCAGCAGTTAACTCCTCAAGAGCATAAACCAAATGAATGTTGCAAAACGTATGGAGGTTCTCAGGTAAAATATTATCTCACAATCCCATGCAAACACAGAGCATAACAGTCTTCAAAAGTAATCGTAAGTAATTAAGATGAAAGTCTCATTCCAATCAATATTTTTTCAGGCTGGATGATGTGATAGTTGATGGTCACACCACAGGACGATGATTTTTTTTCATTGATAGCTCAAACGTTAACTAAGAGCCATAACCATACATTTTAAAAAAAAAAAAAATTGTTGCCTAGAGTCAGAAATTCTGAAAAAGAAAACAATACCTAGTCCTTAGCCTCGTCCATTTGCACAGCCGATGGATTTGTTTTGCTTATTACCTTGATGCCTTCACCACCAAGGAGGTTCAGGCACCTCTGACACTTCACAAAGACATTCAGAGAGGTAGAGTTCTTACTTCAAAGAAATTCTCATTTAATTTGAAACAAAGAGTAGTATCATGTGAAAAGCTCTCAGCTGGGCACAAATTGCAGCCCTGAAGAGCCATATTATTGATCTGAGGACACCACTAGAATAAAAAGCATTCTGTCTTAAGCAAGTCACCAGCCCTGCATGATGCACACAAAAACAGTCTGAAAAACAACTGATTGAAAATCACCTAATTATTATTGTTCTCAGATTTCTGAAAAGTTTGGAAACTCCAGAGCATTGAATAACTGATTAGTTTATTCTGTTTTACTAAAACATGAAGACAGACAGCCAAGGGTCGGTTCGTAAGTTATCCTGACATCAGTAACAAATAAAACAATGGCACGATAGATCTAGGATTCTTCCCAAAAAAATAGTGGCTGGCAATATAATTAACACCTAATAGCACTTCACAGAACATAGATCTTGTTAAAAAAAAATTGAGAGTGTTATATTTGATAGAGGCAACTCTGCTGAAACTGTGAATTGGGTTTTTGTCCAAGGTATTTGATTTATTTTATGACATCCAAAGCTTACATTAAGCAGAACTAATGGGAAATGCATCAGGAGGATTAAAAACAGTGTCACTAAAAAAATAAACAGGTAGGCAGGGTTATTATACACAACTATCTTTGGGAAGAATTGATTCCATCTTGATTTTTGACCTTATTTCTAAAGCTGACTGAGAAGGAGGCTGCCTAGTGGTCACACACCTCTGCAGGACAACTTGATGCTCAACAGGTTCTCTACAACTTATTTGGCTTTCACAAAGAATGCAACATTAAATAAAATATTACATGAAAACAAACTCAAACAAAATTCTGGGATTGTCATAGCAGAATGAATTCACCTTAGTCAGCAGCATCCTCCCAGAGAATTGTACTAGCTGCAGAGCCAACAGTAATATATTTTATCATTGTGAGGCTAACTGTCCAAATTCTTATGCTATTGTATTTACTTTTTAATAGTAAATATTTTCATCATCAGCCCTATCTCTAGACATAGAACATGGAATGTACATTCTGCTGAAATGATCAATCCATAGATTTTAAAAATTACAGCTTGGATGTATATATGAATAATATAAATATAGCCCTCAGTAACAGCACTATTTCATAGATACAGCACTGTGATAATCTCAAGTATTTTTAAAAATAAAAGTAGGATTTCATATAAATACCTTCACTAAGACTATTGTTTCTGGTTTAGGTTCAACACTGCTGCGTTTTGTTTAAGATCAGGGTATGAGTTGGCAGGAAATGCAGCTCTATACTGGGCCTGGTGTAATATAAATTGTTCCAGAGAATGTCAAAGTACAGGCAAACTATCATAAAATGAAAAGAAATCAATGCAAAACTTTTCCTACTTGACAAGCAGCTTGACCCTCATCAATTCTGCAATAATTTCTTTACCTCCATTTATTGAATTTACCCCTATTTTTTGAATTGACAACAGGCTGCCGTGTCCTAAATGCTACAGAATTCTTTTGTAGCAGTCACAGTTCCACCTGGTATGTTCACATGAACAAAACAAAAACAAAAACAAAAAAACNNCAAAAAAAACAAACAAAAAAACCCAGGCCTTTGTAAATTCTAATGAAAAATCCTGTATTGTTTAGGGGGGAAATGGACTAAGTTCCACTCTTAAATACATCCCCATTACAGCAAATCAATCCCTGAATTGTTCTACTACAACAATTTGGCCGAGGGTCTACATGGCCTTTAATGATTCAGCTTTCTGACAGCAGGACACTGAATGGTGGTGGTTTATTTGAAAAGTATAAACTCTAGTTTCGCGTTTCACGTTTTCTAGTTTCCATGAAATTAAGCAACTCATCTTGTTATTCAAACTACATGGACTGAGTTGAAAGGGTACACTACCACATACTTTCAAGTCTCTTGAATTTTAGTCCAGTGTTGTATTTTCACTATTACATTCACTTTCACATCAACATTGATCCAACTTCTATTAGTTGGAAGTTTTCCTCTTTTATTGGTGGCATTTTCATCTTTAGACCAGCACGTGACACAAAAAGCTCCAGGCTGCTTAACACTTTTACTCTTTTTCTCCCATGGAATAACTCCAAGACTCTCCCTGTGTGCCTGAAGATGTTGACACAGGTGCTAACTGCATAATTCAGCAGCAAGTAAAGAGAAGGGAGTTGCGTCCTTCATGGGAATGAGCAAAGGGCATGTGAAATGTTCTTTCCTTTCTGCAGGTCTCTAAATCTGGGATATTTTAGAGATTTGTTCAGAGATTGCAGACCAATAGAGATGAGAGACATGATCAGTCAACTAAGTACTGCAAGTCATCTGTGTTGTACTTGGAAAGATCCAGCACCTTCAGAAACAAGTGGGGCTTCCTTGATAAAGTCTAAAAGCAGGAATCCTGCCTCTGGATGAACTTTAAGGATTTATGAAAATATACAGAAGCATCATAGGCTCACTAAAGCCACAGGACTTAGAAGATTACTGAATCTGAGCCTCCACTATTCTGTGCGTATTTCATCTTAGCCAGGCAAGACTTGCATTTCTACCTGGCCTAATCCATTCTCGGAGGTTTTAAGTGATGATTTTGACATATGAATACACATTGAGTTATTCTTTACCTCGAATAGGCATCATGGCAACCCAAGTTTATTATAAAAATAAAACCTGCCTGGCCTGTAAATCTACAGCACCATCATGTTCACTGAGATTAATGTGAATAACCTCTGCAGCTGACAAGGAGCACCAGAATCAACAGCACTTCTTTTGAGTGTAAAATAATGTGATTCTCACTAAATTCCCAGTACAGTTAATGTAGATTTTGTTTGCCAAACAAAAGTAGTTTGGCAAAATATTTGCTTGATTTTTATTACTTGTTGATAATAAGGCTTATTTCATGGTAACTCTCGAGAGAAACTTGTATGGATCGATCAGTTTCAATGGATCCAGGAGAAGACCAACTTGCTAGAACCTGGCTCAAAAGTGGTTTAGAATTTACTAATACTGATATGAAATAGTTTGACGAAAAAAATGGTTTATAAAGAAGGTACACAGACTGCTAATTGCTGGTTATTTGCACAGAGCATTGTAAATCTTAGCCTAAGATAATTGCCCAAAGGAGATCAGCACTCAGTTTTGTGCACAGGAACCATTGGGTATTAAGGCAATTTATCAGACAGTCTTGAGAGAGCAAGTAGTGTCTAAAAAGTGAAGGAAAGAGAAGGAAATAATTTAGGCAGTGCTGAAAATCTGTTCCATAGTATCTAGAATAAGGAGGCCTCAGGGTAGTCTTCTGAAATTGCTGACAGTGTTAACCCGAAGATTGTTAATGCTTGTTTTCCCACTGAAAATATTTACCGAGTTTGGGTTTGTTTAGCTAAAATTCTGCTTTGCAGCACAAACAGCAGCATTAGCAAGTCAGACTCCTACTTTTCCTCACATTTTATGTTTTTTCAAATGCAGACGTGCAAGAAGGTTGATACCTTGCAGTCAACACATATGTCCGTCAGCCTTTCCTGTACACAGTATTATTAGAACTGCAGATGGCATTTCATCACATTAATTATAGAAAATGTCATGCTAATTAAAATAGAGAATGCTTTCTGACTTAATAAACAGGGGGTGCTAGACAATACTTTGTCTAATGAAGTGTTTACTAATTAAATAAAATAGTCATTTACAAAGATATTAGAGATACAGACCAAATTTCAATATGTTAGGAAAATCACTTGTCAGCTGGGCAAGATTTCCACTGCTTTTCTAAAAGTTTGGGTTGTAATGCTCTCAAGATGTAAGAGCATTATTCTGTACTTCAAAAATTATTCTGCACTAGTTTTATAATGCAGTGTACTCCTCCAGACAATCCTTTAATATATAGGACATTTCCTATTCAAAATGCCTTGCAAAGTTGTACACACAGATAATTCCTGTTCTTTCTGATCCCTACTTCCTTTTCCCATCTATGCCCAATGCAAACAAAGCAAAAAGCAGAGATCTTACAGCGCAGTAGCTACAGGGATGGAGGTGGCAGAGTGAGAGTACAAACACATTAGCTCTGCTCTTCCTACTTTCTTGCACTTCAGAATGAAGTGACCAGACATGGATTGACCTAGAAAATTAAAATTTCCATCCATACTCAATGTATCTTTCTCTTTTCCTAACCTGCTCACTGGTTTGCAGAGCAAGTCAAGCTCAGTTCATGCCAATTTTCAGTGGTCCCAGTTGCTTTAGCATATTGATGTATGAAAATCTTCAACTCTGCTCAACAGCCAATATTCATTTATGAAATTGATTTCTTCCCTGTCATGCAACTGCACAGGATCATGTTTCAGTATCACACAAGCCTGTGCCCACTTCAGACAGAACAGAGGGACCAGACAGCTCCCAAATATTAACAAATCTACTGCGGGATTGATTTACAAGAAAGAAAACAACCCAACAATGAAATATATAGTGCAGTGGAGGCAAGCCTTTGGAGTTTGAACTGAAGCAGATGAGGAAACACTCACTGCAGAGCTGTGGGAGGCAATAAGGAGGACAGTGACCAGCAGCCACAGGTCATAATGTCTGTGACAAGCTCAGCTGGAAGAACATCACTGTCTGCTGCCTATGTCACTTCTAGACATGCTGGAAAGATGGAAACACAAGGGCATTACTTCACAGAGACAACAAAGACAGAGACAGATAAATTGAAACACAGGTGACCACAGAGAATGCAGCTGGATAAAGCTCCAGTGACTGTTCTGGCGCTCCACCCAGACACATTGAGCAATCCAGGTGTGCTGTCAGCTCAGTTTCCACAGCAAAACTAAACCATATATTCCTCTACTCTGTACTGCAATGGTAATGGAAAGCTGTTCTAATTCACAAATTTCCAAGTTTTTCCTAGAAGTTTATCAAATCACTCGTAACTTAAGTTGTAGCCGTTTTGAGGGCTTTGGTCCTGCTATCCATGGCTCAGAGCAGTTTGGTGAAGCTATTTCTTCTCCAATATTCCTGGATGAGCAAACTGCCATGCAGTTCTCTTCTGCTCTCCTGGTACTCTGCTTGGGAGCGAGCACAGCCCCTCTGCATGGATCAGCTCACTCAAAACTTATCAAACCAAGGCTGCCCCAGCACGGTCTGCCTCATTATGTTTCAAGAGCACACTCTGAATAACACAGCTACGCCTGAGCTTCAGCTTTCCAAAATCATAATCTGCAAGCAAGATGTTGACATCGTTTAAGGAGTTGTCTAACAATTAGAAAAAGTTGCAAGAAAATAAAGAGTTGGGCCGTTATTATTCTCCTAGAAGAAGAATTAAAAGCGTCCCTCATTTTAGAACACAACTGGTCAAAGCACTACAAAGTAAATTAACAAAAATAAGTGCAAAAATCTAAGTGTGTGCCAGCATAAATGGGAGGCAGTTATCTAAGCCAAAGAGCAACGAGTTGATGGACTAAAGCACAAAATGTGACTGTTTCTACCATTCCTCCCCATGCTTTCCCCATCCCATATCCATAATGCAGAAATCTCCGTCTGCATCTCTGTCATTACTTGGAGGAAAATGTCAGGGATATTCATTCCCCCCCTTAGAGCAAAGCATTAAACATGATTTCATTGTGTTAAAAGCTGGGATAATAGACTTCAGTCTATTAGTCCATTCCAATTTGTTTGAAAGGCAATTAACAGTAAATCAACACCAAAAGAAAAGGAGGGGAAGTGGTTGCATTCACGGCAGAGCCTTTCTTCTAGGCCACACCACTGCTCAAGGGCACACAACTTTGGGTACCTACTGTTTTCTTTAGCCATTCTCTATGTTTAAAAAAAAAGAGATAGAGACAGAGAGAGAGCCTTCAAATCAGACAAACTGCTAAAAACTTTTAAAGATGATGAGGGGTGAAACTTCTAACAACACTTTGGTTTTCTCAGCCCATGCCACATGCTGGTGAAACATCAAACATTGTTATTTTGCCAGCTCCAAAATTCCGACTAAACTCCTCAGTTTTCCCAACTACTTGGAAACGTTTTTGCTCTCTTGCACTGCACCAAGGGCCATTACTGAGCCAGCTTGGCAATGGACTCAGACAGCTGTTGTCCAAATAGTGTACATGTCCCCAGAATACTGAGAAAATTAGGGAACAAATTCTCCGTCTCGGTCACACATCCTATTCCAGCCTCTTCCCCAGAGGGATAATAAAGCACCACAATAGAGCAGCACTTCTCTGGCAGCCTTGGGAGTTGACCTTTCTGCTGATCCAAGCCAGATGGAACACAGACAACTCCACTGCGGAGCCGGCAGCGTGGCCCGGGCCGGATCTCACACAGACTGCTGAATTGGCAAGGCTGCACTCTGGAGAAGACAGTCATTTCAGTGAAGGGAGATTTACACGCTTCTCTACTCCTGTACAATTGCAAATCTCAAATAAAACTGAGTATTTCAGCTTGCAATAGGAATGTGAACTGCCTAAGCCTTCCAAACAATCGCTCTGAGGGCTCGCCATCACCCCTACTTCTGCAGTGCTCCAGATGCAACTGGCATTTCCTAGAAAAGCCTGACAAGTGAGAAAATTAAAATTCAGTGGCTATGTACATATCCCAGTAAAAGGCCAGTCTCTGGAGCAGCCGCAGGGCTGCAGTTTTCTCACTCCCTTTTGTCCCCATGAGGGCATCTCAGCAAGCTGACTCAGGCAGAGCCGGCGGCTCAGTGCCCAGCACCACGCTCAGGCAGTGACAACATCACAGCAATGACATCCACATGGCCCCAGGGCCGTCCTTAACAAGCTCTGTAATCCAGCTCCTGGGTGTCTGGCACACTCAGCAGACCACATCCAAGGCAAACAAGGTCATGGAGTAGGATTTCCAGGTGTACACTGACAATGCTGATTTTTTTTTTTTATTTTATACTACTGAAGGACAAACAAAGTATTTTATTATAAAAGTAAACAAAGGCAGGCAACTTTCTGTTCACAATTACTTAACTTGCTTCTTCCAAATGTCATTCTGATTTATGAGAACAACATGTTGATTAAATGAAGATCATTAGCTCGGAAGAATTATCATGCACCCGGTAATATATAAATCACACCAAGGCACTGTTTTGAGATTTTATTTGTATCTTTTAATGAACCTTAAATACTTGTCTATATTAAATTATTTCTACTGATCAGTCATCTGTACTTTAAATAAAAATCACAGATTCAAGAGTCACATGTGCCATGAAGATTTTTTGCCAGAAATATGTGTATTTCTGTATTCCTGTGTATATAAATTCAACTCACAAAATGAGAGCAATTTAGGCCCTGTTTTCATATGTGTTCATCACCTACCAAACCACTGAAGTTCTTGGGAAATAACCACGCCAGGTAATTGGAAAATTAAATGGTGAGTCTGTAGGTATCTAATCAGCATAGATATGGAAACACAGATTTGGCACCAGCATTTGAACATACTGGCAGAATTTCCTTTGGCACCCATTCATTTTGGATGCCATTGTTTTGTCTGTACATGTAATTCCACTGCTCTGCTGGAGTGTGGGGAATTGGACAGGCAGTGCCAGGGACTGCAGGATCACCAGGAGAGTGCTGGGCTTGACCCAACAGGTGCTGCCCTGCCTGGCAAGCTCTGGGTAAACTCTGTGAGAGCAGGATGCAGGTCTGGAGTGGAAATGACCTAGGAAAGTGTCTTACCCTCAGGATTCAAACAGAAAACTCAGGTGTAAGCTCAAACTCACACAAGCAAGCCTTTTGATCAGAACACATCAGCATTAAGCCTGTCATACTGGCCTGGAAAGGATTCTGACTGCATTTTGGAGGACTCGCCAACAGATTTTATTTGGCTCAAAGATGAAGCCTCGGCTCCAAATGGAAAGAGACACAAGCAATTAAGTCTCGATCGTAACATCATCATGTGCTTCACTTTGCTCCTCTCAAAATGACAAAGGTGACACGTCGGTAAGGGACATTTTGTGCTGCTTATCTCTACAATTAATTTAAAATAAAGCGTAGCTGAACAGGAACATTACAAGAAGAAGAAAATCAAGGAGAGGTTGAACAATGGCATTCTTGGCAAGCCAGCAACTGTTCTTTACCAGCACGAACATTGAGTGGGAATTTGACAGCATTTCCAGCAAATGGAGGAGCACAAGCCTCCTCCAGGTGTGATGTGCAAGTGAAACAGCAGACGCATTCTCCATGCTTTAGTCATACGTGAGTTTCCAAGAATAAATATTTAAATTACGTTTCCAAATTTATCCTAATAATTATGCCATGGAATTACACCTCTTACCTGCTTCTGATAAGAGAATTCAAGCAATTCAGCTTTTATTTTCCATTTGAATTAGGCTCCCCTTTCAGATTAACATTATTATTCCTTTTATTAGTTTCTGGTTTTCCCTAAGTAAAAGTGTAATTTTTTCATTGAAACTCTAACTTCATTAGTAAGTCCATACTTGCTCAATAACTGCTGTAGACATAGAAAATATTCTGTTCAAAGTTTAATGCACCTGTCTGGATTTTTTTTTTTTTTAATTTTTGTACTATAAAAAAGGAGGACAGTATCTGGAAGGATTGCATAAAATAGAGTGTCAGAGCTGAAAAATACATACCTGGTGCTCATAATTAGCAATTATTAAATGGAGCTATAATAAGCACCATTATGCTATGAGGAAAGCCTGAATAAGAAGATTCTTGCATTTTCTCCTCTGGTCCATTACCAAGAATATAAGGGCATGAAAGAAGGGCTGATCCAAATACAATAGCAGGAACAAAATTTGTTTTGGTGTAATTTTGCCTCTGGAAGAACATCCATATTTTCATGCCTAAACATTTTGCTTTGGAAGAATATTAAACATCTTTCTAAAGGAGGGATTTTAAATATGTTTACACTTACTCATTTTTATCATCTTTAGTAAATATTTTCCTGATGGTGAAATTGTCAGACAAATCTTGTTATTTTCATTTTCCATGCAATTAAAAATAAACCAAACCCTTCATGCACCTAATTGAAACACAGACAGAAATGCTGCCATATTTCCCAATTGTAGAACACTTTTAGTAGTTCTATAGAAAAACTTACTCTGGTTTACAGGTTGAAATTTAAGTCACTACAGGGAAGCCACTTAACAGTTCAATATGCTCACATGAAGTATATGAACTTGATATTGTCTTCCAAATTATATATTCCAAGTACAGAAAGGCTGGACCGTCAGAATTGACAGAAACACAAGAGACTGCACTCATTTTATGCAGATTCGGAGGTCTCAAGGCCAAAAGAGCTCATTATGTACCTCCATCCTGAATTCTTTCAGAGGCAAGATTACAGGATTATGACCTGCAATTCTGGCACCAGGCCTGTAATTTCCTGTTAGGTTTTCCTTAATAAAGTGCATGCAGGCTTGCTTTAAACACTTTGGTGCAGAATCTACTATAGCTCTTGATTTAATATTATGAGCTGACAAATGAAAAAAACAAATCCTACTAGGATGCCATTAACACCTTACTTAAAGACCTTTCACTATAATAATGCCTGGGGGGAATTAGCAATAAAAGAAATGCATTTAATTTTACAGTGCAATGTGGAGCACACTAAGGAGATGCCAGAAATTGGAGCCTATTCTGCTCTGTTCTGTGGAGTGCCCACTTCAACTGTCTGAATGCAGTTTATGAGTTTATGCCACTGAAACTATTCACTGTTAGGGTAAAAACACAGGCTACGTGATATGGGGATGAATCCAAAGATGCATCCAGCTACTCAATTTCTATTACATAATTTAATTAGGTTGTGCATATAAGTTTCTATACTCCATATAAAATCACATATATTCAATCTGCACAGAGCAGAAACATTTCTTTTTCTCCTGTGGCATTTTCCCTAAACATGAAGTGACAGCATTACTGTCCCTGTAACACTTAGACAAAAAAAAAAAAAGCAGCGTTGTATCAGCTTTCAAGGCACAGCCCTGAACAGGAAACAGAAGTATTCCACCTTTTTTCTCCAAGAAAAGAACCCAGACCTGGAGCTTCCCAGGAAGGAAACTACCTCCTAGGAAGAAAATAGCTACTGCATTTGAGGATAGATGTCTTGTTTCAAGCCGATGCCAAGAACCCTTGGCCTGATACCAATGACTCCAAGAAAGACTTTTCACATTCCTTACTCAGCAGCAGGGTGGAGGAAGAAAAGCTCCCAAGCTCCCTGGAGTGAAATATCAGCACTACGAGTCTGTGCTCAGTGATGAGGACATGCTTGGCATACTTGGCTTGGGAGATGAGAAGAGAGGAGAGAGAAGTGCTTTAATTCTCCCTCTAAAAAAAATTTAAAAAATGAAAGAAAAAAGAAAGTGGAAAAAAAACGAAAACATAAGAGTATCTCTTGGCAGGGCCAGGTTACTTATTCCACACAAGGAAACAGCATGGAAAGCAGCTGGGAGAAAACTGTAACTTTCAAAATATTTGAAACTCATCATGGACAAATTTGGCGCAGCTTGGATCTGGCGCTTGCTTCAGGACTTAATCACTGTTCTCCTTACCTCTAGGGGAAACATTGGGAGTATACAACATAAAAAGCAAAGAAAAATATATTCATTTTCAGTAAATAAGCAATACCTACAGGAGTACCTATGAAATATAATTTTATTTTCAGCTATGAAAAGACAAAAAGCTGTCACTCATGCTTTTGCAGTCTTATAGCCAGTTAAACATTCTTCCTCTGAAACACCACAAGGCAATGGAAATAAAGCATAATGTGATAAACAATCTGCATCCTATTTCTGCTAGCTTTTCAAGACAAACAGCCTTTGAAATCTTTCAGCACAGAGTTATTTCCAAGTTCTGGGTTTCTACGTGCTACTTCTAGTTAGTCATTAGTTACTTCTAGTTAGTATCTGAGATTCTATTGCATTTATTTTTCACTTGTAAAACAGACACTTGAGGGTGAATAAACAGCCCAATGCTAGCACACCCTGACACAGTTAAATGCTAAAGTGATGTGGCATCTAACCCTACACAATATTTAATTTTACATATTTCATCAGACGATGTTCCTGCACTAGTTATAAATGCAATTAAAAAGTCCTACAAATATTTAACAAATTGTAAATATTAGCTACATTGTGGAAACCACATCAGGATTTCTTATATCCTTGAAAATATAATACTCATCCTTTTTAAGAGCACACTCATCCTGTTGTGAAGTTCTACTACCTGTCTGATAAGTGTTCATACACTAAAATTATTCAATATGTCCAATTAAAATCAATCATGTCAAAATTAATCACAGATAATGTGATTATTCATCACACACCAAGAGAATAGTATCAATCCCAGAATTTCACACACAGCTTATTTAAAAAAAGAGTACAGTTCACATAGCAAAAATGTGAGGTAAACTCTTCTATGTAGCAACCAACAAATGCAGTGCCTACTGAAATCCTGAGTTTCATGCAAAATAAGAAGAGGACAGGGTGATACCCAGCACTGGGAGACCAAACTGAGACGTGTGGCTCAGCAGATGCACAAAGAGGAGAAGGATGAGGGTCACGGCCCAGGAAGGGCTCATGTCTCAGATCTGAACCTGCTCCCCTGGCACAGCACCAATCACTTAATATAGATCATTAATTCGTTCAGATTTACTTGTGTGCCAGAGATGCTGGCCAAACTAACATAGAAATAATCAATATAATTGACAATGTGTATCGGCAAGTGCAAAACTGGTGACTTTTTCCCACTTTAAATAGGTTTTTCTTCCATAAGAAGAAAAGTCAGCTTAGAGAAAATGTTAAAATATTTTACAGCTTAATGCATTGAGGCATCTTCTGACTGATAAGTCAGTCACAGGGGCAAAACCCCGAGAGCAAACCCCAACTGTGACAAGGGCACTGCTTTCTACATCATTTACACTGCATCACATCCTGAGTGTTTTGCCTGTCACCCAGAGCAACTTCAGCTATAAAAGCATCCTGCTTAGCTTTGTGTCCTTTGAGTTCAAAAAGGTTTTGAGCAGCTTGAGTACAGAACCAGTTTATAATACTTTATCCTGGGATTGCTCACGGCGCCATTGGCAGTGACCAAAGTGCACTCCGATGCCTTCATTAGATGGCAGCAAAAACTGTGGTGGTCAGGAGAATTCCAACCAGTCAGATTTTTCATTTGGACACCAAATTACATGGCCAATATTTTTAGTTCTGTTATTATGAGAGGTTTATTTATGCCCCTGCATCCTTCCATTGGTAACATACTGTAACAAAGATTGAACTGAGGCACGTAAAACACTCGAGCTCAGAGAGCCAGCTGGGGGAGAGGGTCATTCCTGCCCAGGGAAGGGGCACTAGGAAAGGGAATCTGCATTATATTTCATGGGAGAAATTGTTCTCAAGTCTAGAAGAATGCATAGAAAAATTTCTAGTTTTCCTTCTGTACTTCTGCAGTAAGAGATGCCCTTTCCAATAGCCCTAGGCTGTATCAACCAGAAAGATAAAGCATTTATTATTTATTAGTCTAACCCTTGGACTACTCCTTTGTTTTTTAAATTATTTGGGGTTTTTTTTTCACCAGGCTTAATTCTACTTACATTCAATTTTCTCCAGCTGAACTGAAAGCTGGAAGATAAACAGGTAACACTTATGGGGTTGGTTACTTGATGACAGTTCTAGAGCAACTCACACAGTCAGAGACCAGAAACAATGACACTGAAGAGTAAAGGGACTGTTGAAGTCACAAAACCTGACCCCTTGTACATCATTTTGGAAAACTAAACTATCAAAAAGCCAGAAATTCTTCTAAAAGGCAGCAACAAGAAGACAAAAATATGCCAAACACAGCATAACTTAAAGAACATGTTTAACAGCAATAAATGTGCATGAGTCTATATCCCAGGACCTCATTAATACTACAAAGGTATCTGTAGATTCAATTTTTCTTCAGAGAAGAACGTCTGAACACATTAAACATGTCACAAAAAACGATAAATAAAAATTTTAAACAGGGCTTGCTAGATATAGTAGTAAAGAAAGAATCTTAGTTTTAATTTCTCCCTAAAGCTTATAGCTAGAAGGAAATTAACCATTATCAAATTAAAAAACAAACAAACAAACCCACAAACCAAAAACACACACAAAAAACACACAAAACCCCCATCCAAGATCCGCAACGAAGCCCAAAATAAACAACTAAAACCAAAATCCAGTTTTTTGATATTCCACTTGTAAGGAAAGAATCAGTAGCTGTTATCAGTCATATTATATAACCATGAGATAGAAGAAGAAGAGAAGGAGATGCCCTTACAGAGAAGGACACTCAAGGAACAAATTGCATTTCCAAATGTTCTTCATCTTGGTGGGAAGCATCTTCTATGAGAGGAAATAGATAAACTCTTAACTGATACAAAGATAGAAAAGATATGGAGACAATGCTGCAGAAGAAAATTGGCATTGCTTGTGGCAGAATCAGAATGAATATTTATGATCTAGATTAAAAAAAAAATTAAGAAATGGTATTTACTTGCTTTTACAGACAACACGCCAAAATTCTTGCTGGCTGTTCACCAGTGAATTCCTTAAATTAATCTTTCCCCCTCAGAGGAAATGACTAACACTAAGAAAGACTATTCTCATTACAGAAGACATAAGAGATTATTTCAGCTCACCAGCTGGTGATTCCTGAAACAGAGAGAGATACACAAACCCAAAATATTCCCATAAAATGTAACAGGAATACATTCACGTTTGGTCAGCATTAAGAGTTATTGCTATTCATGAAGGACCTGTGCAGGTAATGCTTGAGCGTTAGAGGAAATTCACAGCAAATAAAAGGTACCAAAGTAAAAAGTCAGTTCCCTGGATTTCAAAAGCAAATTCATACTTACAGACAAACATTTCCCAGTCTCTTCAAATCCACAGCAGACAAAACGAGCTGACAAACCTCCCTTCCTCATCCTGCTGTTTTTCAATAGATGGAGGAGATATCTAAGTGGCTGCCCCAGACATTCGTCAGGAGTGATCCTGGAACAGACTCAGCGAACCCTCGGCGGAGACGGAGGTGTCGGAGCCTGAATGCACAATCAGGGACTTTGTCATGGACCCTCTGCACGGGGTGGCTGCACAAGGACAGCAGCTCCACGTGGAGCATGAAAAAACAGCGGGGTGCAGAGCTTTCCCTGGAATCAAGGAGCAGCCACTCTGACAGAAATAAAGTGGAAAATGACAGGAAGGGAGGTTGTGGGCTTGATATTTCTGGGTCTGAGAGATTTTAGCCTGCTAGCAGCTGCTGACTTTCTCCCAAGGAAAAATTTCTCAAGAAAGCTCATTCTCAAAACAACCTTGGCAAACAACTATCCTCTCTCAAAACAATCTTTCTGCAGGTGGTGTTTTGCTGTTTCTCTAGTTTAAGCAATGGGATTAGAGAGGTGTCGTTCCTATTCACCAATCATGTTAAGTCTGTATCAGAACACCTTATAAAAGGCAGTAAGAATTAGACAGTAAAGCCTTTTTTCTATGCTCTTTGCCTTCTGAAATATTTGGAGTCTCTCATCTTTCTTTCGTGTCCTACAATGACAGGAGGTATTGGTGACTTCAGTGCCACTCTGGCCACAAAAGTGTGAATTTCCTGCAGAAGCAACAGCACATCAGTGGGGTGACTTCCACCACTGGCTTTTTGTAACCTTGCAAGGACTTTAACCTCATTATATTCTAGGTGCAGGACTTTATATGGTGCTACATGTAATACCTCCATTGTAATTTTGCCTTTTTAAAGCTACATACTAATCAATTTAATATGGTGCTTGTGGTGCCACCACACAGACTTCCCATTTTAAAAGGCCATTTGGAGGGTTTTAATAAGTCATTATTACTTGGTGTCTAGTTTATAACTGCAGAGTATTTCTTAGCACAGATTGCCCCAGTATTGATGTGAGGCAGTAGCACAGGCTATAATTATTTAAGTAAAAGACATGGGGCTTTGAGATTAAACTGGCTTTGAAACAAAATACTTCATCCAGCTTAACTAAGCACTCACCTCAACAACACCTGCAGGGAACAGTGGCTGTCCAAGAGAGAAAATGAGTGCTTACAGTTTAAAATTCAGCTTCAGAATTCTGAAATACCTGAATCCTTCCAGTGATACAGAGAATTGGGTTTTGCTCTCTGTAGATTGTATTGTGATATTGCCTATCAGTCATGTTAGCCTGTGGTATTTCTTTTAATGGGAAAAAGTACATTTTATAGCATATACAGCATATATAACATTAGCACTTCTTCCACAAATTTGAAAAACAGTGATCTTAGCACTGAGCGTAACAGAAGCAGTGCCACTATAAAGTACATTAAACTCCTGGGTTTCATTTTAATGATGACCTATTTTTAATGATTTTTTTAACAGAGAGAGGAAACACCTGACTTTTCTCTAGACATGTGATCACTGAAGATTCCTGCACCTTTAACTTCTATCAATATTAACTGATATTGCAGAAAGGCTGCAGAGAGTAGTCTGAAAAAGCTGTGCAAAATAAGAGCTATACAATAAATTCCATAGATCTATAGCTAGAAGATTTCATTAATTCCTCCAAAGGATTACTTTCTAGTTTTAAGAGAGACATTACCTCAGTGGCAGAAGCCAGAGGCCCCTTGGAACTGGGTGAACCACACTAAGATATTGATCATTAGGAGAGTTAAGTATTTTGGAGAAAGGGAAGAGGAAAATAAAATCACTTAGATCAGCTTTTGAAAAGAGAGCTCAAGCTGTGTGCTTCAGCTGGAGATGTTTTACCACTGTGCCTTTTGACATGACAGATGGCACTGTCACCCAAGTGAGCACAAAATCAGGTTCAAATGACCTCAGTGGCGATCACAATGGCTCTAAGCCAAGTTGTAGGAAGTAGGATCTGACCCTACAGATAACCTGTCCCTGTTTGTGTGGGACTTTCCAGATTGATTGAACTGAAAAGAGGTTTGCCACATCTCTAAAAAAATGTTAGAAACACTACAAAATAGAAAACAACTTTGTTTTCCTTCTTGTTCCATTAATTGCTCCTAAAACACTCTGCGATTCAAACCTTTACATTTTTTCAAGATAACTTAAAGCCTCATTTACCTCACAGCTTCCCCATTCGACAAAAACCCTTAAGCATCTCAGTACTGAGCTGACCCACAACCAGCATTTTTACATAAATGCATATACTTCCCTCTGTCTTTTTTCAGTTCAGCTGCTATGGCAAAACATTCAGTCAGGTTTTTAGCTGAAAAGGAGCAAGCTTCATAGTGATATCAGAAAGGACAAAACACCATCACTTCAGCACCCACAGCAGCCAAACCTTGCTTTAACTATGTGCAGCTCTTCAAAAAGAACTGAGAACTGCTGTTATGTCTGGGATCAATCAGTGCTGTGAAAGGAAAGGCTTCCAGACAGGCTCCAGTCACACAGGTGCTGCAGCAATCCTACTTCTCCCTCTAATTGTCTCAATCTTATTGAAGATGAAAAAGGAACTCATAGAGATGGCAACTCCATGCATACAGTGAATGCAGAAATACAATTTATATTCCTCTCTGGAGATGCTCTAAAGCAAATTCTATTATGAAATCCAATATTAACTTTAGGATAAAAATCGGTGCATTTCCACAGGCGCCATAAGTACATATAGTATTGTATACACATTTGATACTAACAAACTTCTTTTAGAAGGAGTTATATGGGTGAATATATTCCCTTTCTAATTTGGATGATTAAAGGCCCCTTGCTTCAGTGATATGTACCGCCACAAGCCCCCAGCTGGGCAAGCAGTAGAGAACTAAGAGCCACTCTTTTCTCTACTTCAACTACTGTTGTAGGTTAACAGGGGAGTAGAAACAATTAAAACTATCAGCAGAAATTAATTATTGTTTAGATTTTTTTTTCCATTCCCTCCCTGGGGATGCAAAGGTTCTGCAGGTCACTTATATTCTCCTCTTCCTTTATAGATAAATTGATTGATTTGTCTTGATATGTGTTGGTAGAAAAATCTTAGGCACAAAGTAGAGAAAGTCTACCCAGTAGAAGAATCCATTTTATTCATTAGTTTTGTTTTTTTTCTTTACAAATGTATCATTTCCAGCACCAAGAAGTCAGATTGAATACAAAAATTATCTGACTTGTGCTACAAACAGGTAAATCCTCTGACTACCACCAACAGATCTTGGCTGTTGTATGCTTTTTATTAATTGTATATTTGAAAAGAGCAGTATTCCTGAGAAATCTCTCTTACCACCAGAGATTTTGTAAGAAATGTAAAGAAACATTGTATAATTATACCTGCTGGGCTGTGTATTTTTCACAGGATGAGCTGTTCTGGAGGTAGGCTGCCTCTAAGTACCATTCAAGTGTTTTTTCAGTGTGCTTCTTTGTCATACACACCCCCTGTTCACGAGCAAGACTCAGGATGTCATTGTGATCTGTAGTTCCTCTGCTTCTCCTGACAAGTAGCAGTTCTAACTCTTCTTTCATCAGGGGGAAGAGGAGGACTCTTCTCTGAATTGAGAGGTTTTGCTATTTCTTGCATTTATCTTCTTTTCTTTAAATACAGCTAGGCTTCCCTTTTTTTTCCCCCCCCTCGTTTTACCTCATTTCCTTTAGAAGAGTATTTGTGAGGAAAAGCCCCACTGCTTATCGTGACACCACATCAAGCACTGAGTGTTTGCATTGGGGCTCCAAAGTAACTCATGAGTTTCTTCCTTTTATTCCTGCAGTAAGGAATTCTATTCCTTTCAGACTTTGAAATATTAAAGATTAAGAAGTCCCAAGAATAGCATTAGAAGCCCACGTTTTAATATTAAAGAATCAGCATTAGCTAGGGCATCTCCAAATGTTAAGAGTGTAAATATTCACATATAGGAAAATAAATTTCTGGCTATATTAAGCTGTATTTTTAATACAATCGCCTGAAAAAATAAGTAAACATTAGAGCACTTTAGGTTGTGAGAGCCGCCGAGTAAACCTCAGGAGTAGCTAAAGGCCATTCTATCCATGAATGTTTTAATTCAGTTTTGGGGGTGCCTCAGCTCCCAGTGCCTGCAAACATGGGATCAAATATATGATCAAGTAGAATCATCCTTCCCCACAACACCTTGCCCCTTTCCATACCTCCTGATGTGTGAAGAAAGCAAACATAAAAATATAACTTTGCTGATCTGTGCTTCCTTACAAAGCATTGAAAAAAACCCTACCTATTATAAGCAAAATGAAACCCAAAGAAACATCCTGAAAGTTATAAAATACAACTCAGTGATCTGCGAAGACAAAAAGAAGTCTGTTAAATAAAGCTTCATGAATGATTCACAAGGCCCAGAACTCCCTCTATTTCCAGCAGTGATCTCAAGCCAGTTTAATATTTCTAGGTAAATAATTCATGTTACTTTTGTTTCTAGCAATAACGCCTTCTCAAAAATGTTGGCTGCACAGTATGCTCTGCTCTTTCTCTGGATTTGCAGGCTGAAAGAACATCACTTAATTCCACTTCCAGGCGTGATCATCACCTGGTTTTGAGTATGAATAAAGAAGAATGAATAATGACCAAGGTCTCAGGCATAGCTTCAGCTGTGATATATTAAAATGGCCATGAACATGGAGAAGTAAAGTTGGTATCTGTACATTAGATACAGAATCACCACAAATGATGGAGTACTTCTGAGAGCAGGCAGACAGTGAGAACTGAATGCTCAGTATTTCCAAGGACAGTCCCACGACAATGTGGAAAGGCACAGAAAGATTTGAAAGGACATTTGAGTTAAGAATGGCCTCCTGATACAGACTTAGCTCTTACATTTTGCAAGGATAAAGTCTGCAAGCAGCAATGCTCTTTGCCTCAAAACCTGTCCTTATATATTCCACTTTCTGACTTGCTGTGGGGAAGGCAATTATGTTACAAAGATTGTTATTTAGCAGGTTTTTGCTGCCATAATGAAAATGATCTTCCTATATGGGATAAAATAGTGCTGTTGTATCCTACAACAGCAGCTGTCACAGAGCTGTAAACGTTACAAGCTCACCGCTATTCAAAGAGCCAATTTTGGGACATTAAAAAGGTAACACCGCTTTACGCACGGATTCCCAAGAACAATTACCCCGTGCAGCTTCAGCTACCAGAACAAGCAGAGAAAAAAACCACCTTTCCTGAGCTATCTGCAGAATTATCTTTGCCTTCCAAAAAAACTGTGGGAGACCCGAAATCTCAGGGTGTCATAATGTGGGCCATCATGGCCACCAGCAATTATCCCAATCGTCATGGTGATTTATGCTGGCGCTGCAGCATGGAAGGGCAGGGAACCGTGGTGGCTCTTGCCATTTGTCTGCACAAGAGCCCAGCAGTTGTTCACAACGACCGCTCTTGTTATGTTTCTCCCTACCAGCTTTGTGTCACAAAAAATAAGATGCAAAGCCATCATGATCCACCCATGATAACGCCTGCTGAACTACAGCGTGCTCGGATAAAGCCGCTGTTATGTCACTCAAACGTGCACGGAATCACAAACTGGGAGGGAATACAACTATTCTGAGCACAGCTGAAATCCTATTCACTCTGAGCAATAGGGATAAGTGGGCTAAGATCAATCACACCAAGCACAGTATCAATAACAATAATGTCAGTATTGCCGTGATCGAGCGCACACATAGAAATAGGGACGCTTGAGGTAGGAGCTCAAGGAGGGCTAAGTTTTATTATTCGACACACAGCTGAAGCAGAGACAAAGAAAAATGTAATTTTCAATAATATTTAATACATATGTGCAGATGGGAATACCTCCTACACATTATCTGTTTATTCCTATTGGTGATCTGCTTAAGGAATAGTCTATTAATCACATCTTTTACTGCCGTCAGCTTTGATTGCAAAATTGTCATGAATAATAAATAATTTCCTCTACCATCTCCAGAGGCTCAAGAAAAAGTACAGCAAATTCCTTTCATCCCCATATGTATCTCTCCCACAAATTTATGCCTCTTTCAATTTCAGTTCCCCCTCAAATGATGTATTCCAAGCTGGAAAAGGGGGAAGACATTAGTTATCAGGGCATGCTTCACTCCTAAATATCCATCACTTAGTCCCTCACTAGCAGTGAAATCTACTTTATCATCACTAGTGGGGATACACTTCAATTCTGACAGAAGCCATTGAGACAGACTTTTAACAGCAACCAACAGAAGAACAAAACAGAGTTTTCAGCAATTCCAATTGGTTTCAATGCCAGGGTAATTTCACCTAATCAACAGAGACTGATTCAGGTTGGAGCTCTAGATAGTTATTGATTTGGCTTTGGAGTTTTTAAAAAGGAAGAGCCAACATCTTTGCTTCCAAACACTTCTGCAACTGTCATGTTCAAAGCTCTAGATTTTGCAATATTTAAAACACTATGATAATCTAAGATGATGATCTTATGTTATTAGTTCCACTGACATTTAAGAACTTCTGCAATCACAGTTCAAAAAAAAAAAACCCTCTCTCTGCCAACTTAAAGGTACAAAGATAAAAATAAATAACTCAATTACATCAGTAATATAAATCACTATAATGCTATCATTAACTTAATTGACACTATGCAAATTTACATGAGCTCTGGATGTGCCTTTTATTTATAGGGGTTTTATTTTTGAAGATACAAACAGTAACCATGCCAGATCAAATCTTGCAGTTTGAGTGGGTTTAATCTACCAATTAAACCCCCAAGATGTACTTTAAAAAGAAGAATCTGGTGAAAAATTGACAGTCCTTTGTTGGAAATACAGGTGATGTTTACCTGTGTTCTGGGTGCTGGCAGAACCGCTATGCAGAATTTATAAGCGTGTTTTAAATATATTTTAAGCAGCACTTCTGCTGTCTGCCTTATTCCTGTAGAAGTGAATTTCACTCTTTAGAGCAAAATATTTTCTATGCACTGGTGCTAATTTCTCAAGTTTATGTCTCAGCTTAGACATATCTTTTGTTACTTCTTGTCTTTGTCACTTGTTCTGTCCTTCCAAGACACAAACTTATGTAACCCTGTCATTTCAGTGTGCAACACCACAGACGAGGGAGGAGTTTGCAATTGGGAGGTTTCCAATAATCAGATTTCAGCCCAGCCTCTATACACTGCAGACTGATATTAGAAGAGAATTCCAAGTTTAAGTAGCTGGTTATCCCAAATTAGGAATTCTTGATCTCTGTTAAGATGTCCGCTATCATCTTCGAACTCCAGCACTAAGATTAGTCTGAAGAAAGATTTTCACATGCCAGCACTACAGCAGAGTGTACTGCATATAGAAGTTTCTGGGGTTTTTTCTAGTTTCTTCAGAAACCTGCAGATTCAATAGAGCATGGCTGACCCAAGCTGAGCTTCTGGCTCTCAGACAGTGGCCCAGGTATGTGGTTAACTCCCATGAAGAGCAACAACACAACACCTGCAAACATGCAAGATGAAAAGGTGCCTTCCCCAAGCAGAATTGGGAGCAATGCCGTGAGATTTCAGCCAAGCAGCCACAAGAGTTCTGTGTGGGTCCCTTGGCATGAGATCACACCTTTTCTGTGGTTTGACTCTGCCCACGGGCACCTTTAGACTGGCTATTGATTGTCACTGCAATACTCTAGCACACAAATATACAGACTGAGCCTAAACAGAAACATTCTGCATGGCTGTTATGATTTGAGAAAAAAAGAGAAAAAACAAAGCCATTCTAGGAACATGAAAAATAGAAAGAAACAGTTGAAAGTGAGGTTTTAGATTTTTCTCCCTACATGTCAAACTGCACTTTCAAATCCCTGAGAAGATGTTATAGGATAAAAGCAAGTCTGACAGCTATTCAACAACCCAGATCTTTCAGTAACAAAAAACAAGCAGCAGTTTTCGGTGCACACTGCAAAGAATAGCCAAGTCTTAGAGGAACAAAAAACAATTCAATTGTTCCTTGTCTTAGGAAAAAAGTTCACAGATATAAAGAACCTGAATAAAGACAAGGCACAAGTTTCTTCTCCTCATTCTCCTTCACTCATTCAGTCAAAGTCTTCAGAGAAGAGACATTCACAGCATGAGCCTTGCCCAAGTGTGGGCACAGTAAACATGTGAACTGAAGGGGATGTATTCTGACAACCACAAAACGTACCTCGATACTTTAACATCCTGATTAACCCACGAAGTCTTTAGTCAATCCGAAGACATAATCAGCATGTGAGTTACAACAATAACAACAACACAGTGCACAAGTGCTTGTTTTTTGGTTTGGGGGTTTTTTTTGTGTTTTTTTTTTTAAAGAACACAAAATTTATGGCAGGTCACTTGGTTATGCTATGCTCCTGCACCCTTGCCTTTCAGCACACCGAGCTACTGGCAACATTTCCTGAATGATCCTTCCACTTTCAGTAACTTGTACAAAAGTTATCTATAACTTTAATGTGCTCTGCACTTAGTCGATAGAGAGACGCCAATCATTTTCTTTTCTCCTTCTCTGGGAGAATAGTGTTCGGAATTATTTAGTTGTCAAAATGTGACACAATAACGCAATAAAAAAGGCTTCACTTGGTGGTGGAGATGGACGAATTTTCACAAGAGTGTAATCAACTTCTTTTGGGTCATTGAATGAAGAAGAACTGACCCTTCAGTCTTCCAAATAAATGTGTTCAATTCCTTAGGACCTGAAGCAAAAACTGTGATCCTGAAAGCCCCCAACTACTTCCTAAACACAGGGAATCCAATTTTTTAATCCATCTTCTCTTTAAAGATTTTAAATTCCATCCTCTGTCTCACCTCAAAAATGCTTCCAAAGCTGGGTGCATCTCAACTGGAAACAGTATTCCTGTACTGAACCTGCCAATTCCACATCCTGAGCTGGAAGTCACCTCTCTGCTGCTACTCCTGCTCAACAGCTGCAGGAACTGCGTGCTGGTTCCATTTCCCTGAGCTGTTTTTTTTGCCAGAACATCACACTGGAAACTCACATGTCCTTGCTCATCATCACAGGTGAACCTGACTCAGAGTCACTGGTTTCTAGAATACAACACAGCAGGATGACTGCAGCGCAATTATTTCTTTCCTAAGACTACAGGTATTAGTAATAAAAGAAATACAAAATGCTGTCGGAGTGCATATACTGTTTCTCTGTATGACATAGATATACACATTATTTTTACTCTCATGAGGATCTTAGCATCATTTACAGGAAATTTTAGCAGCAGAGATTCTCTGAGCTCACTATTGAACAAACTGGCTAGTGCAGGACCCAGAGCTCCCTCACCGGGAGCCCCATTCAAACCATTCTCAAGACATTTTAACTTCCCACTGAGAGGAACATTTTAAGGTCTGTCAATCAGCTGATTGTTAATCCATTAAAATGCACTCTACTGCTATTTAGTTTAAGGTGAAAGAATTTGCTCGATTCTAAATGACAATATTTTACTGAAAAGTAGTCACGGGCTCAAGCATTTACATCTACCCTTCCTACTACAGAACAGATAAGCATCCACAGACTAGGTGGAATTTAAGTGTTTAGAGACACATCCTAGAGACAACAAACCTTTAAAGCTAATCAAAGCCTGTGTTTTAGTCTCTCAGCGAGAAAGTCTAAGAACTACAGCCACAATCCTCCAGCTCAAGCACAGGTTACAGAAATGGGTGAAACAAAACAAGAGAGGATGGTTAGAAAAGCTCTTTGAAATGAAAAACAGCAGCGTGTGGCTGAATGGCTGCCCAGAACTAGAAATCCTTGACAGGGAGAAAGAGTAGAAATTGGGGTGCTAGAGGCTTCAGTAGAACATGAAATAGTGACCACTCAAAACCTCAGCCCACAGATGAGGCAGCCTGATTTCCTCCTGAGCTCCAAGGAGCTCCCTGGGCACCTCCTCATCAAGGATTTTATGTGGGGACTGAGAAGGGAATGCTTGGAGTTTCTGTACAGTGAAAAACAAATTAACCATAAAATATGCCTCCAAATACATAAAAGCAAATTGGCCTCCACGATGGCAATTAAATATACATTATAGGCAACCTTCTGACTGCGTCAAGATTTCAGTTCTTTCAAAAAACATTCACTTCACCAGAGGCAATTGCAACTGCATTTCTGTGGGAAATTCCACAAGACACTCCTGACAGAAAGAGCTGATTTCATTCCTGACAATTCGTGACTAATTTAAATTTCAATGAAGCAGGTGCACACCTGTCTGTACATTTTGTTCCTCCAGATCTATCAAATCTTCAGTACCGAGCCAGTGAATCTTTCAAAACAAAAAAACCCCAAAAACAAAACAAAACAAAGACCCCCCAAATCACCCACCAAACCATTAAGTATTTCAGGAGTTTGGGACTTTAGTACCTGCCATTGAATTCTCTATTAGAAGCTGGTTGATATGCTCTGTGCTAGAATAAATTTATTGGCAAAACAAACATACTACAATAAAATTTAAAAAAGCCAGTATCATATAACAGACATTTTAATAATTCTATCAGCCTAATATTCACTGCGTTCCAAACTGACATGGCACTGACCAACATCAATCCATGAAAACAAAAGAGACTGCATTTCAGCCTTTAATACAATTTTCACCAAACATGGATCAAAATATTGTTTTCTAAAGATAAATGGATCCTTTTTGGTTGGTAATGGTCTCTCATCACATAACAAACATAATTTGGGCTTGTGCAGCTTTTGAGGCAACAAAGCAGAGGAGTTCATTTGTTGGGTTTTTTTTAATCCCACACTATTTGCAAATATTAGATGACAAGGACAAACACAGAGCAGTCAGCTGTTTCTAATAATTCCCTGGACATTCTAATAATTCCCTCTGCTATGCATGCCCCCTCCAGATTATACATGGGCAGATGTATTACAGTGACCTATAGGGAAGTTTTATTTTAAATGTAGATTTTAAATGTTGGGTCAGTGCAGAACTCGAAGTGACGTAAGGTGAGTCAAGCACACTATTAATGAAAGAACTGCAGAAAACATGTTTGTGTGCCAAGAAAACATCAAATGGACCATCACCATGTGGCCCAGGGTCTCCATAATTTCTACAAAAGCACGGAATGCATAAAAAACTCCTCAGGATCACCAAACAGAAAAGAGAGCAAAGAAGAATGAGAGGTCTTTAAGTTAAATCCCCAGAACCCAGGAGGTACCAAAAAGATATTTAAGAACCCTCATCCATTTAGAAATCTCTCTTTTTCATTTTGTTTACTTGCTTTTTACATGTGACCTGCAGTTAATCCTGATGAGAGGCCTGATCCAAAGCAAACAGTACCATATTTAAAAGAATTCAATGTAAACCTCTGGGAAGTTTGCTCCCCAAGAATCCCAAACTGGTTTTGGTTCTAAGAATCCCTCTTTGTGCAGTAATTCTACTGAATTCCGTTCACTGAATTAAATTCTTTGCAATGACCATTGTAATGGTTACTCAAAATTAAGGTGTAATTCTCTGCACACTGTAACACAAAGTTCAGAAAACTCAGTCTAAAATATTACAAATTCCCTCGTGTAAGAGCTTTCAAGGTAAGCCTGAACATGCCAGGAAGTCTGATAACATGTTCCTCTAAATGCAAAAAAAAAAAAAGCAAATCTCTCTTACTAGCTACTTACTCCTCTGCAGAGAGCAGATGAAAGCTGTATGGATATTAACAGGAGCTGTAGCCCAGCAGAAGTTACCTGTAGGCAGGGTGAGTGCTGGAGTTCTGAGAAAACCCCCACAGATCCCCATAACTGAGAAGCCAAGATTGTCCCTTTACCTTCACAGAGTGAGACTGGTTTAGGCCACAGTGCCTCACCTCCCCCAGGAATATTTAACGAGTGATCTTCATTGTGGAAATATCTGCAGGTTCCTGGCTTAACAAAATGGTCCTTTCCAATTGCCCTTGTATTATGATCTTGAGTGTTGTGTAAAGGCTGTAATATTTCATCTAAATTGGCTCACAAATATCAATATGGTGATTCACATGAAAAGTTATGCTTCTGTGCTTAAGAGTCTGCAAGCCTGAGCCTTTGGTCCAGATGTTTGCAAAGTGCTGGATTAGAATGGCCACAAATTTGTTCACAGGTGTTTTGCAAAGTATAATACTCACTATTATTCATCAACAGTAACTCCACTAAAATCAAAGACAGACAGGGCTAGAGCTGGTAGGAGTGAATACAAATCAAGCTGCAGAAATCTTCCTTTGCTCTATCTCATTTACTGTCCCTAGTGGTAGAAAGAAATACTAATTATACACAAGCAAAAGATTTTACTATGACCTTGGAATCACATAATTAATATCAAATTAATTTCTGATACTTAGGAAAAATATTACAGAGCCCTGTTCACAAAATGATTATTAATAAGCTTTGTTATGTGGGTCAGACACTTAGTTCTTAAATAGTGGCGTTTTAGTTAACAGGAAAGAAAGGAAAGTCATTGGAGTTTTGAGATTCCCCTTTAACCTTGTCACCTAAAGGAAAAACAGAGGCTGACATTAAATGGAAAGGCTTTGATATTTCAGGCTTATCTTACACTGTGTTTTACACAACTCACTCCTCTTGTAAAGGTGAGTACAGACCTGACTGAGAGATGATGAAGAAAGAAAACTGGCAGTGCAATGACCTCTGTGGTCAGAGCCAGAGCTAATAGTTCTGGGAACTGATCTTTGATTAACTTCCTCCTCTTTGCTTTTTTGAGCCTTTGAAATCAGTGACAAAGTTCTCTCTGCCCACTGCAGTACCACCAGTTCTGTATGTACATGACGCTTTTCCAGAAGCGGCTTTGCAACAAATCCCCATAAAGACTGAAGTTGTATTTCTCAATTCTCACTTCCCTGCTGCCTTATCAGTGCTGCAACGTGCCACTGAGACAAGATCAGAGAGAAAAACTGGCAGTCATGCTCTCTGTGTGTGCAAACCAGGAATATTGTCCTGGCTGCCTGCGTGTTTTTTTCTTACAGGGACACGGGATAGAAAACCAGCGTGGTCTATCTGGTATTTCTGGTGTATTTGTCCCTTAGCAGAGGCAGGAGGGAGAGCAGGGTATATTAAGTCACAAACCACATTTTTGCTTTTCATGGTTTAGGAGAGTGAGTCAACTAAAGGGGTTCATTACCCCTGGGCAAAATACGAGTCTGGGATATAAAATACCATGGTTCAGTTTGTTACACTAGTGTAGAGGTCTCACTTGATGGCAGACTTATGGCTCCTATTCTGACTCATTTCTTCAGCTACTAAAATGGGAAAAAAGCATTTTCATTCCTGCATAGGTAAATACAATCATACCTGTAAGACAATTCAATAATATGATAAAGGAGTTTACAGGAAAACACAAAAATAATGACATCCAAAAGCTGGTCTCTTCATCCTGTCCTTTGATTGCACAGATGTCACAACAGAACATCTGCACGATGGGACTGGTCACAACAGCCATGACCACCACAAATAGCAATGAACAATGTTTCTATCATTTAACATGGGTTTAAGAGTCCAAAAATCATCACTGCCACTGCAACTTGCCCTCTGTGTTCTTTGAGTTAGTAAGCAAATTACTTTTATCAAACAAGTTCAAGTAGATGAAAAATGTGAGCGTTTGTTGTGTGACTACTATAAATTCACAACATCTATTTTTATAAGGATTTTTTGGTAAGCAGCTTACCATGCACACAATGATTTCTTGAAGCTTATATACAAAATAATGGTATTTAAAAATTAAGACAGGCAGACAGATTCCAGCCATTCCAAATTCCTTCCTACACAAGATTATTCCAAAAACTTAAGAATAAATGTTCAACACACCCCCTCTCAGTGTACAACTACAACCACTGCCCTGGAGCTGTGGAAAAAAAACCAAAACACCTCAACAGTAATTACATTGGTATTTGATTCCAGGATTTTTCTTGCCTTCTCTTTGACTCTAGCATTTCTAAAAGACTCATTCTGCTTATCACACCCCAAGAAGTTCATGTGCACATTTTTGCTGAAGTGCAGGAAGAACGGCCTTGATATTAACTGATCAGAAGCTGGCTGGCACATTCAGTCATCAATTTCAACAATGGCCCTTGGTTACTGGGTTTTTTGGGCCCCAGAAACCTCTAAGCCTGTGCTGTCCATGTGGCATTAACTGCTGATGTAACACGGCCTTAACAGCTTGACGATGCACCTAAAAGCATTAAAAAACTCTCACATAAAGAATTTTACTACCCACGACTCCGCAAAATTAACTGAGAAAAAATAAAGGAAGAATTTTATTCATGAAATCGTTTCGACAAATCTCCTTACCTCATCAAATTTAAAATGGCTAGGAGGAGAAAAGCAAGTGTGATGACTTTTAAGCCACATTTCACATTCTGATCAGTGTTCTTTGTTTAGGCCTTTGTATATACAAATCACTTTGTTCTTTCCTGTTCTTTATCAACCACTGTCCTTTCTTCTGCGCACAATGAGCTTCCAAATTTTGAGCTATTTAGTTATATCTAACCTTTATAGCACTTTTCTTCTGATGGATGTATTCTTATGAAATGAAAATTGTTCTATAATAGTAGAGATTTTTCAATAAAGTAGTCCTTGGTAGGCAGTAAGAAAATGCTAATCACATGAACAGTTTTTCATTGCATTTATGCAGCATAATATTTAATAATGTGGGTTTATCACAGCGTTTCACTAAATGATGTAAAATTCACTACTGCAATATAGAACTCATTCATTCAGTTGTTCATGAGCTGTTCTCTCTCCTTGACAGTTTTGAATTTTAACTTTCAAAGTACAGGAAGAGAAAATGTTCTGTCATATAAACTGAGAAGCTGTTTTGTACGGGTCATTTCTTAGTGATGGTTTCCAAGTATGGCTTTTAATTATTTTTTTTTCTTTACCTCTGCTGGGGTAGTATTTTGAGGGGTTTTATTAAAATTAGTTTAAATCTCTTGCACTAGAGAAGACTGGGTAAGAAAAATAAAGTAAACTAACAGGGAATGCTGCTTGTTAAACTGACTGGATGTGCAACCACGAAGGTTCTGGTAGCAAACACGGAGGTGAACTCCTTCAGTTGGCTCTAATACTGAAAAAACCACATTGCCTGCTGCCAGACTGAAAGTTTCTTTCAGTCCAAAGCATGAAAAGTAACCAGGGAAATCATAGACATATGATTCTATTTTTTTTCTATTTCTTCCCTAGGAAATATATGAAAATAATTATGAGGGAAAGTACTCTTCCAATTGCCCAAAGAACCAAATTAATGGTCAGCATATTATATGACATTAGTAATAAGGTAAGAAAAGATTATCATCTTTAATTACTAAAAAATTTGAATCAATTATTTTACTTAGCTACCGGTGAGCAATTGCAAAGGATATTTTCTCTGCTAAGAAAAGATAATAAAACCAATTATAAAATTCAAGCGCCTACAGTAGCACTACTTTAGAACATGTAAATACATATATTTTTCTTTATAAAATTATTTTTATAAACCCTTCTTCAACAATCACATTGTGTGCTGTCCTACTCATTTGAAAGTAGGTGCCACATTATTCAATTTGTGAATAGTCCTTATAGCTGACTCTTAGATACAGGTAATGCCTCAGACATTGAGTGCTGAATATAAGAAAGAACCTTTTTTGACATAAACCAGGGTACTTCAATTGAAGCACCTCTTTCTATCTTGAGATGCATCTTTTCAAGGTTTTGAATTAAACTTGTATTAACATTTCACTGACTAGCACCTTTAAGTATTCCAACCATTCAAAAGAAGGTCCATTATGCTTTCTTCATGAATTTAATTGTGTTGAAGTCAATGTCCTACAAATGTAGACACAATAGTGAAGATGTATGAAAGAAACAATTTCTATACCAAGAAATAATACATTTTATTATATAGATAGCTTTGTTATAGCTGGAGATAAAAATAAAGACAAATTAGTGGGGGAGAAAAACTTCATTGCCCTTCAGATGTTTCTCTCTGATTAATTAAACAGAAGTTTTATTTTCAGCTGCCTTGCTTGCCGTGAAGCCACATGGTAAAATACAGTAGGATAAAATGCTACTGAATCATAAATGCTTGTCTGATTCAGAAAATAGTTACTAATAAGCCGAAGAAGGATCTGAGAAGAAAACATTTCTTCACAGCCTTCTGAAATGCTCTCCATCCATATGCCCTGACAGTCCTCTCTCACTGCTGTTCGGACATGTGACCTTCAAACTGACAGTCACAAAGCTCTCAATGCACCAAAAAAATCCACCTTCCTCCCCCCAGCATAGCCTAGAGCTGGCAATATTCATCGAACAGCCAGTATTTATAACCCGCTGTCATTAGCAGCAATAACCAAACATTGTGTCTGAGAGAAGAGACATTGATGAGATCTCAGCATCGTACACTGGGATATTCGCCTGTGAAAAATGTTCTTTCTTCAGTGAAGTGGTTATTTATTCTGGACCATTCTGGCAAGGGCAGTGCATCACTTCTCCTAAGAAGTGTCACTGCACTTGCAACACAAAGGAAGTCACAGCGACAGAATGTCCCTTCAGCCAGGCTCACACTCCTCTAAACCTTCCCCTGTGCGGCACAGGAAAGAACGTTCATATTGAAGAATACTCCATGCAGAAAACTGCTCAGCAAATGATTTCTTTTGCCAGATTCTTCCAAATTTATGAATAGAATTGTTCATGAAACTTGTCTTCTGAACCTGAATATTCTTCATCCATTTTCAGTGTTATAGTGGATACTAAAAAAACCTCAGAAAAACTAACAGTATAAGAAATAGGATTCTTGGCTATTAGATTCCTTTCCCACTTTATGAGCAGGATTCTATCACATTCACATTTCCTGAATAAAATTCTGCCCTCATGGAATAAACACAGACACAGCGCAGCAATAGAGTCCGAAGGATGACTGAAAACTTTTAAGATTATTTGGAATTCAGATATTAATGAAAGATAACCTAAAATTATGAGTGAATAAATACCTAAATAGAAATGGATTAAGTTAGGATTGGTTGAAGCTTCCATTACAATGAAACCAGTGGCAAAACTTTTAATGCCTACAGACCCAGTAAACACAAGGTGATGTCAATTCTTTGCTTCTGGCAAACTGGGACATATCTGCTACTCAGTGGAACCATGTCTGAAAAGCTGCTGAGCTTGTCCAAGGATTTGTAACTATGAGGAAGCAAATGTCCAATGAAACAAAACTGGTTCAAGGTTTTAACCAAGTCATCAGAAATTCCACTTTTCTTGAAAGAAATACAACCTGATATTATAAATATTATTTTTTTTTAAAATCAGTAGAGGGAATGGGAAAAAAAGACCCATACCAAACCAAATATCAAGTATTAATGCAAATAACTGTACATTAAATCAGGAGTAAAACAGCAAAGCAATCAAATCAAGACCAATCCAGAAAGCTTACTTCAATATTATATATGAATCAAATAATCTAATTAAATTGTTGGATTAATACAAATTTAATAAATCCTTTTCCATGCTAAGAAAGCTCTAAGAAAGCTTCTGTCAGTTGAATTATAAGCCACAACGAAAGGTTTACAACTGAATGCAATAAAATCTTTAATTCAGAGCCAAATAAATATTTTAATACCAAACTTCTAGTAAATCCTGAATTGATGGTGAACCAGGACCATCACTTTTTTCACCAGCAGATCTCACGTGTTACATCCACTTCTTCTTCCAGCAATTAAGAAATCGCTATGCAGCCTAAAAGAAACATTCTGATGAACTGAAGTAATAGAATTACTGTCCACTAAATTTACAGTTAGCATTTCACTATTTTAGATTCTTCACGTCTCTAACAGTACAGCAGGCACTGAGAAGCATATTCCCTAAGCCAAGTTTTAGAGGTGTTTCAATCATTAGGATATTTTCTATCCTAATGGCTTTAAAGATTTTGCTGTTGCTTATATGGCCTTACACACAACCATCAAAAGAATCTGAAAAAGGGACTGCAACAAAAATACCAAATTAGATACAAAAAATGTGCACAGAATCTCCTCACTGGCAAATACACAGATGCCCCAGGAAAAATAATCCAGGACTATTAGGGTGCACAGAGGTGGTTTTTTTTTCTTTTTTGCCACTAGAAACCCTGCAGCTGTGAAGATCTGCCAAAGGCTATTAGATATTACTCTTCGGTATTGCAATTTTCTCTCAGTTTAGTCTTGGGATTCTGGTACATTAATGTTTTAAGTGCTCTGCTGAACAGCAGAATGCAGATTTTTGTCTTTCCCTTCTCTCTCACAGTCCTAGAACATAGAACACAGTCATAACCTCAGCCCTAGTCATATTCTATACAAATCAGGCACAAAGCCTCCCTCCAGAGCACACCAACTCAGATTTGCAATGCCTACTTCTCCTAGCATCAAATTGAAAAAGCTAAAAGCTTAAAACTTGTAATTATGAACCGCAGAAACACCAAAGGATTTAGGAGGCTAAAAACATCTTTTTACTCTATGAGATTTTTATATCCTGAGACACCATCTGAAATGAAATCTGAGGAATAACACTTTCACCAGCCAGCTCAGGCCACTCCAGATCATGGGCTGGAAGAACCTTTGAGCAGAAAGAACAAAGTTAAATGAATTAATCTCAATATATTCCACATCAACCTCTCAGACAATCGTTTTCATTTTCCTTTTACAACTCTGTCATCCCATACTGGGATACTTTAACACTAAAAGACAAAACAAACAAACAAACACGAGACTATTTTGGAGGCATCTGGCACAACCTGGCCTTGGTGAAGAAACTTTTTGACAACACATTTGTCAGCAATTTACAGAACACTCATCTCAAAAATTTATAGAAATTGCTAATGGAATGGAACTAACAACCACAGCTACTCAGCATTCATCTATCAGTACCATTAAAAATAAATTTTAGCTCCTTACGACTGGATGCCACCATTCATCTTGCAAACAGCTAAATTTAGTGGGAACTAGGCTGTAAGTCAAACAGGCCACCTTTGAAACTTTTGGTCTGAGAACAGAACAGGTATTTCAGAACATTACAAAACAGAAACCATTTAAGAACAGAAATTAAATTGTATGAAAAGACGGTTATCAGGCACAGGGTATTTCACATACCTGTAATGGTAGTGTGATAAAACTGTACGATAGTGCTGTAATCACACATTCCAGGGAAAAGAAACCTCGGATGCTTTTTCTACTCCAGCACTACACTGCTGTTTTATTAAATTACATAAAAGCTTTTTACCAACCACTCTCTATTCCAGCATGCAGGCACTTAGCTAACCAGAATTTAGGGAAATTAAAAAAGAGGACAGGGTATTTTTCGGAGCTACAGTCTTTTCTCCTTTTTAATATTTTTTTATGAATTGTTTTCCTCTTGTTATTCTTTCATCTCAACAGCATTTTGTTATGTCACTTGTCAGAAATGCGGAAACATTCAGGCTCCTGGGCTCACCTTCAGTATCGTTCTTTAATTCAAGACTCTCTTTATTTAAAGATCTTTTCCATGCTTGCTGAAGTGTTACTTCGGGTGATCAAATAACTGGGATTAGGATCCCTGTCTACATTTTATAATTACATAGTTTTAAGCTATGCAGCAGTGGACTGCACAAAATACGTTGGAGACTTTTGACATCCAGTCTGGGAGTTAAATACCCCACTCGTGGTCAAGTGCTTTGCCCCTTACAGTCTGTGCAACACTCAGCATCAATGAAGTCTTCATCATTCTACCCAAAATTAAATCCCTGCAGCACAAAGCACTGCAAAATTCCTGCTCCAGAACGTATAAGAGGCTGGTACTGCTGTCAGTTATCTGGGAAACAAAAGCCAGTTCCAAATCCAACATTAGGGGAGGTTCTTTGGCTGTCTGGAGGCACAGGCCCTACAGTCCATGTCCCTACAGCCTCTGTGCCAACACAGTCACATCAGAATATGAAAAAAAGGGGGAAAAAGAATGCTAAACAAAACCTACTCTATGTGAAATTGTAGAGGATAAAATGTTCATTGCATATTACACAACGAGTTCCACCTCTGGACTACACAACACTTGATGCAGCTTTGAACCAAATTGATTTTGCAGTTTCCAAGGAAAGAATGCGAAGGCGATGAGGCTGAAGGACCACAGGAACTGTCGACAAAACAAAGGAATCACCTGAATGCTAATCCAAAACTCCTGCTAGTTCCCCCTGACAAATGGCTGGAGGAAGGGCTGAGAAACCTTGGAAGAATTTCAGAAGTTTAATGTTAATGACAACACATGGAAATTATTTGCATCCTCTTGGACAGAGGATAGTCAAATATTCAGGACTGTCTGATCTTTTCTTGAATTATGCAACATAATGATTATTTATCCAAAGTATATCAGAAGAGTTATATATCTAAGACTGCCAAAATAAAATAATGAAGCAGATACAGTAGCAGATAGAAGGACATAAAATTTAATAAAATTAAAAAGATGAGACTGACCTTCACAACCATAGAGAAGTGACCTTCCTATATTTGTTAATTCAGATCTTCCAGGACCACAACCTTTAGTAAACCATATTTATGCAGACTTAACCACTGTCAACATTTCATCTTTAAAAGTCAAATTCCAAGGACTAATGATGGATCAACCAAGGTGACAGTCCATCACCACCAATATTACAGCACTTGGTCTTTTGTAACAATGATTATTTTAGTAATTAAATGAATAAAACCAACATGGAGGTCAAGAGCAGAGTCAGGACTTCCTTCTTGGCTCTCATTTTTAACCCAGAATCTCATTTTACAACCCAGAGATATAATTTCTGATTACTTTTCTTAAATATTTAATTCAGCTGTTTATGAGTTTTGTGTCTTTGCCCATCACTGCAATATTCAGTATCCATCTAAATTAGTTTAATATAGAGAAAACTCTCGTAGGCTTTTGGAATTCCCTCATCTTCCCTTGTTCACCTGGAAGTTTGACACTCTGCAGCTCTCACAGAGCAGATGGGTTTAGTTGGGATTTCATAAGAAACAAGGAAAAGACATGTAATAAAACCAAGTGCCAGAGCATTTATGCACAGGGGAGTTGGTTGGCTACAGGTGATCACATCCAGACTCTCCTCCACCTGCTCTCTTTGTCTCAAACCATTTCTCAGCTGTTTCTTCTGCCCTTCTGTGTACACAGAAGAGGAGAAGTTGCCCAATCTCACTCACAAAACTCCATTGCGAGAGTGATTCCTTCTCACACAATCCAAAGCCTGCGTTTTGGTGATCGTCAGCCTCTGTGATGCCCCCACTAAAGTTTATGTGTACCAATAAGAAATGTGCTTTTCCAGGTGCCTCATTGGCAGCAGAGTCAGGAATGCAGCGTCAGTTTTCTCAGCCCCCCAGGAGCAGCAAGGGGGGGCAACCAGAGAAGCATCATGAAAATCAGAAGAGCCTCAGCATGAAAATAGATCCTTGTTTCATTGAGTCTCTTCTTCCAAGACTGGAGGAACAGCTCAATAGCATAGCTAACAAAATGAGGGAAGTAAAAACAATGATGAGGCTTAGGTGTCTCTGAAGGAGTTTCAGAACTAGTCCATCACTGAAGAGAATGTAAGCCAAAAGAAGGAGGCACAGGACAATAAGTGAAGAGTCAATTCCAGTTCAGAAATGTTGATGTTGGTGCCCACAATTCATGCAGTGCTTTTTCCTTTCTCTTTTAAATGGACCACTTTCTCTTTGGGCCATTCCCGAAGCTTTGTGTTGGTGTCAGACAGCTGACCCAGCTTCCAGCTGTTCATGGAACTAAGCCTGGGGCTGCTCTTCAGGCAGAACCACAAATTTGAGTTTGTTCTGTGAAGACCAACTTTACACCCCACCCCTTGACAGTTCTGTCCAGTTGACAGATTGTATTACAACATCCATGGTGCATTTCAGCACTCTCCTTTCTGTTTTCCAGCAAAGGGCAATAGCCCACAAACCCAAGGAACAACACGCTGCTAGCAGAGACAGGCACAAATAGGTGTGTACTAGGAAGAACAACTTAAATAATTTGTTTGCTAGAGTGAGTTCTGAATTGCCTGCAATTTCTTATTAGGGGAGGGAGAAAAAAAAAAGAAGAAAACCAGATATATTATGTTCTTAATGTAGTACAGGATCTGACTGTGAAAATCAAACTCCATAAGAGAAGGGGATGTGTTGAAAAAGACATGTAAAAACCAGCCATTTTATAGAGGTACATGTTTGTTTCACTTTCTGTGACACAAAATAATCTATGAAAAGCAAAAGAATACAGCTGGAGACAGAAAACATAAAAAATTTTAAGACTACATATTTAATTCAGGAAAAGAGATAATGCTGCGAGTATAGTGAGAAACAACGTATATATTGCCTTTCTTCTCTGAAAGAGAAGTGTTTCCTTGATGATATTAAAATGAAGACATAATATGGATAGAATAAAGATTTTTCTCAGAACATATAATGAACCTTTTGATCCTGCTGTCACAGGACATCTTGAGGCAACCAGTAATTAGACTCAGCAAAGCTTTGACAGCACATTTATGGTGAAAGTATAACCCTGAGTAACATGTCAGAACTCCTCCTGATTCTAATGTAATGTTCCAATAACATTAGATCAGGATCACAATGAAACACTATTTCCCAGAAACAAAGGAATTTGCCTACTTTGGGATTTCTGGTAGATCACCATATGCCTAACTTCATGCTCTCTGTAAATTTATTTTGTTTAAACCTGGCATGTAGTTTGAACGAGTCTTTTAGATATTTATTTTATGGAAAGGCCAAAACACCAAAGAACAAGAAATCCACCTCTGGAAGTTAATCCTTCTGTCCCATCTGTGAAGTGAGCCATGACACCCACTTCACTGCCAGCATCCTCCATTCCACTGGGAATGAATACAGCAAGTCTGATGTGGGCCACAAGGGCAGAGCCCACCTCCTTCCCTTCTTGAAATTGTCATTATTTTCATTGGGGCACCTGTGACATGATTTTTAAGTGACAAGGGCTTAGTTTGGACTAAACCCCACAGCATTGAAGTCTTAGGCATCCTGACAAAAGCTCCAAACTTTTCGTAGGACTCTGACTTCAGGAGTGGCTTCTTACACCTTATTAGATAATCATCTGACTTTCAGAGAAAAATGCTGGCTCAAAACAGTCTGTCCACACACAGCTGAAGAACTAATTTAAAAATTGCAAAGTAACACTATCAGGCATGTGTTACACCTTCCATCACAAAGGGCTGCTCTCAATCAGGGAAGCTGCTGCAGAAAACTCAGGAGCACATTCAGAAAACCAAGCTGCGCAACCTGTCACATTTCTGACTATGCTCAGACTGATGTCATTCACAAATTTAGAGTTATTTACTGGTATTTTTCTTAGCACAGAGTGGTATTGCCCCTCCTAACCCCAGCTGCCTAAGCAGGGTCTTTCTCACTAGTGCTCCTGAGATTTTTGCCCTTTTGCCCTCCACCTAAATTTAGACTGCATGGCTTTTATGAAAGGTCTGTTTTTGCAGGTATCCCTGCAAGGTGCTACCCATTACAGCTCCTGTAAAAATAAGTGTGTTAGTAACCGAATTTTCTGACACTTGAAGCTCCTTTGTTTTCCTTAAATTTATCCTGCAGGAAGAAAAGAAAAAAGAGATTGTCCTTTTTTGGGAAGACCTGATTATTCAAGTGCCTACAGCTTTGGATTCAACCACCTCACTGATGTTAATAGAGCCACATGTGCATTCAGACCATCCATTTTCCAGTTTAATAAGGGATGAGCTCCTTCTCAGTCCTCAGATCATTAGGAAACAAAGGTTGCATTTAATTCCTCCTGCTTTGTGTGATTGGGAAAAGTAAGATAATCAATGAAAATAAATTTTTGCAAGCTTATTTACCATATTTTCTTCTCCAACTATGCAAAAAGTCCTAAAACAGCAGCACGCAAATGGGACGGCTGACCTGAGCACAGAGGATCCAAAATCTACAGTGCAGGGCCACGTGCAGCAAACATCCTGAACACGTCCTGAATCAAAAATTTACCACAACACCGACATTTTCACTTTAGCCACTTAACCACTTGGTTTCCTTCTGTCAGAAAATACTATTATCTCTCCAGCAAAATAATATTTACAGATTCCTATTGCAAAGAGTAAATCTAAAAAAAAAAAACAAAAACCAAATAACCTCTGAGAGAATCACCTACCGTGAAACTCATCACTAATGGTGTATCTCAACAAGATACTCACCTAAGGGTTTTCCCACTTATCCCTGACACATTAAAAATGATGGAGTGGGGCTGTCAGTGCAGTGGTTGTGTAGGAGGGTGTGGAGCACATCCCACTGTGCTCTGAGGAAGGGAATTCAGCCTCTCACAGAGCCCTGCAGGCACTAAGGGCTGACCTGTGACCTGTGTGCACTAACACAGCTCTCACCCTGCAGCTCTGGACAACCAACAAGGATCTCCACCTGCTGCATTTTGGGCACACCTGAAAGAAATGGGACAGACTTCTCCACGGAGAAAAATTAAAAAGAGGCAAAGCTAAGGAAACAGATTTATGCTCAGCCTCAAGGGAGATGTGACATAAGTTTACAGGAAGAAAAGCAATTGGACTTTATTTTTTTTGCAGAAACACAAGGTCTTGGTCACTTCCAAAAATGTAAGAAGCCAGCATCCATGAAAATATGCTTTTCTCTCAATTCATAAGGGGAAGTCACAGTTTCTATGTACATAACCTAAATTAATTAACTCTTATGCTATTGAAAAAAAGTAATCCCTGCCCACGGTGTTTAAAGTGCATGGTGGAAAACAAGAATTTCTTTGAATTTTTCACTTCTTCACACAGCTTTGTAATTTAAAAATGAGATTGACTTGTTGAGCCTGTAGAGGAAGAATGTTTCAGTCTAAGTTTATTGTTACAAAAAACAATTAACCCTTGAAAGTTCTGGACATGTGTTGCTATGAAACCAAGGTGAGAGAGGCAAAACAAACAAATCCCTCAAATCTATTAATAGAGTTGTAAGATAAAAGAAATCCTAGTTTCAAATATTTTATCCTTGGGTTTCAAATTTACACCATTTTAAGACAGTTTCTGTCAAGATACACTGTCAGCTAAAAATGCTCTAAATTTGTGCTCCCTCACCAACTACAGAGTAAGTGGTTTGCCCCCTATTACCTCCCTGTGGGCATTTTCTGCAGAGCAATTCCCTTGCAATGATTTCACAGACACTTTTAAAGGTTTACTGTGTTTCCAGGCACAGTGTTTGCCCTGGCAGGTGCAGCAGGGAGCAGGGCACAGGCAGGGAGCATTCTGACCTGGCTTTACCAACCCCTTGGTTTGTTTAAGCAGCTTTGTCTGACTGGGTGCTGATGTGCACAGGAACATTTAGTTTTTCAGGGAAACAATCCTTTCTTGATTAACACTCCAGAGTGTTAATAACTCCAGTGTCTAATAATTCCAGAGTTCCATCTTTGGCTTTTATTGATTTCTCCAGCTTCAACACATTTCTTTATGTTTTACCTAAAATTCATCATGCACTGATAAGGCAGCACATTAGGGCAGGGGAAAACATGGGGGCTCAATAATAAAGCTACTGAAATTCACTTGCTACAGCAACTCCAAGCCACTTGAATTCCTTCAACATTTCTGTCATTGGTTAGAGCACAATCACTTCTTTTTTGCACTAAGTGCTAAATACTGGAATTTAGACACTGACAGGCAGGTGTACATGAAAAAAAAAGTGATTGAAAAGTTTCTGTCAGCAAAAGGTCTAGATAGTGCTGTAAGATATTATTATTCAAAATGCCATTAATTTATTTTTTGTATTGATTTGAATTTTTTTGCTTTTAGCTTTTTGGGGAACTGCTTATTTTAAAATGGCATGCAAAGAAGAAATTACTATGTATTGAGGCTAGGGCAAGAGGTGGCTCCATTCCAGTAACATGTATTTGATCTTTGTAGAGCTTCATTCAATAGAAACAGTGTGTGTGAGTACATTCTTTATAAAAGCATCATAATAATCAGCACTTTTCATGACATTCAAGTTAAAACTGCCCATCAATTACTATGCACTTTAAAAAAATAACTTTCAACGAAAATGTTAGCTTAAAGTAATCTTATTAAATAAAAATCAGTTTCATGCAATGCTGGGCACATGTTCAAAAAAAACCACAGTGTTCAGTAAACCCCAAAACCTAACACACAACTGCCATTAGATTATTGAGTAACCCTCTCTCTGCATCAAATCCTGAAAAAAGCAGCACAGACAAAAATCTGTTTTGTTGTACCTACTGTAAATGAGAATATTTGAGTATCACATATCAGAGAAGTTATGCAGCACCAATCTTTAATCCCAGTCCATGAAAGTCATCCACCCTGACTGTGATTTACTGCAAGGCTTCAGAATCAGCTCCGTGGCACCTCTGAGTTACCATGAGACGAAATTGGCAAAGACCATGAAGCAAAAGTTCTCTTCATTCAAATCAATTAAATATCCATTGCAAAGAGTTTAGCACTCAACTGTAAATGTCTGTCTGGACATGCCACAGACATTTTTTGATTACTCTTGGTAATCAATTCAGCCAAATTAAAAGAGATCAGCAATGTAGGCAAATCCTGGAGGATTTAATATACACACTATGCAAATTGAATCAGCAGGTTTGTTTTTTTTTTTAAGTAAACTTTACTCTTTATTGCTACCCAGGAATTTTGGGTGAAATAATTTCATTGTTTTGCAGAAACACTTTGCAAGCCTGGAATGTATTTCTCTCAGGGTTTGGTACTGTAAGGCAGTCATCACCATAACATGCAAGATGTATAGAGATAAATCACTATAACAATGCTCATGATGGATTTCTCAGGCTAATCAATATTCCTGGTGAGGAGCAATGTCCTGCAATAATAAAAGCACAGGAAAGGGAGCAAAGAAAGCTGAATTCACTCAGCAGAAACACTCCCTTCCCATGAAGCTATGAAAATTCCATGAACTTAAAAATCAGAGAAGACAGACCAGAAAAGAAGTCAAGAAAGCATTTATTCTCCTCTCTCAAATTTCTTCTCCCCTGATCTCTTCCTCCTGCAACTTCCCCCGCTCTGCTAAGAACCAGCTGGATCCAAACCACTCCTGGAAGATGCTTGTCTCATCATCTCATTTCTCTTCCTTTAGCAATGCTTTGCTTCACATCACAGAACAATCTCTGACCAGAAAAACTGAAGTCCTGCATGGTGAAACAAAACCTCCCCAGGAGGGCACCTGATGCACTTCTGGGACCAGAGAGCTGAAAAAAAACATCCCTGTTCGCACACAGGCTGGGAGCTGGTCCTCACACCAGCTGATTCCCTTTGAGAGCCCTCCCCTGCAGGCTCACACATCCACACAGACACAGCCTGAAGCAACAATCTCTCACCAACTCCACCCTGGAAACAGGGAATTGATAATTCCATTCTCTTCAGCTACTGCTTTCATTTCTTCAGTGCTACGCCTTAATTTCCTCACGCCAAACCAGGTATAGCGATTGTGCTTCTCACTGACAAAGCACAATGATAAAGAGAATACATTATGGAGATGATGCAGATCTTCACTGAGGTCATTATTTCCATGAGACTCCTGCTCAAAGAAGCAGCTCCTTTTGCTGCAAAGGGAGGAACTGCAGCCTACTACTAGGTAGTGACTTCCTAATCCATCCAAGCTTTTTCTCACAGAAGAACTTCCTTNAAAAAAAAAAAAGGCAAGCTGGCTCCAAACTCAGGTATGACAGATTTTATGGAAAACAAAAGTTATTTTTTGTTTAGGTTATAGATCTAATATACCTATAACCACACACAGAAATCTTGGTTTCTGACACCAAAGAAAAATTATTTCAGCCTAATCAAACAGTGTCGGCAGACAGAGGAACTAACATCTATAGTCATACATCATATGTATATTCATAAATCAGCCTCAATGCAGCTTGTTCCTATTTTAAATAAAAGCATTTTAATCCATTCTCTAGTTGTGTTGAAGCACAATAAAATCAAAAAAATCACAGACCAAATATTTATTTATTTGTTTGTCCTGTTAGTGCAATTGATATATTATACTCAAATTCCACGCCAGAAATCTGTAGTTAGTGCTGACAGCTCATCTGTTCCAGCACAACACAAGCCACTGAGATGGTCTTTTTCCATTTCACAGCTCCTTTAAAATAAGACAGAATGGCATTCCTTAACTCTCAGTTTCTTCCCTCTGTCATTTCACATCACAGCTTTAATTTTATTTAAACATCCTCCTCTGCTGCGATTACATCTCTCAATTTGTTGCAATACAAATTAGAAAGATACGTGCCAGCTCTCACCACTATCGGCAGAGTTTTCTCCCGGGCGCCTTGATTAATTGCCCATTTTAACAGATGAAACAACAGAACTTAAGAGTTTTGAGAGTGTCTTTTGTTTGCATTATGGGAGGAAATGTGTGTCCCCACAGAGACTTGCTCTTTTGCCATTATCATAATTACATGTTTTCAGAACTAAACTATCATATCAGCACGTTCACGCTGCTGCGGTGAAGGCTGTCAGGATTTTCATCATCAGCTCTGCAGTCGAGTTAGAGCCTGACTTCAGTCAGCAAGAGAAAATGTGAAGCTCAATACACAAACATAAGAAGAAATTTCTCTAAATGTGGGAAGAGCTTGTACTGGATAATACTAAACTGGAGGCAAAACCAAAACAGAATCCATAAAACAGAGTTGAATGTGTCAGACAAAGACACAACACCCAACACTAAAACTAAATATTATAACCTAACCATGGCCAGAAACCTGCTCCCTCTTTCTGGCAGATACTCTAGGTGATGCATTTGTCACCATCACAGTCCCTCATGCCAAGAGAAAAAAAAAAAATAAAATAAAAACTTCTGGGGACTCCAGCTTGTAGCAAAGCTGAGCTGCAAATTTTACACTGTGAACAAGGATAAATATGAAAACTGTCATTACATCCCCATTGATCTTGCTCAGTTCTGAGATCCACGAGTCGGAGTTTGAATGAAATTTGTATTCCTCCAGCCCCAAATAACCCCTGTGGCTGACGGAGATTTCAGCCTTGCAGTGGATTTGTCAGATGCCTGGGCAGCTCCAAGTGTCACACATCAGGGAGAAGTAACAGAGATTAATATTAATAAGCTACTTTTAGGGAAAAGAAATAATTAGGTCTCTTTGGTCCAACTGATTCATCTTCTTTCCCTTTGTACCGATCTTCTACACTTACATGTCTCTTTAAAGAGTAAATTGCTTAACTGCTTTTAGTTCCCACATGAACCTGTTGCATCTGCATCACCTTCAATGTGAGTGACTTCTAGCAACAGCTCATCCTTGTTTTCCTCAAAGCCATTCACGCTTCTCTGAAGTGTTGTTTCCTGTTTGCAATCAGATTGGGGCACAGGATCCAGGGACAACTTATCTGTTTTCTGATGCTTGTTGTTTCTGCTCACAACAAGAAGATTAAGGCAAGGCATAAGGAACAACACAGCTCTCCTGTCTATCTCAACTTCAGTCAGGTAAAACCTGATCTGAGGCTAACCTTGAAATTGATAAATCAAGGGAACAGATACTCAGCTGTCACCTAAAGGTAAGCAGGGAAAGAAAGAGACTGCCAGAAGGTAGAATACATATCTAAGAGCTACGTGTGAGATGACTTTAAGTATCGATATGTCACAATGTAATTTCAACCACACACAATACTCGTATTTACAAGATTTCATGACAATATGTCAGTCAACGTCAAAGCATTCACAGAGCAAGAGGGAACAGGAGAGAAATTCGGAAAAAAAACCCATTTCAACACTAAAGAATCTCTACTTTCAACAACATCTCACATTTCCTTTAAGTGTTATAATTAATTGGAGCACAGACTCTTCAAAGCGTAAATGCATAACTCCCATTACCACTAATGGAAGTTAGACACACTCATCAAAGGGAGAATATACTTCTATCTTTACAAAAGTAATCAGTGTGTCACAAAGCTGTATTTTTGTGAAGTTAGCACTTGCATGCTATGCAAGCCGAGTACAAAGGTTTGCATTAATTTAAATTCAGATTAAGCACTTAAAAAACATTTCTCCTTCACTGGAAGAACTGAATGCAGCAAATCAGTTTGCTATTATGTTAAAAAAAATACATCACAAAATGCAGTAAAAATAATCACCCTTATAATTAAAGGCTGTCATAGTAAAATGCTTAAAAATATTCCATTACTGAAAGAACTTTTCACTGCTGTTTGGTAAAGATAAAATCAGGCGGTTCCTCTCTATGGTCCTTTCTTTAATACCCTCCCAAAGAATCACTGTGATTTCATCCACCAGCAAACTGTTTTGGTATATCTAGATTATCTATCTGGGGACAGATTCTTTAGCAGGGTCTGATGCAACAGGACAAGAGCTAATGTTTTGAAGGCAGAAGATGACCAGTTTAGATTAGAAGCAAGGAAGAAGGTTTTTACTGCTTTTACCAGAACATGCTGCCCTGAGAGGCAGTGGCTGACCCAGCCCTGGAAACATTCAAGCTTGGATGGGGCTCAGAACAACCTGAGCTGGTTGAAAACGTCCCTGCTCATTGCAGGAGGGTTTGACCTAAAGGACTTCTAAAGGTCTCCATCAACTATTCTGTGATTCCATGGACACGCAGCTAACCGTGTCTAAATAAAGAGGATGAACTGATGGAGTTTTAAAATAACAAACCAAGTTCTTATTAACTTTTTTTTTCCTTATTCAGTAAATTCTCTGGCAAAGCATTAAGCTTTATCCCTCCTTGAGAAGCAGGGAAGAGAAAGGCCATCAGGAGCTCTGAGGGAAAGCACAGGAGTTCTTACAGGTGCCTATCTCTCTTTTCTGACACTATTTGGTCATTAAGATTAACCTCCAAAAAGATCAGAGCCCAGTTCTTACTCCAGCACATGCATCGAAATGGTTTTAAAAAAACAAAACAAAAAACAAACAAAAAACCCCAAAAAAACAAACAAAAAACCAAAAAAACAAACAAACAAACAAAAAAAACCCACAAACATAACAAACCCTCCCTTGAAAAGGCCTGTAACAAACCATCTTTTCCTGCCACATCAAACAGGTTTCCCTGTGCTCAGCAGTGTGCACTCAGTAGCACTGTCAAAGTCAGTGCCTGTTAACAGCTTCTCCATATCAATTTCCTTGTTTGCTAGAAAACCAAATGCTCTCCCTGACCCCTGAGCTCTTCACAATTGTCTAAACATCAACTCCCAAGCAAGGAACTCCCTAAATTCCTTCACATCTAAGAAAGAAAAAAAATGCTGCTTTGAAAACTCTTATGTTTAAATTAGTTTATACAATCATCATAGTCAATTGTTGGTGCTGAAAAATCAAATCTTCCTGAAAAATCAGGATTTATACAAGTATTTCTTTTATCTATTCCACAAATATTATAAACAGTTATCCAGCAGAGGCATCACATTTATTAGAAATAACAAAAACTCCCAAGCATTTTTGAAATTTTATTAAAAATTAGTATCTGTATATTCTGACTTAAGCTCAAACTTCCTTCTTTGAGTCACTGTAATTATGAAATATATTTTTAAAATATGGCACTGTACTGAAGTTCCCTACTAAAGGAATGAGTAGCTACAGATATATCAATGTACTCAGTGCGAGTCACTGAATAAAGTTGCTTGACAAGTTTTGCTCTGAAGGTTTTTGTGGTTATTAAACAAACTGGGAAACAGAGACTAAAGCAGGTACTAAGTCAATCTCCACTCTTTCTAAGAACTAAAACAACCTTTATCCAACACATTACCCATGTAGAGTTTTAGGAAATTTCATGGTTTTCAACAAAGGGACTGGGCTGCCTTCAGAATGGTGTTCAGGAGCTCTCACAAACCAGCCTGGAGTCAGGCTGTCAATAATTCTGCAATCTCAGCTCTGCAAAGTGCTACTCTCAGNATTAAAAAAAAAAAAAAAAAACCAAAAAACCTCAAATGTAATTTTATTTCCTGAGTCTGGCCTTACCCAATCCAGAAAATCACTGAGCAAACAGGAAAAAAAAAAGCAAATTATTGAATATTCAGACTTGTTCAGTTTCGTAACGAGGAACAAAATATAAGCAAATGTTAATTCAGAGTATATTTTACCCTAGAGGTGAGGCAGTCAGTGGCTGTGTGTTGCAGTACTCAGGACAGACACATCCTACACTCAAAAAATGTTTGGTTAAAATTAATAACAAATTTATCTAGAAGATGGCAGTGAGACAGAAAGCATTTTGTCCTAAAAGACACATTGTCTGCCTCTACTTCCATATCAAACAATGATAGTGGCAATGGCAGTGCCTGAGGTTAAAAAAAATTATTTATATTCACTTTCAGTTCTTTCTCTATACTCTTTGCCCTGATTTTAGCTAAGTAGGTAAAAATACAATTTGACATTATAACTTCTTCTGGAATAATGCAGTAGAACTATTGCTGTTATTTCCATTATAGTAACATGCATGAGTTAATCAAGGTCTTCAGCAAGAAGTTTGAGGCCAAATTGTTTTCAACTAACAATTTTTCAAAATAAGAGCTTAGAACATAGCTGGAAAAGAGGGCAGAGTATTTAAGCAGAGAGGAACATTTATGTAACATGTTATATGACCATTTAAAATTACTAAAAAAAGAAAGAGGTAACTTACTGGAACAGTGAGTCCTTGCCTCTAGGAGGACAAGGTACAACAGTGGGTATGAAAATGGAAAAAAGATAAAAATTCGTAGCTTACATAAATTTCATTACATGTGCAGTTGGCCAGAAAGCAAAGAATTTGCATCTACCCCTGAAGCATCTCATAACATCTGGAATTCATCAGGAATCAATGGAAATGCTGCAGTTTTATCATATTAACTCTGCAACAGATTTCCATGAATGGAACATGACACTATAGCTTGGGAAATTTATAATGTGGTTTGGAGTTGTAATTCATAATATGGCTTAGAGCCTCCTTCTCTAAATTGCCCATAGAAAGGAATAAATATTGGACAGTACAATCATTTTCATTCCAAATCAGAAAAAATTGAAAGCCTTATAATGCACTATTTTTTAGTTAAAATATTCCTCAGAATTTCAAATAGAATACATTGAAATACTTGCTTTTAAATGTTGAACTGTTCACATCAATAATACATTATTTTTGGATGAATAAAATAGTGTGGCCACGTAATATAAAACACATTAAAATAACAATGTCACAACAAAATTATGATACCAAAGATAAGATTCCAACATTCAAAATTAAAAATCACATTGTCCAAAATGTGCGAAAGCTGAAGAAGCTAAACCTTCACAAAGTTTATACAGAAAACACTCCTTCATACAAAACTTGCAAGTGAAAACTAAGAAGATAAAGAAAGCATCAGAAAACATTTCTAACAAATGTATCTTCAGCCAACCATACTTGTCACCCTGAATCTGACAGCTTAGTGACCTTTGCAGATGAGCTGTCCCAGCTGAGATCCTGGTAACAAATACTTAATTATCTGAATCATCATTACAGAATTAACAGACCCCATCTGGCAGACAAGACTCCAGACCTGAGAAGAAACAAAGCTGCCTTTTTATCCTGGAGATGGCAGCTCTAGAATGGGGTCAAAAACTAACTTTTGAAAATGAGTCAGACTACTTCTCACGTAATGCCTGCCCTGCAATAAAACAGATTCTCTTACCTGCTTCATGTTCTGCTATTGCTCACAATGACAACCCAAAAGCCCTGGGTTTCCCCAGCCACATTCTTGAAGTACTTCTAATTTTCACTTTCAAAGTGCAACTTGCAGATTTGTAGAAAACTTTGGGCTTCCAAACTTTGGCTGAACTTAAAAATCAATATTCCACATGTAGAGGAAATTCAGTTAATCCTGCGCCTAAAGTGGGCTGCAAGTGCAGAAAGCACACTCTGCATTTCCTTTGAGGCACTAGTTAAATCAGATGGTCTGCATTCATCGAGGAAGCCTCAACCATGGACACCCTTCTCAAAACTAAAGATGTGCTTTATCCCTGAGGAGAAAAATACCAGGGAAAACATAGGCGAAAACTGAGTTAAAGTTGAATGAATCTTAGCATGGGAGGCTGATATCTAAATTGTCTAAAACTTGATTGATTCTCCACTCCCCTGTTTGAGTAAATTTATTTGCACAAAGTGTCTGGAGTTTAATTTATCTCACTAAAGAGGCCCTGCAGTATTAATGGGTCAAGGCCAATCTATATTTACAAATTTAGAAAAACAATACATGGCTGCTTTAATGATTACTAGCTCCAAGTTTCTCACACAAATTGCCTATAAACTTTGCCAGATTGGAGAAACAAGCAAATATCAAGTTGCTTCTGGTTCCTCTCAACTCTACAGTGCCACACAGAAAGTATGAGGGACACATTAGATTTCTACAGTAGTAAATTAAAAACGTAATTAAATCCAATGGTAAAAAATGTAATAACTTAAAGTTTATAGCACTGTTTCTCTCACTGCACTTCACACATCCCTAAGTTGTACACAATTGCAAACACTTTTGGCCAAAGTGGCTGGCAGGTCACACCACCAGCTCCTCCTTGGGCAGTGTTTCAGCAGGATTGGGGGTACAGTGTGGCTTGGGTGCAGTTTTGGGGTTGGACAGGTGAGTAACACACCCCAGGAGTGCCTCTAGCACCAGCCTCGTGCCCTGCTCAACCACTGGGGCCAGCCCCTGCCTCCCAAAGGTCAGAAATGCTGCTGAAGTGGAAATTCTCACCACTCATGGGTGTCCTCCCACCAAGTCTCTGGAGTTAAGGGATAAAGACGTCCTCAATGGACACACATCAGTCCTGTGGCACTGCTGATGATAATGATGATCTAATTCAGGCCTTGTGCTCTCAGTCAGGCTGTCCCTTCATCTCCCTCCCCTGACCCTGCTTCTCCTTTCTCTGTACGCAGTTGTTTCCCTTTTTTCTCATTATGTTTTTGGTTTTTACTTACTTTATGCTTTCACACTGTAGCCCTCTTCCTCCAGTGCCTTTCTCCCTGTAGTCCTGATGCACCCAAAATGAATAGCTCCAAAGTGCAACAGGATGCAATTTGGACCAAAACCATGCAGCTCTGGTTCCATCTCCTGCTCAGCACAAACACTTATTGTGAGAACTGAACAGAACTGATGCACTGAATGGACCTTGAAAGAATCCCAAACACATGAGCTCAGTATATGTAGACAGATAAACCCAAACACACTATCCCAAAGATACTAAAACCTAAACCCTAAACATATAAAACCTACGAAAGTCCTTTTGCATCACACTGAAAGAGATAACAAACAAAATTGTTCAACCACATTTTCATATGAAGAATAACCCTGTCCTGGGCAAAACACCAGGAAAATGGATGAATGAGTGGCAAATACGAGTCAGTGTCTCTGAAATCTGCCACAACAGAATCAGTTAAAGAGAGCAAACTAAAAAAGGACTGAAAGTGAAATAAATTTATGTATATATATATCTTCATAGATACAAACGTGTTTTAAAATGCAATTTTTATGGATCCATTATAGAAACATTTCAGCCAGACAGAAGGGTATAGAAAGCACTGGTTTTACTGTCTCTTAATCCAAAAAAAAATGAATGAACAACAAAATGTAAGGATTAGAAAAGTAAAACTTTGGCTTTTAAAGATACCAACTTCAAGCACTGCACAGCTTACTTATCTGCCACAAAACACCACAGAGTGTTTGTCAAAGTGTCTAGAAAGGAAACTGACAAAAATTCAAGGATTTGGTTTAGGCAAACGGAAACAAGGCAGAATCAGCCAACTGTGCTGCTGCTGCTGCACACAGCTACAGCTCCAGGTTTATCCCCCTCCTGAACGGCACTCCTCTGAAGAAAATCCAATTGCTGATGAACAAATTAGAGCAGACTTAAATGAGCCTTTAAGAAGGACCATGAAGCCAGCTGCAGGTACAAACAGCATTTTCCAAAGGAAAATTTAACAGGCCACTACAAATCCATCCCGTGGGGAAAGGACTGCAGCTCCAGCTGGGCAATGGGTACACTTTGTGCTGAGGACCAGCGATGACAAGTGGGGAAAACTTGTCAAGGAGGCACAGGGTGAAAATATGACCCTTCATGTGTACATGAGCCTGCTGATGCACACAGATACATCCCCGAAGTTTTTATGAGTCACAGAAAACAACGTAGAAGTCTAGAGGGAGCTCACAAGTCTGCCGTGTAGCACCCACCATCTGCTGCCATTCCAAAATGCTTTATCCACTGCTCAGCTTTGCTCATGCAACAAAAATATTCACCCTAAGGGGCTGCATCCTAGGAGTAATGATGTAGCACATTCGGTTCAGACTTGTTGATCACATTAAGGACTGCTGTCTTAGCCAGAAATGTGTTACTGAGAAAAGGCCTCCCTGTTCCACCAGCATTGCTATGGCAACTATGGGAATATTTAAACTTACTCCTGCACTACACTCGGGAGACTTTTGCTTCAACAAACAGGGAGAACGAAGATTTATTTAGTGTCTGGTCCACTCTCCCAGGGGTTCACACACAGAACTGCTGTACTTAACCTTTCAACATTAGGTTACTATCCAGAAATACTGATGAGAAAATGTAACTCATTCTGCTAACCTCTTTCAAAAGACACCTTGTGCAGCAGATACACTCTCCCTGTGTAAATGTTTTCTAAGTATATTGATGTCTTTGTTAAATTCTTAATGCTTTGGGCTGTGGAATAAGTAAAAAATCAATAGGGACATAAATTTTAAGAAGGATTGCAACGATTAGCTGTGTTTTAGCCTATTGGTGGCAAAAGGTAGTTTGACCTCCTAGGAGCTGGATTATTTAATTTCGTTTTATCCTGACTTATATCCCAATCTCTGGATTTTGTCCCATACCCAGAGATTTCAACTAGCCTGAAACCAGGCTACATCTCAATAAATACAACTAGAAGGAAGTTGTTACAAAAAGCAAAGACTCCTAAGGAAAATATATTTCAAGTACTCTGTGGAAGAAATATAACACATCTAGTAAAAATCAAAACCCAAATGTCAGGGGAAAAAAAATGGCCAGGAAAAAAAAAAAAATTCAATAATGGTGGTGTTTGAGAAAAAAAAAACAAACAACAGCCACAGGAGACTGCAGAGGTCAGGACTAACACAATGCTGTCCTGGTGTACAAAGAATACTGGTGGAGGAAGGGAGAAGTCATTTGCACAGTACAATGGTGACACAAGTTAATGGCCCTGAATACACAGCACAGTTTAAGGCTTGTTAACGATCATTAACAGTGGCACCAGTATCGATGCAGCAACGGGGATTAACATCGTGCACCTGAGCACAAACTACTCAAGATCTGCTTCTAAGCCAGCAGGAAATGTGGCACCTTGGAGACGTCAATAACAGGAGAGCAGAAAGGGGCACAGGGGGTGCAGCAGGTCCTGACAGTGTGGTGGGGCAGGGAAGATCAGGTAAAACAGCTACTAAGTAACATTGGGTTAAAATCCAAGAGCCAAGAGGAAAAAACATTATTGTGGTACAAACGGGGGAAGAAAAAATTTAGTGAGGAATAAACACCAAACCAACCACCCACAAAAAATAAAACTAACGAGAAAATAAAATTCTTCCTAAAGCAAAATTGTTCATTGGTTGAGAAACCACAATTCCTGTATGAAAGGCCACCACAATGCACATTGTACTTGGTACAGGGGTGGGACCTCCACAGCCTTTCCCTGGATGACCCACTGCCCATCCACAGCTGGCTCTCCAAGAACCTTCAGCACAAACACAGCCCCAGACTCCCCCAGTCAATTCCCCAGTGAGAGAATTGAATCATTCAATCTGTTTCACAGAAACATTGTCTAAATTATTTTGTTTAAGAAGTTATTTTACTAAATCAGTGGAATGGTATCAATCAAGCCTTTTATTCCCCTTTTTTAGCAGTTTCTGAGAGAAACATCAGCCAGCCTGGAGATGCTCTATGTATCTTCTCAAATTTTTTGGGCCTGTCCCAAAACTTTGTCTTCAGACTTGGCAAAACCTGGGTGTGTATTTCATACAACTTGCTGGAGTTTGAGCAAAGAAGAGTTTTAACAGAAAACCTCCAAAGACTGCTATCTTAGGATTTTTTTTTACTTGCTCTTCCACAGGCTGCTTTTTGCAGCACAGAGAATCAAAGTCCAACCTCCTCTGCTGCCTTTCAGAAATAAACTCTTCACAGAGAACCACAGGCAACAAAACAACTCCCTGGCCTGGCTCTTCCAGCTCCAGGCTCTTCCAACAAAAAAATGAAAGCTCTGTGCAGAGCTGGCACGAGGAACACTGAGCACACCCCTCTCCACTCCTGCCCGAGCCCCTGACAGAGCATTAATGCATCACACCACGGCAAATATGTGAGCACCAAACACAGCCCCTGACACACCAAAAACACCCTTTTACACAGTGGCTGCATTCCAGCCCGGCCACGTCAGACTCTCATCTCCTTTAGGGGACAGGAAAAAAAAATAATATACGGCTCCACTCTTAATATCCACCACGGATATTGCAAGAGCAATACCAACATATATAGATATGCAATGCTAAAAGAGGTGTTTCTTTCCTTCTTGAGTCCAACTCAGCAACAAATTTCTGGAGCAGAATCTCTTATTGCTCAGTGATGGATTATTTCTTGCATTGACCCATATCCAACGACAAACATCACAACACACTCAGCTCTGTGAAAACAAGTTCGTGTTTATCTCAGGCACAGGAAAAGCTTCCTTTAAGAAGTGCCAAATGTTTTAAACCATATTTTTACTGCACAAAGTTGGCATATGTGCTGTTGTGGAATCTGTGCTCCATGCTTCCCAGACCACTTCCATTTTTATCATAAATAATTTTAAAGCAATTTCAACCACTTTCATGCCAGGTTTCCCAGGCCCACTTTTTATTTTATTTTTCAGGATAGGCAAGAGGCAACAGAGACCCAAGGGAAGCACCAGCTCCAGGAAAGGCCACTGTCTACACATTCCACTCCCCAGGTGACAAAGGCAACGTTCAGCATGAGAACCATGCCAGGGACAACAACAAATAAAATTATGGGCAGACACTCTCTCAGTTGCTCTTTAAGGAAAGCAAACATATGAGAAGCTGAACTAATACTTCAAGCCAAGTAATATCTTTCCATGTTAACTGTAATACACAGTCGACAAAACATGACAGTGAAACCACAGGTCAACTGTAAAGTAAAAATGCTTTAAAATTATAATTTTTCCTTTTTTTTTTTGAGAGACTGTATTAAACAAAATAAATGTTTGCAAAATAAATATGAAGAGAGCAAAGGGATTTCCTCCCTAAACCACTTCCATGGTTACTCTCAAAAGGGGTGTCATCATCTATTCTCTTATCTCCTCGCTGCATGAAAATGAAGATGCCCACATCAGAACTAGCAATTACTCAGCAAATGAAAGCTTCTGCTGAGGCTAATACAGGAAATCTGGAAACACCATAAAAAACCCCAAAAATAAAGCAAGTAACTAAAATTAACGTAAGGACTTGAGTTAAAAAAAATAAACCTGGAGTGAAAATATTTCTGACTTAGATGGAATGGTTTATTATCATCTCCAAAGAAAAACATTAAAACTGTAAAGGGGAAGAAACAAAAAAAAAGTTGAAGAATCTTTGCCTTGAAAATGTATGCATGAAAAAATTATTTGCTTTGAAAATTAAATCTGAACAGCGTGTGCCTGCTGAGACTGCTGGCACAATCTTGGATTTTATTTTTTGGTGGACAAAGCGATAAACCTAATTCCAAAACTGGGATTTACAGTAAGAGAATGAGGTGCAAACATCCTCTCCCTGCAGACAGCTCTGGTTGGAATGCTGCACTCACACTCGGGCTGGTTGCTTAAAGAAAGGAATTCTCTTTGCTTCCCGCCCTGAAGCGGCACCACAAACCTTTTCTCCCGTGCTGGCACACACAAACACACAAAAACCACAAAAACACACGTGCTCAGGTGATTTTCTGAGCTTTAGGAAAGAGACAGGATTCCAGGGCACTGCCTGCTGAAGGCATCATTCAGGCTGCAGCTCCTTCTGCAACACTCTTGATTAAAATAAATGAGAAATGCTGTCACTGTGCTGACTATACACCCACGGGACAGAGTGCCACCAAGGGGCCAGTGCACTCTGTCATGTGCAGGAAAGACTGCCAAAAAATGAACAGAAAAAAATGCCAGCAACTCACATATTCACAGAGGAATAAACACAAATATTCTGAATTTTATTGCCATTAAGATCTATAGTCCCTGAAACAAGAGATGTAAGTACAAGCCTCAGTAAGAGAATGCAAATCTATTGAGCCCTCAATATTCCCACAGGGCAGCATCCATATTTCTAAGTAACTTAAGAGAAATTGGAAAAATATCCTGAAAAAAATTCTTCACTCTGCACCAATGAGCTGTCAGGTTCAACTCCTTTCATTATTCACTGGCAGCATTTTAAATTCTTATTTCCTATTAGAAAACCTGAAGATCAATAATGCTAAAGGAAGATGTACTCTCATTTAAGGTCTCCAAAACTATGCCAGACAACTGGAATGCCTTCTGAAATTAAACACCTTTCCAGCTAATAGGGATTGCACTGGATAATGGTTGTGTGTACTCTCCATGTCCTTTTACAGCCAAAGTGATCAGATTTATAACTCAAAGCTCATTACACTACTAAGTTATTTTCAACAGAATTACTAGCTATCATCCCTATTTTCTTACTCTTTCCTTTGTAAGTTCTTTCAAAGAAAGAAAATAAAAAAAAATCCAAAAAAAAATTATATTGCCTTTGAAATAAACCCAAATAGAAAGAGGAGGAAAAAAAAAAAAGGAAGGGAGGAAGAAATCTGGATATCTGTGCAGGTACATCTTTACATTTTATATAAAATGGGAATATATTTTGTCACTTTTAAGACTAGCTCATAGTGTTTCCTTCATTTTCTTCAGCAACATCTGATTATCTCAGATAAAGACCAACATCTCCTCTCCAACTTTAGACATTTGCATAATTATTAACTTTGGTGGCAAGCACATAAAATTGCAGACTCAGTTTCAAGCAGAAAAGGAAATGGCCTGTAAAAAGTTCTGCATTTAAGAGCTTCTCTTATTAAAGAGCAGTCTAGAAATAGCTACATGGGGACGGATTTCGTAGTGAAGGAGCTTTCAAACAAGGAAGAAATAATGCACTCGGAAGATAATGCCAGAGAAATTCAAAGATCAGTAGGGAGAGTTTCATTAAAGGGCAGCAGTTAAATACCAGGCCTTACCTAAGGACACAGAGATTCATCCACCACCTGAAATACTTAAACCTTTCTTTTTGTTTTTCTACAAAACATGCTCTAGACTCTAAGGTTTCTTACAGCACAAAGCACTTTTTCAACCTCTATCCCTACCCCTTCCCAGGAGGCGAAGATGATAAAACTTTCAGATGGATACAAATTATCCAATTCCAAGAGGAGTAAAAGGTAGTAGGCAGCTATTTATTTTCTGCTAAAATCATCCTGTGCAGAGTTCACTTGCCCTGCCAATACCCAAAGAAAGTGCCAAATGCTCCCCTCCAGCTCCACAGTAATGAATCTGAATATGAAGTTATATATTTCATTTTATATGCATATAATGCCATCACTGCAACGCCACAGTGCCAGGAAATAAAGTCTTAAAAAATAAAAATAGAAGCAGGAAGCAGAAATGCTGCTTTGCAAGACTATTCCTTGGGGGTTTTTTATTGCCCAAGATATTGGATGTCATTAAATATACTGGCTATTTTCAAAGAAAATGTAAAAAAATCCCAAAACCTATACACATTTTTTTTTCCTGTGTTTATCAAAAATAAACAAATCGCAAATCCTTAATTACCCCTACTTTTTATTTAATTCTCTTACACACACATATACTCTGATAAACAAAATATCCTTTCTTTCCTCCTTTTTTTTTTTTGTACTATTGGACTTTATTTAGTTTCTTTGGCCAATAAACTCAGTAGAACACCTAACTGCAAGCTTAGAAGTTTTCCCACTGACTCAGAAAACCATCACTGCAGAAAGACTGAATATTAGTCCAAATGTACTGTTAATGAAACACAGGGCTCTTCTCTAATAAATGGCATTTCTAATAATATTTTCAAGAGATGGAAAACTTCAGACCTGTACAATCTCACAGCTTTTAGACTGGATTGTTTACAACATTTTTTTTGCATGATACTAATACAAATAATATTTTTTGCATGATGCTAATAAAATTGTATTTCACTGTAGGAGCTTTCTAGAGATGGATTTTGAAGACCACAGGAGAAACCTGCGAGCAAGGGTTTAGCATCAAATTCTACATTTCTTTTTACCACATCTGGAAAACTCGTAAAAGAAGCTTTGCTCTTATTACAGACTGTAGAAGAGAGTTAAGAAATACAATAAACTGCATGTTTTATAGCATCACCAGTGTCGAATATAACTCCATCCACAGCCTTTTAGTTTTATTGTCCTTGGTTTTGAAATTAGTACTATTTTTATGCACAGAATATTATGCACATGTTATGAAGTACTAGAGTTCTTAGGAGAATAATCTCATGGATTTTTTAAGTAACAAGAGTAATAGATGGAACCAGCGTAATGATCTTCTTCCACTATGTACTTCCCTGCTTGCAGTGACCACTTTATTTCACAATACCGGGTCTTTGATAACTTTATTTGATAATTAGGAGCAGTGTTTTTCAGCCAGGGTGGGGTCAGGGGCAGCTGTTTTGTGAATTTAACAGAGAACAGCAAACTGAAAACCTGCTTTATGATTTCATTAGCAAACAGTCTCACAGGAAAAGAGTTTTCTGCCAAGCACAAGAAACTGCTCCTCCTGGCAATAGAAGTGTTCCAGCTCTACCCAGGATCACATCTCTTTGCACTGACTGCAGACAGAAACCAGCCCAAAGAAGAAACCAAGGGCAACTCAGCACAGAGATGAGATGTCTTTGGAGTAGCTGGGGAAAGAGAGCGGCAGGAAACTAAACTGAGTGTCCCTTCTCTCAGCCCTAAACTAATGGCTAACAAATAACACCAGAGCAGGTCCTGAAAAAAAAAAAGATTGACCATACTTATCTCCTTTTTATGCTTTTGCTTTTAAATGCACTTATCCTTATTTTACCCACTTCATTCTTCAGAGTTTATCAGAAAGCAATAATTCAACCACACAGCTCCCGACTCAGTAAGGCAGTTCTAGCTATAGCTGAACACCACAGTTCATTCTGAATTTACACACACAGCCACCAGACTGCCAGACTCCTGCCTTGCACAGAGCACCCCGCAACAGTTCTGCCTTGCCCAGTTCTGCACAAATCCTGTTGTCATTCCTTTGATTCTGTCACCTGCAACAACAGCCAGATTGCCACAATGACACAAACCAGACAGCTGCTACTGCATCACATGTGCATTTCTTACAGAGAGAAAGTGAACGAGGGACGGCATCAAGACAAAAGGAAGCCCATGAGTTGAAAAAAACAGTTTGAATTTGTTTTCTTTTTTACATTAAAACTGCTTTATTTTGGAGGACTCTGCATGCCATGCACAAATCATTTAATAAGTTAGAATACTCAACACAATTTGTAGTCATCAGAGAATGACTACTACTGTACAAGTACATTGAAATACTCAAGTCTTTTCTAGACGTGAAGAGAACCAGTTCTCAAATCCCAAAGTTCAGATATTAATAGAGTTGATCTTATTGTGAATCCATAACCAAGATCCAGTTCTTAAACAGAATTCTTCATCACTGCTTCCAACAGAGTCAGAAGCATGAATAGATAATTTTAGTGGGTTTCTACTAGACAGAGTTTTAAAATTAGAAAGCTACTTCAAAAATTAATGCAAGAGACATGATTCAGAGCAACAAGGAAAACTGGGACACTGGCCAATTTCAAGAGGGTTTGAAATTTTAACTATTTTTTTTTTTCTCAGTGACTGGATAATTCAATACTTAAAATTTTTACCTAGTTTCAAATCAAGTGAGAGCTTACAAACTTACCATTAATCCATTTGGCTTCTGGATTATGAACTATGAACTCTTTCCTGAAGAGATCCTCCAAGGATAATCTGTTTTCTGATGAATTTGCAAGTTCATCTAAAATAAACACAACAAGATCATTTTAGATAATTATTGAAAACAATATATTCAGTGTTGTTTGCAAAATACTGGAATTACAGAAAAACTACAGATTTAGTGTTTGGCTGTTTATTATATTGGGACTTCTGCAGCAAAGCTCTTTCTTACCACAGCCCCACACCACAAAAAATTACAAACCAATACCAAAATTTCCTGACAGCCAATGGATATTGGCCATATTGAGTACCTTACACTGAGAGAAACTAGATAAAAAAACCCCTGCAAGGAAATTTAGAACTAACTTCACCTATTCAACAATTTGAAATGAAATTTTTAAAAATCTACAGGCACATTTTATAGCCTGTGCTTGCTTTCTAGTGACGTGAACAACAGAACTTGTGTTTTTCCCAAACATGACAGAACCCAGGAATACTGTGGTTCTGAAAATTAGCCAACATTGACTTACAAAACAAAACAAAATTATAAAATAATATTTTCCTTCCTCTAAAATCATCTCCACGCTTCAGAAAACTAGAAAAAAACCTCTGGTAAATATGTGTTCTTCTGCTGTAAGCTAAAGAAATAAGTAGTGAAATTCAATAGCGAACCGCTGCACTAACAGTGGTAATGTTGAACCACTACTATTAAAGCACAAGTTTTAGCGTCAAAAGACAAACCCACAACGTTTCCAAGCAATAGTCGCTGGCAGCAGCCTGCACTTCACCTAAACTGCTTTGGGCTGTTTGGAACAGCAGCTGCCAAAGGCTGTGCTGTTTTATTGCATGTGTCTTTGCAAGAAGATGCACCTGTGCACTTCCCATACAACCAGTTCAATGCCCAGCCAGGTTTTTAAAATAATTTTGTATTATTGGGCAGGTTACCATTTCTCTTCTCTATAAGCTTTTCTTTCCTTCTCCACGAGAGGAACTTTGTGTTAGGCAGATTTTGTCCCGACTGATATTAAATCTTTGTGTCAACCCACGATGTTACCAGGACATTTTTAACAAAGAAACCTGCTTTCTAAAGGTCATATCCTGCAACACATTTTGGGTGAAAATGTGACCCTCCAAAGAGAACGAAGTCAATCACTGGTTTTGTTATTGGTCTATATTCAGCCAAATTTCTCAATTAGAGGGCCAGCTGAAAGCTTATTGGAATCCACAGCTATATGATATTTTTGCCTTTAAATGTCAGCACTGCCTGCTGCAGTCACTTCAGCTGGTATCAACAAGGTGCATCCTTGGTGTACCAAAGAGAAACTCCCCTTTAATGCACATCATGAATTTACAATGGACACGAGGCCATCCCAGCTGCTCACAGCACATCTCTGCTGCATTTTGCATGCAGCTCCCTCCCAGGTCACAGCAGGGCTCTGGGAAGCACTCCCCACTGTAATCAACTCTTCTTGTACTTCATGTCTTGTCAGGCCAAGCATGCAGACTTGTCCAAATCCTCTCTCATAAGACAAACATTCTAATCCTTAAATAAGCTTTTTGCCCTCATTCTACCTTCCAGGAATCAAAATAGTCTGTTTAGGGTTTTCTGGTTTGTTTTTTATTTTTCATCTGCCAGTCCAGCATGGGACACAATATTCCACTTGCAGTCTTACAGGAGCTTTACAGCAGAGCAACATTATCTCTCTTATATTTATACTTAATCCCTCTGTTTACACATCATGGGACCTTGTTAGCTCTTGCTCCTGCCACACACGGTGTTTTTATCTTCAAAGTAAGCACATGTTGTTATGTGTGCTCTATTCAGCTCCACAAATACTTTCTGGTGCCTTCAAAACACTGCTTCTGACTTAACAGCATCAAGCACTGGGCTCTTCACGTGCCCATTATCCCCTTTCTCCACAACCTTGTTGACAGCCCACCCTCGACAAGCTGTTTTCCATCACCTATTTGGATTCAACACACCCTGGTCCTGATGCTGTTTATAATTCCAAACGTGTTCCCCTCCTAACCTTACCTGAGTCTGTTTCTACTCATTGTGACCCTTTATTTCCTGCCAGTTTGCCAACTAGCAATCAAGCTCACACAAGCTGTTATGTTGTCAAAGATTGCCCTACCTATGACAGATTTTTTTTTTCAACTGCTTAAACAAAAATCACTAAAACAATATATCAGCTAGGTACAGAGAGGCTATTAGACAAGAAAGGAGCACCAGCTCTGCTCTCTGCTTTCTATCACATCCCTGGCAAGAAATCTCAATATAAATTGGATTTTAAAGTAAGTTTTAAATTAAGGTTAGCATTTGTAGACTGAAAAAAAAAACGGCATCTTCAAGCAACTTCGCCAGATGTTTTAGAAGTAATTTTTTTTCTAATGCTAAGATTTAACCAAAACAGAGCCCTGTTTGTAACCCTCAACTCCACCTTTGCCCTCTGCCAATATCTGAGATGCCCAGTTGATCTGTAACAGGGTGAATTGCACACCATGGGAACCCTCAGATCAGTGGTGGGTCGATCTTTATTGAGCACAAGCACAAATGAGTTTTACCCCACCATGTTTATACTCAGAGGGGAGAAGAGGAGGGGGTGGCCCTCTGTGCCAGGGGCCAGCTGGGGATGCACAGGGCTGCACCTGAGGATGGAGGAGGAGCCAACCTCATGGGTGAGCATTAAAGAGGGGACAGGGAGAGGTGACATCACCTTGGGAGCTGCTAAGACCCTTGGGGCCACCCAAGCTGGAAGACTGAGGCGAGTGTCCCCACATCCACAAGCCCTGGTCCTCGTGGGTGACTTTGACCACCCCAACACCTCTTGGGGGGACAGCACAGCAGGGCATAACCAACCCAGAAGGTGCCTGGAATGCATTGTTGGTAACTCTACCCCAAGTGACAAGGACACGGACATGTTGGAGCAGGTCCAGAGGAGGCCAAAACGATGCTCAGGGGGCTGCAGCGTCTCTGCTATGGAGACAGGGGGAGATTTCAGACTCTTCAGCCTGGAGAAGAAAAGCCTCCAGCGAGACCTTAAGGGCGCTCCAAGGAAGCTGGAGAGGGACTATTGGACTGTCATGGAGTGACAGGACAAAGGGAAATTGCTTTAAACTGAAAGAGTGAAGGTTTAGATTGAGTTTTAGGAAGAAATTCTTCCCCGTGAGGGTGGTGAGGCCCTGGCACAGGGTGCCCAGAGAAGCTTCCCAATCCCTGAAAGTGTTCAGAACCAGGACAGGGCTTGGAGCCACCTGGGATAGTGGAAAATGTCCCTGCCATTCATTGTCCACCAAATGAGATGGTCTTTTAGGTCCCTTCCAACTCAAACTAATCTCTGATTCTAGGATGGACTTCTTTTAAAGACTTCCTTTTACTACTTTGTATTTATTACATTGCAAAACAGCCTACTATCTCTTTTTCATTTCCATTATAAATTTCATTGCATTATTCCTTGAAGGAATGATATTTCCAACGTTCTTACACTATTTACCACAGATTTCTGTATTTTGGTCTGAAATTATTTATATATATACATTTATGTAAAGCAAATGACACAGATTACAGAAGATACAAACAAAATCAAATGCTAAAGACTAAATGACTACTTTTTAACTCCAATTAAAAACAGTTCAAGTACTGGCACAGATTAATTCAAAGTGGCAAACCCGTTTGTGCTTACTAAACTAGAAGACTCCGAAACTTGAAATTAATGGTCTTGCTACTTTTCACGAGTTTATAGGATATTATTTTTGCAGGTTAAATGTAGTCTAAATACCTCATAAAATCTGCCTTCTAACTTAGCAAATAAAACTAATAATTATGTACTGTAGTATGCCATTAACCGAAGCTCCCTACTGACTCTTCTGTGGAAAAAAAATGTTTTTATGCTAGAAATTAGGATAAAGGCTTGATGTTAAAAGGCATCTGAAAAGTGGAAAAACACCACTAGTAAACTGTATGCAAGCTAGCAGGTGTAACTGGGAATTAGCACAGCTCACTTTGTGTTATGACGAAGCAGGAAAATTTGCCAGGAAATAGTGGGATATCAAAATCTGCCTGCCAATTTACAGCAGTTACAAGGATTCTATACAGAATTGAACAGAAACCTGAACCTTCCTGCTGTAAATAGCCACATTAAAAAAACAAACAAACAAACCAAACCAACAAACAAAAAAACCCCTAGTTTGCTTTCTTTTCCTTTAAGAGTAGTATGAGAGAGAGTATGGAGAGGTTGATACTAACCCTGAGCAGTTTATCCACTGGACATAATCCAAATGGATTCTCTTCCCAGAGCTTGATTTTACTCGACCCTTTCCACAAAAACCATTTTCCGACCGTCAGTCTGACCTACGTGTTCTCTAAAGTAATTTTTCTGAAAAAGAGTCCTTTTTTCTCCATCACGTGTGAGTTTTCATTGAGTCTATGATCAGAGGTAGGTGCCACTTTGCTCAAGAGTAAGTGCACATATCAGCAGGCATGGTTTAAATGCCAACGCAAACACCTCAGTAAGGGAGTTTGAGTCTTCCACACCTTCAGAAACTCTAAGTTAACATGAAGGTAGAACTACTGTCAGTCCCAAAAGCGAAAAAAACCAGCTTTAAGTGTTGTGGCAAAACACCTGTACAGGGGAGGCCAAATCCATACAATTCTTAGGCTGTTCTTAAGTGGTTTTTCATATAAAAGCTTTTAGCTGCTAAAGCTTTCAATTGAACATTTGTCAGTTTTGAAACACAGATCAAGAGTGGTTGATCAGACAGGTCTTCACATAATTCCTACAAGGTGGAACACACTGTCGTGGTGTAAAGCAAGAACAAGTTGATTCAGAGGCAAGAGGGATTCAAAGGAACTGCTATCTCAAAATCTACCTATGACTATTTCAGTATATGCAGGTGTGAGATGAAGCTTCAAAAACATGAAATAGAATAAAAGCAGCAGAAGAGAGGTGCCTGAGTTATATTTATACTGACATCCAAATCAAATGATGGCATCTCATGCACAGTCACCTGTGTCTCTGCACTGGCCACTTTTATATATTATATATTTTATACATTACCAATATAAAGATTTTTTATAAGATTATTCCCAAGGTGTTTTCTTTTGTTTTTCTCTTAAATACCTCTCCAGCAATCCACTCCAAATAAACAAAAATCACTAGACTCATAATGCAGTTAACCCAGAGTACAGATATCCTCCTGTTCTGAAACTTCCAAGTTTTTCCACTCCAGTCCCCTGCTTTAACAGGGACAACTTCATTCTTTGCCATCTCTGTGCACTTTCTTTGCCATTGCACTTTTCTAGTTTTGAAGAAAAGCAGCAGGAATATTTGCCTGCAAGCCTTCTACTCCCAGGTATGGAGCAGTAGAGCAATTTCTATTTGCTGGGAGCAATGGGGTTTATTTCATGTATTCCTTAGTCCACAGGGGTTCACAGAGAATTCCTGAGCCCCAACAAGTGGTTACTGGGCTGAGAGTTCACTCAGACTCTGCCACTAATGTTTTACATCATTGCATGGTTTGTCCTTCCACTTTTCCACCTCTTTGTTGAGAACACTAAGACATTTATAAAGATTCTGAGCATTATCACAGATGAAAAGCAAGATCAAATGATCAGAAATGTTACTAATATTGTTGGTACAATACATTTACTCAAACCACAACCATAATTGTAACACAGAGGTTTCAGATTTGAACAAAAGCGAAGGTATTAATAGGTCAAAATACATCTCTTATTTCAACAGAGATCCTGCTTAGTATTGTGTGGTCAAGTTATATTCCATGTAATAAAGGGTAATACAAAAAGGAAATCAAGAATTTCCTTTTAGGTTTATTATCTTTTCTATCTTTAGTGGAAGCTAAAGCCTCTTTGAAGCCTTTTGCAAATGAATTATACTTTCCTTTAAAAACATGCTATCCCGTATGGAAGCATTGATCCTCTATCAAAAGGCAGGAAAGCTGCTGCTCAAAATTTGAGAGAAGTCAAATGACAACTGCTAGTGCACACAGACCTAAGAGTTTCTTATATTGTGGACAAAACAATGTGTAAATAATTGAAGGCAAAAGAGATCATTGCCGTCGTGTTTGGCGTACCAGTAAGTACATTTTTGCCTCCACAAAATACCAGTGAAACAATCATGCTCCTGAGCAATAACCATCTGAAATTATCATCATTTCCATAAAAAAGAAGCAGCATGATGTACAGTGTTTAGGGGAATTTACATGAAATCTAAAAAGCACCCATCCGTACAGGCAGAACTAAATAGGGAGAGCACTCTCTGATGCTCAGAATAGTACTAGAAATGAACACTGAAACATCCCAAGGTAACAAAGGACATTTGCACTGAACATCTTCATTCAGACCTCTTATATTGTATGAGAAGGATTTTCAAAGCCAAATATTTATAATAACAAATTAGCATCGACTTGGAATTGAGAACTTCACAAGAGCCAGATGTGAGGGGGTCTCTACTTTTTTCCTCCTCTCAAATACTGGACATCCCAAAGTGATCTTAACACACATTCATGGCAAAGCAGCTTCAGCCAGAGTGCTTAGTACCTGCCAACAGACCAACAGAGTAGCAAAATATCTGCTTCTCAAACCATATTAATTATTCATAATAATCAAACAAATTAATAATGAAAGTGAAGGGGAAACAGCAATCATTAGGGCCAAAACAGGGCAAGTATCTATCCTACAATGCACCTCCCAAGCTTTCCATGGCAAGCATTTCCAACCCACAAGAAAGCTCAGTTTTAGAGACCTGGATTGTTCTGGGAGAAGGGTTTTTATTTATATCAAGCTTCACAGTCTCCATGGGATATCTTAGAGCATCTGAACTGACAGAACTAGTTTTCACTTGCATGACTTGAACTGGAATGTAGGTCCCAGCTTACACAAGTTTTCAACCAAGATCTCTGGATTTTGAAACAGTCTCAGAGATGCTGTAATTCACTGAGCGTTTTAAACATATTTTTTTAAAAAGTTAACATTCCCCTAGGCTGTTTATTCTTTTTCCATGAGTGTATTCAAAGACTTCACTTTACATTTTTACATCATTAATAATTCTACATAGGTACAAGAGCCACAATTGAAAGTTATTATTGCAGATTCCAGCAAACACTTGATATTTTACAAGTCTTAAAAAAAAAAAGCTACCTCTCCTCGAAACAAAAGACAGTCTTCTGACTAAAAGTGTACCAGGATTCACTACTATATGCCCTCAAAATCTCTTTTAAATTATTCCCTGAAGAAGGCTCTTATTCACTGAGACTACAGCAGCACAACTTCGCTTTTATTTTTCTCTACATGATCTAAGTGGAAATAAGCAAACAGTAATTTTGGACAGCACCATGCATAAGGAGTAGATATTTACACAAAACAGGGGAAGCAGACTATCCACAGTGTTCCTGCATACTCTTTCCAGCTGCCTCATCCCCTCTGACAAGCAAAGATTTTTGATCCTTTCCCATCCAGCCTGACCACCTTCCTGTAGAGCAGCAGCACTCTGCGGCTGTCCTTGCTCCTGCACAGGCTCAGCCAGCTTCCCTCGGTGATTTCACCTCGTGGCCAAACAGCCTGAAACCATTATTTGACTGAAAAGAGCTTCATTAACTTTCTGGTTTACACAAACCGAGCACTTGAATGGCAGAATATTTGCAGACCAATATTTACTATCTAGGCAGGCCATGCAAATCAGGCACTTTACACTCTAAAAGTAGCAAAAGGATTCAAAGATTTTGTTTTTCTTTAAAACTTGTGCCATGTTTGCTCTTTTTGTCTACTTCTTACCCTCTTCCTTTTTTTTTTTGTTTTGTTTTTTGTTTCTGTGACTTAACCATTACTTTCCCCTCTTTGCTTCTGAAAGAAAGAAAAGGGAAGAAGCTTGTGCATGTTCATATGGAAGATTCATGTTGGTGATTCAGTGAGAAGTTGCATTCTCAGAACCAGTTTTCTGCGGCATACAATTTTCTCTTAGTTCATCTGTGACTCTGAAATTACACCAGAAACCAACAACAAACTCCTGAAGTCAGCTCACACCTGCTGAGGCTCACCAGGATGGCTGTAGCCCCCTCAAGGCCAACACAATCCTAAGGATCAATGGCCAACCCCAAACCTTTCGGCTCCTCAAGGCCTTGGTAGCTCCTGAGTCCCTACAGGCACCAAATTTACAACAGCCACGAAGTTAAAAATGCTTAAAAGCAAAAGACACTTTAACATTCATTGCTTTTGATGACTGCATTATGAATCACACGCCTTTAATAAGATAAAATAAAGAAGTAAGTTACCTGGGGTTAAAAGAATGACTGACATAGTGATGAGTGAACAAACAACTAGAATCACCAGCAGCGCAATAGCAATTCCCTTCCAGTTCCTCTGCGGAGGGCTGTTACTTCCAAGTTCCTACAGGAATGGAAAAGAATGAAATAAAAGGAAAAGACCACGTTTCATAAACATACATTTCCAGAACTATTAGCCATAGGAAATCTGCTCTGTGCACGCTCATATTCACAGCACGGGAGGTGATCATGATCCTTCCCTTCTCCACGGCACAGAGAGTCATCCAAAGGTGTGTAACTCTCATGCTTTTTTAATAGATCTCTTTCTTTTTTTAAATATATATATGTAATTTTATACCCCTAAGAGACAATCAAATGATCTTATGCAAGCTGTCCAAAATACAACTGGTGTTAAAATGTCCTGAACATAAACTTCAGGACAATATCAACTAGCAGTTTGTAAGATAATTACAGAAATGAAACGCAGCAATTTACTGTAATTCTACCTAACATGGTATGGACCATAAAGGTTTAAATACACATCCTTTTTAATGCACACTATTAAACTTATTTGTAATAGAAAGCATTAGCAAAACTGCCTGAGGCTGCAAATATTCCATCTGAAGCTACAAGCTCTTTTTCTCCACGCAGTAGATCAACTGCAAACTGCTCCCCTATTAGTTATATAAAAAAACCCCCAAAACAGTAGCTTATAACAAACATTAAATGAATGTTTCTGTAACTACCAGTGCAGTTAAGCCTACATCCTCTGTGGTTACATGTTTAATTCCTGCCAGGCACCATTTACATTTTTTCAATAACAGCACTGTATTGCCTGTGTTCATGGTACAGTTTGAGACCTAACAGCACATAAACATCCAACAACACAATGACAAAACTAGTACATTTGTTACTTACAACCCCAACCTTCCCTCACAGAAAACAGTACTTTTTCTATCTGGATTTGGCAAGCAGAAATGTTTCTTTGCCACAATTACACGTGGCTTTAGTATCTCAAAATTAAATTCTATGGTAAGATTGCAAAAAAAACCAAAAAAAAACACCTCCTGCTATGTTTTATAAGCTTCCAAAAGCATGGCAACATTTTTTCACATACACATTATTTCATTTTGCATTTCTGGATTATAATCAGTGTAAAATGGGTAAGTCTTAACAGAAAGTGGCAAAGTTCTTGTGCCTTCTTGGCTCACACACACCACTTCAGCATCACACATCATCCACAGCGGCAACAGTGTCTTTAACTTTTTAATGTTGTTTTTTTTAGCCCCTTGCCGGTTCATTTCTACCTTTAAAAGACAGCTTCCCTCCCTGGCCCTCTTTCCCAGAAAATAAAAGGGGAATTGCCCAACACCATCTCTAAGCAATCCCACAGGGAATTCTCACAGCAGTCCTCAGCACATTACAGCTCTCAGCAAGAAACGTCCCCACTTCCCCAACACATCTTCTGCCCACTGGACCCATCATCCTGCCCAGCCTGCCTGAGATTGCTCTTTTTTGGGATTTTTTAGCCTCACCAGAGTGGAAGAGCAGCCAGTCTGTCTCCTCAATGCAGCCCTCACTCATGGCTGGTCACCACAAGCAGCTCCCTCAGCTGAGAGGTGTCAGCCAGCCCCTGCCCACACCCAAACCCAGCCTGGGCTGCACCCAGTCCCGTCAGCATCACAGAACCCTTTTATTATCACAGAAGTCTCCTCTTGGGTGTTGGCACTGATCCCGTGTCAGGCAGTGGATGATGCTCAATTACAGCATGCAGAAGTGACTGAGGGCAGCTGCAGCACAGGATTTGCGGCCAGTCCCTCCCACACTGAGCTCTGCAGCTTTCCCAGGATCACCGTGTGGAAGAACCTGAGTTCCATAACCAACAAAACGCCTGAGATACCTGGGGGATACTCTTCAGCACTCAGGGGGAAAAAATGGTGTAAGCAGGAACTCCTGGCACCTGTCTCCTTTCTCCATCCCATTGCCCCTGCTTCCCAACCACTTGCAAGCCTGCCTGCTTCCCTCATTTTCTTTCCTACCTTGTGAAATACTAATTACCACAGCCTGTGCAGCCTCAGACACAGGTCTTCAAGGCCTGCATGACTGCTCCACCAGCCCCTTTGGTGATCCCCAGGTTATGAGCACCGTGTGGTCCCATTGATGCCTTAGGTTTCATCACTCATGTTTTTCAGGTTCTTTGCTGCCTAGGGATGTAGTTTTGAGAATCATATTAAGTGCCAGTAAGCTCCGTTCACAGAGTAGGGAGACAAAACAAATCCTTTTCCTGCTGAGGACCAAGGACAACTTTCTGCCCAACAGCACAAACAACAGTGGACTGAAGGGAGGAACAAGAAGGATGGGACCTCACAACCTGAAGCTGTAATTGGACAATTAAACCCCAATATGCAAATGGACCAAAACTTAGAAAAATGTGAGACCTCGTGACCAGTCGTCCATTTTGTGACCATTCTTGGTCCACCTTGGGTGTAGCCCTGGTCAGGCTCCTGTCCCGCCCAACGTGGATCCTGGAGGCCTTTCAATAAATACCTACTTTATTCTCCAGCCCTGTCCACTCTCTGTTTCAGGTCAGCCTTCCCAAGGCATCACCATCCACTCAGGACAGCCCTGGCCATGCTGACATTGAAGGGATTCACAGCTTTTCCACAAAAATACAGAATTTCTGCATCCTGCAGGTGCACTCAGATCCAAGGTATTCTTTTCCCTTAAGTGAGAATTATTTTAAAGTGTTAATAGCACAGTCCAGGAAACACAAAGTTACTCTAAACATCACAGTATTGGCCTTATTTAAATGACACCTGACAGAGTCCAATTTAAGACAAGAACTAGAAGCTCAGAGGACCAAGTGGTGGAGAGAGAACTGTAGTTTCCTTCAGAGCATCATGAAATCCTGTTCCAAAGAACTAACTTAAAATGACAGAAACTGGACAACTTGAAGAATGTACCAAAGCTTCCAAAAAATGTACCAAGTCCTCATTATTCATAAGCTTCTTCTCTGCAGACACGAATATTGTTCAGTTTCTAAAAATAAAGCCTCATTTTAAATACTTCTGCAAATTTGTACAAGGAGAATATCAAAGAGATGAATCAATTATTGAGCATACAAAGCTTATTGGTACCCACAGTGAGAAAGATTTTCCAGCTAGCTGAAAACTTGGAGACTGGCATAAAAAGAAGGATTTGTCTCAAATTAAGATATTTGGTTTTAATATTTGGATAAAAATTACAAGTTGTATCAAATTATTAGATTAGAAATTATTAAAGGTCATTACGATGTTTTGACATTGAGTGACAATATTCTCGTAAGACATTTATGAAGTTGCTGTACACAAACAATATTTGATGAAATATTAGAAAAATTACTATAATGAAGTGAATTCACAGCACAGTCACTATCGAGGCCATCTCCAACTAACTTTTTTGATGCTACGCAGTGCAACTCTTGGACTGGAACCTACAAAGTTTTAAAAAAGTGTAAGCTGCAGTTCTTCAACAATAAAATATTTTTAGCCTCACGCTGCTTTTCAAAATGGCCACAAGCAAAATGCAGTTCAATAGATCTTTGGACTGTGTGTCACTGGTAAGGCAAAGCTGTGATTTCTGAGTGTGACAAGGGACAAAGGCATTCAAGAGGAAACATCACAGAGAGCCGTACAATGAGAAGCTTTTGGCACCATGTAGTTTCCCCATAACTATCTGCTAACTGGCACATAACAACAATGCAGACACAGATGGAGATTTAAGGATTTAATCTTCTAGAGAGGGTCTTCTATTAATGTGGTTTGAAAAAAATACCAACTCTCGAATATGGTGGTTTATATATAACACTATATAATGTTATTACAGATTTTTTCAGTCTAACTCTAATGAATCAGAAAATGGCAGCACAAAGAATAATACAATTGCAAGTTTTCTCATTATTTATAGTAGCACTTTCGCAAACCATTTCCTTGCATTGTCACCAAAAACAATCCTCGAGTAATACATATTTCTGAATGCAAACTGTGATTGAGTAATACCTTACTAAAACATAGCTACGAAGAGAAAAATGAAACACTGCGTGCACAAAACCACTGTACACCAATGTTAGAGATTCCAGTGGCTACTGGTCCCAAGCGCTAAAGACCACATTTACCAAGAGCTTAGAAGCACTCACCATCAGGGATCTCGATGCATGCTACCAAAGGACAAAGCCTGAAGTTCCTGCTCTGTGATTGTCTCCATTCAACCAGGAGACCCCTAAAAGCCTGGTCTTACAAAAGCATGTACTGTATGTGTGATACAGCATTACGGAGGTGGCAACTCCTGCAGCAGTAACCAAAAGAAAGGCTAAACCAAAAACTTGCAGAGAGGTGCGGGAGAGAGGACAGGTTGAGGAAAACATGGGTCATTTCAACCCTTCTGCATCCCTCTATGCTAAATCCCACTTGGCACTGCAAAACAAGGTTTTTCAGAGGGAAATTATGAAAAAAAATACATCCAGCAAATATGTAAAGCAAATATAATTGAGATAGGCTGAAGCATCTTTCTCTCTCCTTTCCTAGGCTGTTTTCTAAATACACAGTCCATCACCAAACACAGTTTACAGGCTGATGAAGAACTGATTCACCTAAGGCATGAAAATCTTTTAAGCAACAGCAAAACATGGCTTTGAATATCACAATCTATGGCACAGAATCATACACAGGTTGGGTTTGAAGGGATCCTAAAGCTCAGCTCAGTCCCACCCCCCTGTCTCCTTCCACTAGACCAGCTTGCTCAAAGCCCACCCAGACTGGCCTCAAACACTGCCAGGAATCCCACAGCTTCTCCTAGGAGCCTCTTCCAGTGCCACACCCTCACAGGGAAGAATTTCTTTCACAGATCTAATGTGAGCCTGCCCCTTTCAGTGTAAAGCCATTTCCCCCTTGTCCTGTCACTACAAGCCCTTGTGAAAAGCCCCTCTCCAGCCCTCTTGTATCCCTTTTAGCTACTGGAAATTGCTCTGAAGTTTCCACAGAGCTTTTGCTACTCCAGGCTGAACAGCCCCACCTCTCTCAGCCTGTCTCTGCAGGGGAGGTGCTCCAGCCCTCTGAGCATCTTTGTGACCTCCTCTGGACTCCCCCAACAGGGTCCACACCCTTCTTACCCCAGAGGTCCCAGAGCTGGATGCAGCTCTGCAGGTGGGCTCTCACCAGAGCTGGGTAGAGAGGCAGAATCCCCTCCCTCCCCTGGTGCCCCGGGAGCTTTGGATGCAGCCCAGGATGCATCCCTGGATTTCTGGGCTGCAAGTGCACACTGCCATGTTGAGATTTTCGTTCACCAGCACCCCCTAAATCCTCCTCAGGGCTGCTCTCAATCCATTCTCTGCCCAGCCTTTATTTGTGCTTGGAAATCCCATATGGAGGGCTTTGCACTTGGCGTTGTTGAACTTGAACACAGACCCATCCCTGCAGGCTGTCAGGGTCCCAGGGATGTCACGTGGGACACTGTCAAAAGCCTTGCACAAGTCCATGACACTTAATTTTCCTTGACACACCAATGCTGTAACCCTGTCCTACAAGGCTGTAGCCTTATTCAGCAGTTCTGAGCTTGCATTCTCTGTTTTTGAATGAAATACAGATTCTGACACTGATGTTTCATATTCAGAATAAAAAAACTATGAAATTGCCTCCATAATGGCTGCATTACACAAGACTGTAAAAAGAAGACCTGACCCAAGTTCCTATCACAATAGAAATAAAAGAAATTAATCTAAATTCCATTAGATTTATTTAATATAAAAATATTTTTTATCCCTTTTCGCAAAAACGCAAGAACATATTTTGACTAGCTTTGGGGATATTGATTTGAGAAAAAGAATCACTCAGAATTAAGTGCCATAGTAGAAGAATACACAAAAAACTTCCAAGTATTTCCATATTTCTACTTGAATAAACTTAGAATCTTTCTTGTTAGCAGCATAACCAGAAAAAAAAAATCACAGCTGCCTTCCTAAAGCTTATCGAGTCACATAGTTTTATTGTTAATCAATGAGGATAAAAAGTCTTTAAGACATAATTTTTCCAGCAAGAGTGTACAACTAAGGTTGTTGTAAGAGAACAAAAGGTCAGAAAATATTGGCATAACATGCTGCATTAGTAAGTCAGGTTTCTGAATTATCCTAACAGCATTTTCTCCATTTCTTGGGAATTTCTTTGTGTAAACCACAGTAAAATTTCCACCATGGAAAAAATGCCAGGAGCAACAGGAGAATGGCTGGTGGAAGCAGGAGAAAAAGTGAAACCCAAACTTTCAGAGACAAGCTGACCCTGGGAGCTGCCATTTAACTAAACTGCTTTTTCTCACAGAGCTCCTGCCCATCCTGCATCAACCCAGCCGAAGAATGATGGGATGAGCAGAAAATATGCATTTCTCTCTAAAAGTTAAAAGCAAGAATTCAAACACTTTCAACCATTTCTGCTGGGTTCAGCTCAAACTGAAAGCAGAGATTCTGCCATAATTTCTGCAGTCCAGAGTGAACTTTACCAGGCTGATGTGCCCAGCAGTCCAGGTCTGCAGATGCACGTTGGTGTTTACCCCTGGACTGAGGGTATTTGGAACACAAAATCTACCCGCACTGAGCAGTGTCTGGTACCTAACTGGTTTTGTGCTGAGGAAGGTGAAAGATCTTAGAGGAGCTTTGGGCTGTAGCAGATTTGGGCTGTAGCAGTTTCTGCCAGCATGGCATCTCCTGATGCCTTGAATAAATAATCTGCTTTCTTTCGTCTCTTATTTTTCTTTTCTTTTTTTAAATGCTGTTCTGTCACCAGGACAAAGCCTACAGAGAAAAGCGCTGAGGAGAATCGCAGCCTCCCCTTATTTGGGCAAGAATTTCAGGGGCAAAGTGCATTAGAGTAGGAAAAGCAAATGTAATTTGTTTTGCAGTAGGAACGAGAGCGAGTCTCACTCTGCAGCTCACATGTAATCACAACAATATCACTTCATTAAACTCTTGCCATTTGCATTCCCCAAACATAAAGAAAAGGTGACAAATGAAAAAAAGGCAAATAATTTCATGTCACATTTCAGGTGGTTTAAAAGACAGACTCAATACACTTATAATAGAAAGATTGCAGTCTTTCCAAAGCTCTTTATAGAGCTGGGCTTGCAACTGATATTAAGTACTACCTGCCCTGGGTTTGCAGTGTGCTATTTGAAGGGAAATTACCCCAGCAAGCCTTCTGATTTTGTGATTAAGTGATTGTGTCCATTCCTTTCCAGCTGTTTTTGACTAATCCCATGGCCTAGATAGCAAGAGAGACTAAAAGACACATCCACAAAGTGGCACAGGATAGTTCTAATCCATTTGCATAAGTACCTATCATTTTCATCCCTCATGTTCCCTTTACAATCCGCTGTGTTATAAGATCCTGTTGCTGCAGTTCTTGTCTCAATGATTATGGCCACACAATTGCTTTCCCCGGTCAATATCTTTATTCATGAAAACATTGGCACTTCTTTTCAGAGTCGTTGTAAAATGCCACTTTCAGAGGAATGCAGGATTCTGTCAGCTCTGTGGATAACGGGCATTTTAAAAAGGATAACGGGCATTTTAAAAAGAGAGCAGCTTGTTAGCAATTACCCTGCTCAGAACAGGTGCAGGGTCTGGATATGGGAACAATCTGTCTTCAGATTTTTATTTCTTTGGGCTGCACTGGTAGAACAAAGGCCTCCTTTTGCAGAGCCAAACTGAAAGCAAAGCCAGACCAAAACAACTACAACAAACCCAAACCCACCCCTCCTCAGTAAAAGAAAACTAAAACAAATGTGCACATATAAATGATTCTGAGAAGCATTGATCACTCACGCTGGTTATTGACCTTAAAAAACATTCTGTGCCTTCTTTTAGCTGGATCATTTTTGCTGTAAGCAGAGAGATCTTTTCCTTGGACCTGCAAGTGCACATTCATGAACTGGATTTTGGTTATTTGGGGTATTTTGGAACAACTTTGTCAACACCCTTAGTACCAACCACTCACAAATAAAAAAGACAAGAAACATTTTTGGAATCTATTTAATGTATTATGGCCAGCATTAAGAACACATTCCACATCTTCCCTCTCATTTTGCAGTGCACCTTGTAACACTTACCCAAAGACAATGAGCCAGCTATTACACTAGACAAACAAGTTAAAGCTTAACTTCCAAAGCATTCTGCTGAAACCCTTGTCCAAGGTCCAACCACAGCAGATGAGTTTAAACCTTAAGTCATTATTCCTGCGTGTCATAAATACAAAATCAGTACAACTGATCAAAACAGTGTGGCACCTGCACACAGTGACAAAGTGAAGATCTGTGGCCATCTGCTTTTTTTAAATTTTTTTTTTAGCTAAAAATAGTAGCACTCAAACAGGGAGGGAGGGAAGTAAACTATCACAGTCCTCAATATTAAAGAAACTATGCAATGGAAACTATAAGGAAAATGCAGGCCATGGAAAATACTGCCATAAGCACTGCTGAGTAGCTGGGGCAGAGGGAGACTTGAATAAAGCAACAATGGATGACAGAACTGGTTTGTACCTAAAAGAAAAGGAGCAGCCACAATGTAGAGAGAAGCTGCAGCAGGCAAGGGAGCTCCTCAGGCTTTTGGGAGCTGAGCTGCATGCCAGGCACCTCGATGAAGAGGTTATAACGCCGGCATCAGAGGCAACTTCACTGAGCCTCAGGATTTCAGAGTTGTTATCCCTCCTCATCCTGTGTTCACAATCTTTTATAGTTTGTTTCTAACAAGGCTTCAGAAGTAAAAAAAATATACTGTACTCTTTCCTTCCAGTCCAGTAGAAATACTTGGAGAGTTGGGGAGAAAACGTTCCGACAAGACGCGAGGAAGCATCTTGAGACTCAGAAGTACAGTGGGCATGAAAGCTACAGGAAGGCACCTGTGGGGATTTCTACAAATTCCTGAGGATAACAGCTAATGAACAACCTGTCATATTTATTCAATATGACTCCAACCTCCCCTGCAAATCTCACCTCCAGACAGAGTCCAGAGTCTCACACTCCTTGGAGGGCTGAGGCTCCCCAACAGCTCTGCTCTGACTTCAGCTTATGTTCCTTGTGTCCTCACCAGACCAAAGCCTCAGTACTCACACCACGTTATGTGTTCTTTTCCTCACACCAGCCTCATCTGGAAGCTAATGAGATTCCTGTCTGATTAGGAAAAGCCATCTCTGTATCTTGAAAACTGCCTGTCCCATGGAAATAAAGCAAGCAGCTTTTCCAGTGAGCCAGTGCACCATGAGCATCTACAGGAAATCAACAGCTCATTTGACATAATTGAAGAAAATTCTTGGAATTATTTTACTAAAGCAAGTAAGGCCAAGGACAGAAAAAGATGACACAGCAGCAGGCACAAACACGATTTTATCCAGGTCACTATGATGTGACACAAGAAGTCTGTATAAAAACTGCCACAGCCATTTATGGCCAAAAAGGTAATTTCATATATTTCTATTGATCCTAAGTTTAATGAAATGTCACAAAATAGTAAAATATGTCTCCCATTCTTAGCACGTTGAAGAAAAATTCCCCCAACCAAGTAAAATAACATATCTCAAGAAAAAGGGACTTAAAAAATAAACGAATACAGGCCGTCCAAATTGCATACCTATAGATCTTTCTACAGATATAACAAAGTCCTTTGCTGTAATATGTACTTTTCATTGCTCAGAAACAAAGTTATACTTTGCCTGATTGCTTAAAAAAAAAAAGGCTTTACACATATTTTTTATTTCCTGATATTTTGGCGAGGTCCCATAAGAGACGATTTTTAAGACTGACATCAACAATTTCAGCATTAATAAGCAACAATTAATTTCAGCATTAATAACACAACACTGCAGTTCACTGAAGGTTAGATTAACAGCAAAGTTTACCAAACTGCAGCAATGTCATAAAGTCATATTCAGATCTATCCCACGTAATTTTACAATTTAAATTTAACAGATTGCCCCTATTTTTAATGGTAAAAAACTGCACTGGTGCATGACTTTCAAGTAAGTTCACTGTTAGCTTAGAAAAAAAAACAAAATTGGCTTTTGGAGTTTCTCACTGTTCAGGTATCTGTACCCATGCTTAATTTTATGCCATTTAAGAGTCCTGGAGAATAGATCTAACATTTTTTTAGATGAGTGAGATTAAATCAGGATTTATCAAACTATGGAGCACATTTGTAAAGGTTATTTTGCAAATTTACATCAGTATTTTTCTATTTGTTTTCAGATTTACATATAAATTACATGCAAATAAAACAAGTAGTTGAAATCCAAATGTGCCTTAATAAGACTCTGTGCACATATGAATGTACACACATGCACATATCACTGAATATATGGAGAGATAAATATTATTCAAGTCAACATTCCTATAAATAAATAAAAATGTTAATAAACCAAGGAGTGTCAGGGCCAGAAAAGGCAAAACAAACACAAAATCTCTGTGTTTGGAGGGATCTAAAGCAGTAGAAAGTTACATGAGATTCCCAAGCTCCGGTGAGAATGGGAAACCAACAAATCTTTATGAAAACATCCATCAACAAAACTGTAGCAAGCAAAATTACTCAGTCAGTATCACTGGACTCTACTTGGAAATTTATCATTCCGTTTTTCCCAGTCTGCTGCACCTGTTTTTCCAGGAAACTGAATTCTATTTAAAACAGCAAAATACTATGATTCTATGATCAGAAATAAAGATATGGTTTTCTCCTGCTCTTTTTAGTCAAAAAAGAACAGGAAATTTTTAGATTTAACACATTATGGTATGTTATATAGAGTCAACATAGATATAGCGACCCAGCAGAGCCAAGATCACATTTCACTTAAAAACAGTGAAAGTCCTCCCAGCACTAAGGACATCACATCATTCCAACACTCATACACACATAGAGAGCTTCTAAAAAAGCATTTACAGAAAGACAATGGGTCACAAAATCATCTCTTTACATATATTCCACTCAATTAAAAAGCAAACTTAGTACTTAGGAAAACATCAGGAATTGCTTGGCTGTTTTACCAGATTCGTTGATTTTTTTTTCAGTACATTCCAGATAATGTAAAAATCTGGCTTTTCTTTCCCTGCAAAGTCATTTTACCTAATGGCCAAGCCCATCTACCTAAAACACCTCAAAGGCCCTTTATCCATTATGTTTCTTTGGGGAATGTGAGCCACCCAATAAGAGTCGAGGAGCTCCTACTGGCAAACTTTTCCAGTTTTCATAGTTTTCACTGAAAAGCAAAGAAATGCATAGATACACTAAGGACTGCTCTAGGAGCAACTCAAATGAACCTTTGTAGGGATAAATAATCCCTAATATAATAATAGTGCCAAGAAAAGCAGTGATGTTGTCAAGCACTCCATATATGCTTCAATATTTTTACTAATAAAGGTGAGAGCATATCATTGTCTTAGAAAATTTGGCAGAAATCCATCCAAACCAGGAGTTTTGACTTAGAGGAAGAAATGAATGGCACTTTTCATTTTCTCCAGAGTAATGTCTCCTTTCTGTCTGATTCCAGTAAGTCAAGGATGATCTCTATAAAACACATAATATCTGTTTCTTTTGGGTTTCTTGCCACTTAAAAGTTAGAAGAGTTATAATTAGAGTTCTGATAAAAAGAGATAGAAGAGAAAGATCTGACCAATGCAGAAGTGGGCACCTGCCTTTGGCAGAGCTGTTACACTAAAAGGGATGAAAAGTTCCAAGCAGCCCCGCCACTGAATTTTCCATGAATGCACTGGAAGGTCATTTGTTTTCTACAGATCCAGTGCTCACAACAGACACTCAACTCAAAATCTCTCCTTGGCTCTGAGCTTTAATACAAGAGCCAGATAATCCCTTCAGATCCATTTCAACAGCTCCTACCGAAATGTTTGACTCAAATGAAGGTGTTGGGCTATGAGACAGCCTGTAACACTGTGGCTTTCTTTTATATTATAGGCCTTAAATAAAATGGATTCTTGTGATATTCCACAGTTCCCCGGATTAATAATTTAAAAAATATCAACCTTCACTTCCTTTTTCTAAATATTTCCTTAGTTTTTAACAAGAATGAATAAATATATTCAGCATGTACACAAAAACAAGCTACTATAATTCAGAATCCAGACCTATGTGGCCAACTAAACTGAACAATTTAGTTCATAAGCTACAAAAGGAATTTTCCCAGATTTATGCAAAAATGAGTTCACAGGTAATCTTGAATGTTCATAAAATACAAACCACCTTCAGAGCAAAAACAGGGGAAAAAAAAAAAGAGAAAAAAAAGCCCAACAAATTAAAGCAAACAAACCACCCACAGAACAGAAGTCTGGATTTTATCACAGATAAGTGGCAGTGATTAACAAATGTATTTTCCAACTGGTGGAAACTTGCCAATAATTAGTTTTTAGCTGATTTACAAAAAGGGAACTGTAACAAAAGTGATGCTGTAGTTAATAACTGACTTTTTCAGGAAAATTTCCTTCTTTACATTTTGTGTTGATTTGACACCTGTGGGGTTTTTTTCCTGTTTCCTGCAGCTCATAGCACCGTATGCTCCTTATTCCCTCCCGAGGAACTGAATCATCTTTTACATCCCTGTCTCCTTTGTGTACACAACTTACCAAATTTCCTGGAAGCAGCTATATTACAACTTCTGAGATGGCAACTTCAGGCAGTTCTAGCTGTTCCCACAGGATCAAAATTTTGAAGAATATTTAAACTAGCAGAGCTCCTTGCAGCTGACCTGACACACACCAAGTGACAAAGCCAGCAGCTGGCTGCAAGCTGCACCCAGGAATTCTGACTGCAGTGACCCTTGGAGGAAACAATTCCTCAAGTCGCAGCATGTGGAGATGTGCAGCCAAATCCCCGTGGCTCTCTGCTGGGCACAGGGTATTGAAAATAAAAACTTGTACTAAAGCAGCTCTGGTGCAGCACCTTGAGTGGGGAAACAAAGCCCAGCGACTGTGCTCCATCCTTCCAAACTTCTCCACCTACTCAATCAGAATACATGAAAAAAAAACCCCCAAAAACCCCCAACCAAGAGCAAAACAACCCGGAAGTGGCTCTGAGAAAGCTGACTCTGACCCAAGTTGGTCTGATGGACCAGCTGGTTGAAAATCTGGTATTTCCTCACCTCTCCCCCCAGTGTTACTGCTCGTCACAAGCCTTGCAAATCACTCCACCACACTCTTAGCAACAGAGCACCCCAAGGCATTTTTCTGTGCACAGCCTGCTCAGACTTGGTTGGGGATTAATGGGGACAATTTTGATTTTATTATTATTATTATTTTGTCATGGAAACTACCTTCAGTAAAAAGCTCGGCTTCGAAAATCCAACAAGTCATATTTGATGATGGAGTATTATTTCCATTAGTGCCTTCTACAGAAGCCTTTGAGAGCAAACACATCGCTTTTCACATATTTGGAAGTGAAATAAAATTATTAATCTCATCAATTCACCAAGACAACCTGTCTACAAGAGAATATTCTGAAAAACACATGAGGCTTTAATTACATGATGTTTCTGCATGATGCAGCAAGAGGAATTGAAGCAATACATCTTATAGGAAAAGAATTTGAAGTTTCTAATCCAGTATAACAACTGCATATCTACATTGTTAAAATTGCTCTTAGTAAAAATATCTCTAAATGGTTGCTTGTGTACCATAGTTGGAATGTAGTAAATGTTCTTCTGACCTAGGAAAAAAAGTTTTGGCAGTAATTATTCCATTATTTCCCCTGGAAGGGGAGTATGCATACATTGTTCTATTTATACTTCATACTGCAAACAGGATTTTGCAACAGAATTGAAGTCTGACATTTTGACTTGATAATTTTATTACTTGTGTAATTTTATTCTGTGCATTTAGGAGGAGCGTTTGCTTCTTACTACAAGCAGAAAGCTGGATTGTTTTTTAAGAATGGAAAAAAATGAACAAAAAATAGCAGACATCTGAAAACATCCAAGAGGATAATGAAGAGTTTTACAATGTACAACTGCAACAACAGTAATTGTGAATGTCAGCTTCTGAAACAAGAAGCTACTAAAAATATACAAAGTAATTCTTCTGGGCGCCCTTACCAAAGTGGGAATCAAAAATAGCAGTTTATCCAAAAGCTGCCTCACTACCACTCATTATCTCCCCCCAAGTGTACCACTCCTCTCTGAATATATCTGCATCAGTGGCCAGCACACTGCAAGGCACTGCAGTAAGAATGTTTTATTTTCTGGTTTTTAGGCACTCCCCGTGGTGATTAGTTGCATATTTAGGCAACCCTGCAAGTGAGCAATGAAAGGAACTCTCGGTGATTTTGTCAATTATTTAAAGCTGCAACTTCAAATATTTAAGCATACCAAGCAAGGAAAGGGCACAAGCCGTTTAAAAAAATGAGACCCATTCCAATCCTTCCAGCCACTCAGCAATTACTGTGCTAATGTGAAGGTTACAAAGAAAAGAAAAACATATTATTCAGATTACAAGTCGAGCTATTGTTGCAGGACGGAGGAGAAGAATTAAATCAATGCCCCAACTACAGCCACTTCATGGGGAAGGGCTCACAAACAATCCCTGGCAGTTCCCTGCCACCTCCCCAAGCCCTCCACTTGTGCTCTAAATTTAAGGTGCAATTAGGCGTGCTCTGACTGCAGCCTTTGCAGACTTCACCGCGTAATTAGGCAGGTGAGTGGAAGAAATCATCAGGACAACTAATTGTGGCTTCAGTGTACAGCTTCTGAAGTCTTTGTCAGATAGGAGTTGAGAGGAATGAGGAAAAGTGGAAATTCACTCAGCTCAAACAGCACAAGTGACCATGAACAGCTCTGCCCCCTCTGTGATCCCTTCCTTTTGTTCTTTCAAAAAAAAAAATTAATTAAAATAAGGCCACTCTCATCTCAGAGGAGAATATCTTCATGACCCACATCTGTCCTGATGCCTGCACCTGACCAGCCAGTCAATGGCAGCTAATCAAGGGCAGATCCAGGTTCTGCCAGATGGCCCCAACACATAAACGTGTATTTAAAGAAACAATGATCACATTTTCAATTATAGATCTGATTTTCAATCATACACCTTTTATGGGTCACTGTCTTCCGAGATTACAACAGTAATTTTCACACCTGAAAATGAGACTGATAATCACAGGATGGGTAAAACTTCATTAAGTCCTTTATCAGTTATAAGTGGCTCTGAACCTGACTGCTGTTTAATGTACCAGGTGACAGAGATGATACAAGGTCAAAGGAGAATAAAATACATGGAGTATGGAAAATTTCCATCACAGAAGCACCACGATTATCTAAAAATGAAGAGAGGCAAAATGTGACTGTGTAGTGCAATTCAACTTTTTTTTTATTCTTATTTACAAGTTTTTTGTTTTAATTGTCAGATTTCTGTCCACATCTATTTCCAAACTGGTATCATGGTTTTCTTACACCAAAAGAATGGAAAACTCAGGGAAGAAAAAACCTTAAAAGACAAAACATGTACACTCAGAAATTCAAAATTTTGTAAGATTGGCAAATGCAGGTGCCTAAAGCTTCAGGAAATCACAGCATTTTTGAAAGTTTTGAGTAGACTGAGAACAGCAATCACCTTGTAGTGTATTTCAGAGTAGTGTAAGTTTTTTGCTTTAATAGTGAGTGCTTGTCCATCTCAGCAGAATAAAACCAATAGAATAAAAATAATTTCGCACTATTTTAAGGGTTTTTTTTTACTCATTTCCTAAGTCCTCAGAAGGTTTTTCATTTTGTCATTTTGCCACAGAAGTAATCATCCAGAAGAAAGACTAAGGAACATCACAACCCCGGTCTACTCAAGTCTTCACAAATGAGACATTAAAAATGACCACCTAAGTTGCAATTACTACCAGTAGTTGTTAATATTTCTTAGATTCATACATCTGTCTTGCTGCTTTACAATACTATAACCAAGTTCAGTCTTCAGGAGTATCTACTCAAGCCTTTTGAAAATTGCCACTACTGTCATAAGTCTTCTCCTTAAATTACTAAAATCCTCATCACCACTCAATTCCTTCGGAAATCCATTTTTTTAATTCTGTTTGGTAAAACTGGAATAATTGGCAGAGAACATTTGCTATAGCAAGTCACTGAAATTTCATTCCCCTTCCCATTTTAGCCCATTATTCAACACTTACTCTTGGTTTTGTTACCCCTAACACCGAGAGAAGAGAATTTAAATTATCTCCTTCTCTTCAAAAGCTCTACACTGCCTCTCATCTTTACCTGCCCACATTTTACAGACACCATATAACTCTGTCTCTCCCTTCCACAATTCTCATCTTCTGTGCATTAGAGTTTTACTGCCTAGAGGTATAAGTAGTTCTGTTAACTATAGTGACCATTAAGAACTGGAAAGGTAAAGCCAAATCACTCTGCTTTATCAAATGTCTGTGGCCATAAGAATAATTTCTAACATTTCTACACATATATGAGCGCACAGAGCTTTCTTTGAAAAGGACTACATTAAAAAAAATACCCTATTTATGAGCAATGCTGTATTGTGAAGGTAATTCATGGTCAAACCACATTTTATGAAAAAAAAAATCTTAAATAGTAAGATCTAGACATCATTTTAATGATCTTCAAAGTTATAATGCCTATGGGCCTGGCAAGATTGTTTTAGTTACTCCAGCAGAGAGGCCAGGCTGACCCCTGGGGTTTGTTCCCTAGGGATGTGCCCACCCTGCTCCCTGTGGGAATCACCCAGAGCTCTCACAGGGCCTTCAGCACCCCCTGCACTGCCTCCAGCACACAATGCACAATGCAAAGACAATTTTCTTTCTCTCCAAATAACTGATAATCTCCAGGATTTAATGCGGCAACGTTTATTAGCTCGCATCAAAAAGGATTTGCCAAAATCAAGCAGCGCTGCCAATCAAATGAAATCTTCACAATTCTCTGCTGTGAAGAACTCTTCCCTGTCAACCTGTTCTCTTGAGCTAATATTGTGTTTTTTGAATGAAGGAAGCACATTATGGGTCCTTGCACTGTTTACAAGGAAATACTACATTATACTAAAACTTTATTCACCCACAATGGACATCTGCATAACTAAAATACAGCACAACTAACCTAGAAAGATGATACTCCTTCACCTTCTCACATCAACTACCAAAACTTCAAAATGGTAAAAGAAAGGAGCTTTAAAAAATGTAAATGAATTGTGGATTGACCTTGAGCAGATGCCACAGGTTCAAATCAAAGGTAAGAATTACACCTGAAGACAAGTCATTAATTTGAAATGAATTTTGAGTATCAGTTTTGAGTGTGGACTCTGCTCTAATCTAGTAAGGTTAGAATTCAAAAAAAATCTTCCCCAAAAGATAAGAGCTTCACGGAAACTTCAGAGGTGCACCATCCTGTAATCATGAAAGAGGATAAAAATAATTGATGTTTATAGGCAATCAGCTCCTTTTTTTTATGTGAATTACTGATTTTGAGTGTGTACTCTGTAACTGTACTTGCACTGCAGATACTGAGTAAGGGCTCACCCATTTAGAATTAATCATGCAGAACCACAGATGGAATTCAGATCTGCTCTAAAGTCCTCAGCAGTTTCTCAGGGCGATGCTTTTAATAGCACCTAAATTAAGTCTCTTTATTTCAATGGAGATGACTTATTTTAAATCAGTACCAACAGTCCCACTCAAGTCCTAATCAAGTTAAAGTACTATGAAAAGCACAGCATTTTAATTTCCCTGCACTTCAGTATTTGCACACAGAGCCAAGCAAACATGCCTTACACCACCTGGACACTGTCCTTTCAAAAACAAAAAAGAAAGCCTAAAAGCCAATGTGAGCATCAATGTAACACACAGATTTCTGGGTTGATTATCCCACTGTATAATCAGAGCAGATCTGTCTACCTGCCTCCTGCCTAGAATCATTCCTTATTTACAAAGCTTAGAAGACTTAAAGAGGATCAGCCATTCTGCACATCTGGGAATCAGTAATTAAGTCACAGCACAGAAAACTGAAGTGATACAGGGATGGACAAAGAAATGAGATAGAACCTCTCACCTGGGAAAGGTTCACAGGGCCCCAAAGCAGCCAGCAGGAGCTGTGTGTGCCCAAGTGGTGAATAAATGCTGATTTGTCCTGAAAATGGGCTCGTGTGAAGGACAGCCACCCAGCTCTGAGATGAAAAGTGTCTTCTGACAGTGAAAAGTTACCCAAATATATAATTTCTTCCATCAGAGGTAGTATATCCTGTAATTTAGTGGATGTGATTTAGTGGATGTATAAAACACATTTTGCATATCAAAGCAAAATATCTACAGTAAGTTCCAAAAAAAAAAAAAACACCAAACCAAAAAACAAGCAAAAACCCCCTTAAAATTGTGCATAAAAGCATTGAAACATAAAATGACTTTTGCAAGGATGCCATTTTGCTGAGAGGCTCGAACACAGAGTTTTAATGTATGCAGTTGTTTTTTTAGTAAACATTTTTTCCAAGCAAAATCAATTCTACTGTCAATGTCTTCCAAGTGATGCCTCTAACTCCCCACATATGAATTTCTATGTCCCATGCATCCAGGTCGCAGGGATGATAATCTTATTTCAGCAGAGTGGCTGGAGACACTCTGAGCCTACGCAGACAGGAATTCTCTAACTCCAGAAAGGAAGAAGTCCCAGAGCTGCTTCCATCAGTGCATGTTCTGCAGCAAGGCCATTTTGAGGGCAAAGCCTAATTATCATTTGGATACAGTTTTACCTTCAGAACCAAACATGAAAGTAGTAGTATAATATGCCTCATTTCCCTTGTCTATTTTTTTCTATTTTAATTTTCTGATTTTAATGAACAAAGGCACTCCAGAAGCAGATTCTATACACATAAAAATAGACTTCAGTCTTCAAATATGACCTTTTAATTAAAATATAACAGATCATTAAAAAAATTATTTCAACAGTTGAAAACACTGGAAATATAATTATTTTAAAACAATATAAAAGAGAGAAGTTGTGGCCAAAGCTACTT